>CM076686.1:32651893-32824393 GCA_038501925.1 Xenopus petersii
CAGATTTGGTTCATGTTTTAATATCCCTAGATGTGAATGTAATTATGCTCTAGAAACATTATCATATTTATCCAAAAAAATAATAAACTGGATTAATACAGCATAAAACCTTAGCACTGGCTTCAAACCAAAAGATGTGAAACTTGTTAAATATAACAGTCAGGGATGTAAATGAAACTAAAGTATAAGTGTTACAATCTCCTGACAAAGTTGCATGTGATGTTCTTAGCTGCCAGGCCAGAAGATTAACGTTCTCAGCCTGTGCTTATGTCTCACTGAAATCCTATCTCCGTCCAAAATGTAGTTCCGAGCCTGCCTAACATGTCCTTGCTGGACATAGTCTGGCAGTCGGTTCATTTTGAAGACGTCATTGAGCATACTCTCCGTTCCAAAATGCTTGTGTTATAAAATCACTTTGCAAAGTGCAGTGGAAATAATGTGAGGATTTATAAACATAGCAACACGTCCGATGAATTATGAGCTGTATGTAATGCTCTTGTTGCTCATATCGGAGCTAAAAGTCAGAGCTCTGTGGGTATCACCTTCTATCATAGACTATAATTAATACATAGCGATAAATATTCTGTGCAGGTACATTTATAGCAGTGGTTCCAAAACAGCGGGGCTGTCCCGCATTGGAGATCTGGGACAGTGAAAGAGCAGGTGACATTTGGTTTAGGGTGACATTTGAATGAAAACGCTTTTGCTGCCCTAGATATTCTTGGAACTATGGATGGATGACTTATAAACCAATGGTTACCTGTATCTGTAACCTTGTTTGGATCTAGGGTGGATCTTGATAAAAAAGGTAAGACCTCCAGAGGAGGCTTGAACGGAAAAAGTGTGAGAGCCTCTGATTTATAAGCTACAAACTCTAATTGAGAGATCTGAACTAATGTCCTCTTTCAAAGTGCAGGGTGAAGCCAGAAGTGAGTGCATGCATCTGGCTCACACTTTCATCAGTTGTCAAAAACATAAGCAGTATTTTCCTAAAGGGAACAAAAGCCTAAAATGGAATATGGCTGAAGATGCTATTTCATATACTGATTTTACTGTACTAGCACAGAGTTTCCGCACCCATGTAACACTAATGATCTATGCTTTGACATTGTCCACAGCAGCCACAAAATTACAATTCTCCCTGTTAAAAACCATATCAACCAATTGGAAATACATACTTTAAACTAAGATACAATAAACTAGAACTAGAATAATAATAATAAACCAGAATGTTTTTAAACTTAATATAGCTGTTTTCTGACTTCAGTAACTTTTTTTGTGGTCCGGGAGTGTCAGCCTGCTTTTTGTATGTATATTCCTGTGTGGCTCCCTAAGCTGAAGGTCTGGGGTTTGAGCACCTGAACCTCAATGGGAAATGTGGCAAACAATCACATAACTGACTTTAGTATTTGTGTGTGATATGCCATCTTTGATCTTGTTAGGCCATCTTTTGCCTGCCAGGGGCACTGCACATGCTCAGTGTGCTCTGTGATGCTGTTGATAATCTCATTTTAAAGGTTGCCAGAAATGATCAACATAGTAGCCACAAATGTGGTTAGATCTGTCATAGTAGCAGATGCTTCATGGTTGACTATCACCGAAATCAGATGTAATTTCAATGCTACCATGTCATGTGAAAATGAATTAATTAATTACCAATTAGTCTTGCACTGTGACATTTATATTCTAAATATACTGTATATTGTGAGTGGGTTATTAAGTCCAGGTAAGTGACAGCAGCTGAGAATATGAGCCATGAATTAGCAGAAAATAAGATGGGGAGCTACTGGGGCATCATCAGAGGCATATATCTTCCCTGCTAAAGACATGTGTCGGCCTTGGGCTGGTACAGAAATCCATAATATAAGGTGTTGCATGTCTAGCCTGACACTTTGATGAACTTCGGTTCATGTGGTTCAATAACACTTTATACATGTGCAACACTATTTTGGCTATGTTAAGCCTTGTCCAGCTTGGAAAGGATAGAGCATAGCTTACACTGGACTCTAACACACAGCAAGGGCCTTGAAGGGGAGTTGTAGTTTAACTACAACTCACTTGCGTGTCTTTAAAAAATGACACTTGGAAGTTTTTGAAACAAAACAAAACAGATTTTATTGTGTAAGACAATCCCACATGGTTCTACTACTCATCCGATGAAGCATTACAACAATATTTGTTAGATGATCAATGAGATAAGGTTCACCTTCTAGGTTGTCTCTATTATCTGGTAAATTAGTATTTTAAGGTTTCAAACTTTTACAGCAATTTGTGGTGGAGTGCTTCTATCGTCTACTATCTATCATGCTCATGGTGTCCTGGGGCGATGTTGGGCAGGTACACATTTGTTGTCTTGTTTGGCAACCACTTGGCATATCATGGACAGGGCAAGTGACATCTTCATAAGAGGGAAGGACCTCTTAGAAAACACATTTGACAAGCTCTTCTAATAGAATTACCTCTGTTTTGATGCCCTCAAGACACAATGGGCACCATGAGCATGACAGATAGCAGCCATATTTGAAAATCCTAGAAATGCAGCCTCTGCCTCTTTTATTATTGTAGTTCTGTGGATGACAAATTACTCCATTCTCTTAGTCTGCACACAGTGTTTGCATCTAGGCAGGGAATGCATGTATACTGGCTTACATCTAACCAAACTGAATGTTGGGGCAGAATTTGAAAGTGCTTCCCCAGAAACAGCATAAAATCCTCAGTGGTGTGCCACATATAGGTGAAAATGTGCACTTTATTGGTAAAGCCAACTTACCCTTTAATCCAGGTATTCGACCATTAAAATGCAGCTGCATTCTTAGTTTGCATAGGTTGTTTTTAAATTAGCATTTAGAATGTAAGTAATAAAGGCATTTTAATAGTGATAACAATGTGCACATTTCCCCAGAAATTACAGGGAGGGTTTGTTTTTGTGATTGTATTGTTGTATTGGTGGGGTTTTTTCAAATTTTTGATTGATGATTTTTCAATAATTTTTCAATTGCAGCTATAGGGAGGTGTGTGCCTCCCCCTGCCTACCCCTCTTAGATACATCAAATATTAACTACATTCCGCAGGTATCTGTGCTGGGAACATATGACCCTGTAGTGTGCAAAGTGCTGCTGGGCAATTGCTGCTTCTTTTTGCACTTTTCACACTGTGTGGGTGATGGTAAATGAGCCTATTGTATGTTACTTGCTTTCTAATTTTGCTTGCATAGTAGGAAAAAAGAAATCTTTATTTTTAGTGATGGTTGAATTTGACCCATTTTGCTTTGGTGGAAATTCAAGAAACAGCAAAAAATTCACCAAACTCATTGGAGTCAATGAACTAGGGATGCACCAAATCCAGGATTCGGTATTCAGCCTCTTTCAGCATTTGGTCGAATCCTCGTGCCTTGCCGAACTGAATCTGAATCCTTTAAATTATGTGACTTTTCATCAAAAAGCAAGGAAGTAAAACAATTTTAAGCCAATCACCAATCACTATACTGTACATACTATAAACATGGTTTAGACCTGCCTTTGCATGACATTGTATTCCCCTGGTCTCACAATGAAAGTAATGATATTGGGCCATAGCAGCAAAAAGTTCATCAGCAGTAGAATGCAATATTCTACGCGCCCTGTATTGACACACTGATTTCTACTAGCCTTCTTCGGTATTTTGCATGACTTATTTTCAGTTTGCTATAAACACTGTGTGTGCGTGTGTGGGGTTGCTGCATATTTATATGCATGTTTCATGCAGAAGGAATCAATATTTTGCCATGGACTAAGAATGACTAGCTGAATATGCTTCCTCATCCATCTCTTTTCCCTTTAGATCTTGTGGCCCTTTTCACTGCCAATGGACGGGCGGCGCTCTTGTTCAAATGGAACAGTGCCTGGCACATAAACTGGTTGGATCATATTGGAACACAGGTGCCAAGAGCCTGTGGGATGGCAGTTGGCACCTCCTTTCTCCCTGCCTGTGCCATCTGTTCCTCAGGAAGCTCCTTACATAGTGACAGCACTGCCACGCTGGCACAGCCGTCCGATTCCTGGAACCGAGGCAAAAGAAAAGAGCACTTCCATACACACAGGGTGGCACAGGAACGCCCCCGCTCGTGTAGGGGGGCATGGAGAAACACAACAGAAGGCTTATCTTGCCCCCAGCCATCGTTACAAGCCACATTTGCATTTTATTTATTTGTATACAGGATAATCATTTATCTATGGAACATCTCATTCACACACAGGCATCCTGTTAATGCAACACAAAGGTTATCAGACAACAAGCAGCCCATCATGTGAAGTGCTGTGGATCAGCCCAGCAGGCTGTCACCAGAAGGATCTGAAAGCATGCAAAGCGCTTGTACAAGGTAGCAGAGCCAAGTTAATCACAGCCAGAGCTCAGAGTCTCTACCTCTGCACACAAACAGGCACTTAGAACGGATTGTGTGCTGGGTATGCTTCTGAAAACAGAAAACACACACAGCCAGAACATAACATCGGAGGCTCTAATGATCTCTCTCTTCTTCTTCTAGCAAGGTTCAGAAACCTAAATCAAGAAGCTGGGTAGAGATTTATACAAAACCTGTATAGGGCTGAATGGGAATCCAAGCAGTGTGGAAGTGGCATGGCCACCTGTCAATATTCTTTTGCAGCTATTGTCAGAAAAATGGCTTATTCCCATTGATATGTATATAACATATCGACATTTCAAATAAAAGATTCAAGAGGTCTGTATTCCGATGTTATTCAGAATTCATGGAATTCATTACCTTGAAGGAAAGGTGGCACAGACGTGTACAGTAGAGGAATTCAAACATACAAAGTTCAGGAATTGTATTGCCCTGAATACAAATGAAGGTCGTGAATGAAATAGTCTTATGTTGGAAAGCAAGGAGGAAATTGGCAGTCTGGGGAGTCGTCTCATACTGTTTGTTGTTATGTGCGGCTTTGACAAGTTCACTAAGGCCTTCTACTATATTATACTAAGCATAGCATGCAGTTCTGATATCGGTACACTAGTGAGATCTGATGTTAGATAGGAAAGGACTGTGGTCAAGCAAGTGTGAGGCCCAAACTTAATTTGGTATGACAAATTTCTACTTCTACCCATAATAAATCAAGCAGTTCTGCCAATTCTAGGAAGTCCCTATTTATTATTTATTATTTTAGGGGTTTTAGAGTTTTTTGAGACCCAGATTAAACTCTATTTGTCTAAAATTCAAATGCCATGAAAATTATAAAAAGATCCGAATATAAAAACTACAAGCAAACAAAAAAAACGCTGAAAGATGCGATAAATGTTACTCTAAAACCTCTAAAAATTATAATTTTTAGGACTAATACTAGCAAAAAAAAAAAAAACAGAAAACCTCTACTAGTCTGAATGATTAAAAAAAAGGTCCAATAGGATCAGCACCGCTCTCATTCTATAGGACCTCTTTTACTTGGGTTTGTATTAGAGTTTTTCAAGGTTTTACACTTAATAAATTTAGAGTTTTGTAAAAAAAAAAAAAAAAAATATTGCAAACCAAGAATTCTTTGAGATTCATAAAAAAAGAAAGAAATTAGTAAATAGGCCCCTTAATGTTACATTTCTACCATTTAGTGTTGAAGCACAAAGGGAATGCCCTCAATGAGGCATAAGTAGTGGGACAAGATGCAAAGTTAAAAAACATAGTAAACTAACTCTACAATATTAAATGGGCTACAGAATGAACACATTGCAATTATCAGAGGCTTGGGTGCTTTAAGCAGTGTGACATTTGTGGTACATACCAACAATTTCTTGAACAAACTGGGCACTTATAGAGCCACAATGAAATAACTGAGTACATCAACAACACTTTAATCACAATAAGTTATGTAGCATTACTTACACATGGTGACACGTTGAGCAATAATAGACCTAACTCACAAGTTGACTACTGGTATTCACCTCTATCCTCAGTTATGGGTTCCTTACTGGTAGTTATCACTGGGCTGTTGACCCCCAGTCACACTCCTTGTTGGAGCTTTAGGCTGCTCACTAAATAAGCCTGACTACTATACACTCCTGGACCTGGACAGGGTAGTACCAAGCCGTTGAACTGGTTATACGTACCTCATTGCCAGTGTTAGTTGCTCTTACTTAGGGAAAGATTCACTAAAGGGCGAACTGTCGTCAGTGTCCGCTTCACACACATCGCACCACTTTGCCAGAAGCAAATTCACTACCGCTACGCTAATTCACTAATATGTGAAGTTGCGCCCTGGGCACCGAACACTGGCGACTTTTTGGTAGCGTTACTTTGGCAGTGTGAGCATTTCATAGCAATGATGCACTGGCATTTGTTCGTGCCTAGTGAAAATTTGCTAGTGATCTTGCACTTAGGTCAATTTGCATACGGCAGGTAATTTAAAGTTTTATGGAGGTCTTTATTATAAATGTTGGTGCAAATGCTTGAAGTTACCAATTTTTCTTACAAATTTCCAGGGAACCTTAATAAAGACAAGAGAATTAATATAATGCTCTGCACATGAGCCCACTGTAAAATGAATGTTCCACCTGTTAGGAAACGTCTGGAGAAAACCAGTTACCCAAAAAAAAGTTAAAATCAGGCCTTTTGCAGGCAATCTGGCTTCAAAAAGAGAAAACGCACCAGTGGTTTTTGAACTTCAATGCATTTTTGGCACACAGGATATGATTAGGTGACAGAAGATTGAGGAAGATGTAGCTTCTTTTTAGCACTTCTCCTGGTCTGAGGTGGAGAAGTCAACTCTGGCGAAAGAAGTAACATTCAGTAAAATCCAAATTTACTGAATTTGCAGTGTAATTATTTCACCAGAGAAAAAATTTGCCTGGCCACAGAGTGCGAATGAATGCTAGCGACTGTCTCTTTTGCTAGCGAATTGTCTTCTGCGCCTGTTAGTAAATTGCCGATGTCCCTGCGGTAGCAACGCTGGCGAATTGTCGATAGCGTTAGCCACTTCCATGCCCAAGGTTGTAAAAAATAAATATGCTTTTTCTACAAAAGGGAATTCATTTGGGCACATGGGAGCATGCAAAATTTAGAAGCTCAGGACGCAACACCAAATCACTCCAAATAAACCCATTTTTTGCTATTGCGATGACTTGTCAAGGGGTCACTGCTTAAGGAACAGTCTGCCATGTTTCCAAGTGACAACTGCCTGAAAAGCAAGGAGGATAACCTAACGCATGCACCCCTACTTCAATAATGGATTCTCATAAGTCCTCAACTCTTCTACCCCAGAGAAGCATTTAGTGAAAAGTCAAGAAGGGGAAACAGAGAACACATATGTAGGGATAACTATCCACTGCATTCTTACAGGCATCCCATCCCCCACATTTAGAAAAAAAAGGTTCTTAAACCAGTTTGAATTTGGCTGAACTGACTAATTACTTCGTTGCCAGCAAATCTTATTGGCTTATCAGCAAGTGTTTTTTGCTTAAATAAACTCAGTCTGTAATTGTTTTATTGTTTATAAATATAACTACTCATTTATGAACTATGAGTTATCAAGTTATTAGTCAAATCCCAATCTGAATTTCCTTTAGGTTCTACAGTCTGTAGAGAAGGCAGTTACCACTTTAGTCTGTCTATGCTTTTTTGAGTATCTGCTGTTTATGTACATAAGGCATAAAAAGCAGAGAATATCAAAGTATTTTTAAGGGGGGGTAATTTTAATATGTAAAGTAAAAGAAGGAATTTCTGCAAAATACATTTTTTGCATTTTTATCACTGTTATATGTTAATTAAAATAATAATTTAAAAAATGGTAAGAGGAAGGTTACCTTTAAAAAATAAATGAGTATTTGATAAATAAATGTGTAATGAAAGAAGCTATTCTTAACGTGGCTAATTGAGTCATACTGTAGGTCTGTGTTTATAAGCTAAAATAAAAATTGTCCCTTTATCAAAAAATCTGCATCAAAAGCAGGCATTCATATAAATATATTTATACCATTCATATTATATATGTATATATTATGATTGTTGCCTTGTAGGTTTCCAACCTAAAAACAGCAGATGGCAGATCATCTTTTCATTGGTGAACAGTTAAATCGCACACAGATTTGTTTGTCTTCGAAATCCTACACTGCTCAGCGGCACAGCAATGCGGAGACAGATGGCTATGGACTGGGAAGAACTGAAAGGTGTCTAGTGAAAACAAAAGGGACACAGAGTTGTCCACTGGGCCAGGAGATGCTAGAATGTAGCAAGGAGATACATGGCAAAACATGGTCCGCCAGATAGGTACAGCGATATAGGAATAAAGACAGATTGTTGTTCTGCATGGCATTGACTTTTCTACCCCTTGGCTGTTAGGGAGTGAAAACAAAATATTCACTAAAGAGAATGCAAGTGTGTTTATAATTGATGTGTGCATGGTTTGTTTTTGTATCCCTTATGTAAATAATTTATTTACTTCTCCATATATAGATAGCAGCTTCTAGTCATTCCATGGCCAGAAAGCCCTAGCCAATTAGCATTCATAAAACACAACCATAACAATAACAATAACTGTGAATGTGCTTTTAGAATAGGCCTAGATCAGTCCTTCTTTCTAAGGCTGGGGGGTCCATAAATATAACATACACAAGAGCAGAGTTATAGAGTAGTTTTGCCAAGAGTGCCAACTACAACATAAATACTTATCTTAGGCCACTTGTCGATTAAAGAACCAACACCTAAAAAAAAACATGCCAAGGATGTTACTTTAACACCCTTCCCTGCTTAAAACGCCTGGCTCGTTAAACACCATCACATGTTGAGGGCCAAATGTCGACCCCTGTAAATTTGCGATTCAGAAATATCCTGATCTTGATCTATGACAGACATAACCCTGCTGTCTTCCAATGCTCTGATTATTTTCAATGAACCCTAAGCTTATCAGTACAACAGCAGCCCATAGCACACTGAGCATGTGCAGTGCCACTGGAATTCAAAAGATGGCCTAACAGAAGATCGAGAGCTGCTGTAAACAAATTTGAAGACTGTTACAGTTCTGGGCTGGTACTGTAAGTTCATTATATAGAATATATTATTTATAGCCATATTCTTATTTAGGTTCAGTTCTCCTTTAAAATATTGCTTTTGTCTCCAAATAAGACAACAAAGAAATCAGAGAAGTGGCACATTTATCGACTCCTTTGTTCACAATTGATGTCCAAGTGGTGCCCATGACTTTTGAGTGAATTGTCCAAATTCGCCCATCACTAGTCCTATTTGAAGCTAGGTTTTAAGTATTATAATGAAGAAAGTTTTAGATCAGTTTTAGATAAACTGCACCCTGCATTGTTTAAACCTCAAATTCAGACTCTAATCCCCTGCATTGTTCACACCTGTGATCCCCCTGCATTGTTCACACTTGTGACACCTCTATTGTTTATATCCTAAAGCCTGTACTGTTCCACCTGAGCCCCAGACTGAAAGTGCCCACATTGTTCACCTGTTCACACTTTATACAAAATGCTAATGGGGCACCAGCCCTGTGTCACTGTATGTAGTACATATTAGACTGAGAGCTTTCCTTGTCTCCTGCTCTGTTCTGCCTTCCCTCACTGCAGGGCCGTAACTAGGGGCAGGCAGAGTAGACGCCCACCTAGGGCGCAATCATGGGGGGGGCACACTTTTAAGGTGAATTTCCTTTCTTTCTTTTTTAAACCCTGATTTGCTTGGCCTTTAATATTTTTTCAACTTTTTAAACCCCCTGTTCCAGACAGAATCACTCCCCTTTTGGCAGCTGCTGGCACAGGTACATATTTGTGGGCAATATCTTGGCTGCTACTTGCACAGATAAACAGATGATATGATGGATATTTGGCTGCTGCTGGCACAAGTACATATATGGAGGCAATAGTGAGTATTTTTTGGCTGATGCTGGCACAGGTACAGATTGGGGGCAATATAAGGGATTGGCTGCTGCCGGCTCAGGTACATGAGGCAATATGGTGGCTGCTGGCACAGGTACACAGATGTTTGAGGGCAATATGATGGATTTTGGCTACTGCCGGAACAGATACAAATTGGGCAATATGATGGATTATTTTGGTTGCCGCTGTCTTAGGTACAGATTGGAGTGAAAATATGATGGATGTTTTGGCTTATGCTGGCACAGGTACAGACTGGGGCCTGGGGGCAATCTGGGGGATTGACTGCCATTGGCATAGGTACAAATGGAGGCCATATGATAGGTGCTGGCACAGGTACAGGGGGCTATATGACTGGTAAGGTGGGAAATGGTAATGCAGGACTGGGTGGGGGGGCAGTGATTGAAGCCTTTGCCTAGGGTGCAAAAATACCTTGGCCCAGCACTGCCTCCCTGTGTGTGCCATTCTCTGCTTGCCCAGTACTGCTTGTGTGCCATTCTCTGCTTGCCCAGTGCTGCTTGTGTGTGCCATTCTCTGCTTGCCCAATGCCACCTGTGGAATGTAAGCCTGTTAGGGGTTTGTTCTTGGGGTTATTAGCATTTGGAAATTGTTATTAAGGGCCCCTACGGTGTTTAATCATGTGTTGGGGGGCTGTTGTATTATCCAGAGGGGAGGATGAGGCATATGGATTTAAGGGTATGTTTTAACATGACTTCAATTTGCCTGCAGTGAGCACCAACCATTTGTTTTTTTGGTGTGCTACCACCATTAATGTGGATATGATCTTAAAAGTTCTTGTGGTAATATGGGTGTGGTTTACAGTGGGTGTGGTTTAAGAGGGCAGTGGCCAGCACTGACTTCCATTATCGCCTCCTCCACATAGGCCAGTAAAATTTTGGCCCTCGGTACCACAGAACTTGGACAGCACTGGTATAGACCAAGTGGCAGATCATTTCACTAATGTGCCCAAATATTACTGCTACGATTACTCAATTCCTGTAATTTAATTTTAATTGTTCAAAGAATGTCGGGCTGAATCGTCGGCCCCCACACATTTTCACCTCACCAAATCTGGCCCTCGTTGCAAAAAGTTTGGGCACCCCTGTTTTTGATTGAGCTTGCTATTACCAACTTCTCAAACACCTTTTTTCAAATGATAGATAGTGATGGCGAATTTGCGGCGAATTTGCGCGATTCGCCGCCAGCGAATAAATTTGCGAAACACCCGCGAAAATTCGCCCGAAAAAAGGGCACCGGTGTCAAAAAACGACACACCGTCAAAAACGAGACACCGGCGCCGTTTCACAAATTTCTCGCCGTTTCGTGAATTTTCCGCCAAATTCGAGAATTTTTCGTCGAAGTGAAATGGTACAAATTCGCCCATCATAAATGATAGAATATGAATTTTCTTAATTTTCCTGTCCTCCCTTCCCTTCTTTCTATATATATATATATATATGTGTGTAGTATGCTTGTCTGTTAAAAGTTTGTTCTGAAAAAATGTTAATTTTTACATTAAGGGGCA
This sequence comes from Xenopus petersii, assembly GCA_038501925.1. Lineage (NCBI taxonomy): Eukaryota > Metazoa > Chordata > Amphibia > Anura > Pipidae > Xenopus > Xenopus petersii. Next base: position 32,663,280 of record CM076686.1, read on the forward strand.
TATTTATAAAGGGGCGAATTTCAAATTGAAAAAACTTCGAAATTCGAATTCAAAAAGACCAACCAAAATTAAGTCGAAGTTTATTTTGGTTGAATAGGTCAGTTTTCGATTGAATAGGTGCGTATTCGAAATGTACGAATCGAAGGAATAGTGCGCTCGATCGAATTTGATTCAAAGTTTTCCCCCCAAAAAACATTGATTTATAAAAAAGTCCACCAATTGACTCCAAATACGTTCTAGGTGGTCACCCATAGGCTAAAACAGCAACTCAGCAGTTTTTAGATGGCGAATGGTCGAAGTTGAATTTTTAAAGAGACAGTACATGATACATTTCGATATTCTAATTTTTTAATTTATTTCAAATTCAAATTTCGACTATTCTCTAGTCGAAGTACACAAAAAATAGCTCGAAATTCTAATTTTTTTCATACTAAAATTCACCTGCCCCTATGAATGTAGACTTTATCCTAGATTTCAGTTCTCCCACTGCCTTCACTCTGAGAGCAGTCACTGAATGTGATTTATAGGAGGTTTTGCTGTGCCCTAGTAGTCCATCTTTCTTTCATTTGGAACCCTAATACTTTTAGAAGTGTATATTAATTCCATCTGAACAGGGCCGCCATCAGGGGGGGCAAGTGTCCCAGGCCCGGCCTGAAGGGGGCCTGGCAGGGCTGCACTTTTCGAAGAGCCGGCCCCCCTTGAAAGCTCCGAAGCCGTGCCGCTGGAAGTCCAGCCGAATGTAGAAGTGCCGAACAGACAAAGTCCTGAAGCCACGGAAAGACCCGAAGTCACGAAAGGAGTCGACACTGAAGTCCTGAAGCGGCGAAAAGACCCAATGTCACAAAAACAGCTATAATTGAAGTCCTGAAGCCACGAGTTCAATTCAGGTCCCTGCCATTTTTTTAAAAATATATTTTATGGGGCCCCAATTTTTTTTTAACTTGTAAGGGGGGCCTTGCCGCCAACGTTTTTAAAAAAAAAATTTTCTGCAGCCCCAATTTTTTTTACTTGTAAGGGGGCCCTGGCACCAAGTTTGCTATTTTTGTGGTTGTAAGCAAATGCATAAAGGACAAATTAGAGTTTTTATCAAATGAAAATATGATAAATATCACTAGTTCTATGCCTAAATTAATCTTTCCTATTAAAATGTATGGTATAATAGCTGTTATTCATACATTCAATTTAATACTTTCTAAATAAAATTATCCTATTATAGCATTCTATATTATTTTGTGGGTTCTGGGGTTGATTCTGGGTTTGATTCTGACCATGCTATTTTTAATTTTGTATAAATTATGCCATGTGTTGTGTGGCGTTGTTCATGTAAAATACTTTTCTCTGCATAAAAGTAAAAACTATTTTTTTGAACCACTCTTTCTCTAAATTGTGTCTTTTTTGAGTGTACGAACATACAGATAAAATTTGATTCTGACCATGTAAGAAGTTTGTCCATGTGCATGAGTGGATCCTTCCAAGATCTCCAATTTCTTTCAACACTACAAAACCAGAGACAAGGTAATTGACCATCTCTTCATTATTACGTTTTTTTTTTTTGCAGAAGCTCAGAAAGACCTCCATGTCATGTGATTTATAGTTTTTATTTGCTTTGCCTGTTAAGGTTTCCATATTTGTCTTTAGACTGAAGAACCCTTATATTTTTGGCAGTTAAAGTATCTTCCATCTAAATACTGCATAACTTTCTACAGGATATTATCATTAAGTAATACATGAATATCACCAATTCTATGACTTAATGTTTCCTGTTAGAATTTTTGTAAAAAATAATAGCTTATTCATACTTTCTAACTAATAGGATGATCCTGTTATAGCAGCCTGTAATTGTTTTGAGTTCTAGGTTCAATTCTGACCAAGTAGTTTGCATGTTAGGGTTTGTATGTCCCCTTGCATGTGTGGGCTAGCTTCAAGAACTCCGGTTTCCTCCAACACCCCAAAACCACAGACAGATTAACTAGTTCCTGATTAAACTGATCATAATGTGTTTGGATGCTGCCACTTTGCAGAGTGATTTGTCTAAGTTGGAAAACTGGGAAGCAAATGAGGTTCAGTGTTGATAAATCAAGGTTATGCACGTTGGAAAAAATAACATGAATGCAAGTTATACACTTAGGGGCTAATTCATTAACTTGGGGGCCGATTCACTGAATTCGAGTGAAGGGTTCGAATTTAAAAAAATTCGAATTTCGAAGTTTTTTTGGGCTACTTCGACCATCGAATGGGCTACTTCGACCTTCGACTACGAAAATCGAAGGATTCGAACTAAAAATCGTTCGACTATTCGACCATTCGATAGTCGAAGTACTGTCTCTTTAAGAAAAACTTCGACCCCCTACTTCGGCAGCCAAAAGCTACCGAAGTCAATGTTAGCCTATGGGGAAGGTCCCCATAGGCTTGCCTGGGATTTTTTGATCGAAGGATTTTCCTTCGATCGTTGGATTTAAATCTTTCGAATCGTTCGATTCGAAGGATTTAATCGTTCGATCGACTGAAAAATCCTTCGATCGATCGATTGCAGGATTTGCGCTAAATCATTCGACTTCGATATTCGAAGTCGAACGATTTTAGTTCCTAGTCGAATATCGAGGGTTAATTAACCCTCGATATTCGACCCTTCGTGAATCGGCCCCTAAATGGCAGTGTGTTGGGAGTTTCCTTAAATGCAAAGGATCTAGAGGTTTTTGTAGATAACAAGTTGTCTAATTCTGGGCAGTGTCATTCTGTGGCTACTAAAGCAAATAAAGTTCTGTCTTGCATAAAAAGGGAATTAACTCAAGTGCAGAGACTAAGTGCAACTAAATTGGTTAGAGGGGTGGAAGACCTCAATTATGAGGGTAAACTGTCAAGGTTGGGGTTGTTTTCTCTGGAAAAGGGACATGATTACACTTTACAAGTACATTAGAGGACATTATAGACAAATAGCAGGGGACCTTTTTACCCATAAAGTGGATCACCGTACCAGAGGCCACCCCTTTAGACTAGAAGAAAAGAACTTTCATTTGAAGCAACGTAGGGGGTTCTTCACAGTCAGGACAGTGAGGTTGTGGAATGCACTGCCGGGTGATGTTGTGATGCTGATTCAGTTAATGCCTTTAAGAATGGCTTGGATGATTTCTTGGACAGACATAATATCAAAGGCTATTGTGATACTAAACTCTATAGTTAGTATAGGTATGGGTATATAGAATTTATGTGATAGTAGGGAGGGGTGTGTGTATGGATGCTGGGTTTTCATTTGGAGGGGTTGAACTTGATGGACTTTGTCTTTTTTCAACCCGATTTAACTATGTAACTATGTAACTACAGTATGTGTTTGTGCATGGTTGGGACGTAAGGTTGTATGCCCCACTAGGACAGGGAAGGTGAACAATCTTAGTACATTAATGCAGGATAGGTTGGCATAATATAAAATATAATATTTTCTTTCATAAAGGTCATAAATAAAAGACAATAAACTCCTTGCTAAATCTAAACACTGTTTCCTTTTATTTTCACACTGTGTATCAACAAATGTCCTGCACCCTCAAAAGCTATTTTAAATGGATTCTGGTACCTACAAAATAAAAATGGCTCCATCACTCTTTCCATATATATCTGTAGATGTTTAACAAAAATGACTAGAATAACATATAGGGATATGTATACTACAGTAATATAATTTAGCCATTGGTATTAGTTGCTTGTTTATTTTGTATAGAGAAATGTCTTTGAAGTGCATGGAACATTTGTGTTTGGCTAATGCACTTGTAAGTATTTGTATTACGATTTTATCCTTTTTTATATTGTTAAATAATTGTATATGCTATTATTATTGTTCAGTTCTTCACATTTATAGTACATATACATACATGAGCATTTCCATTTTAACATATTAAAACGTATTAATTAAAGAGGTTTTTACCAAATACAATAAGCGGCAGATTTATCAAGGGCTGAATTTCGAAAGTGTAAAATATTTAGAAATTCGACCATCAAATTGAAATACTTCGAATTCGAATATCGAAGTCGAAGTATTTTTCACCGAATTTGGTAGTAAAATCGTTCGAATCAAACGATTCGAACGATTTTAGCGTACGATCGAACGATTTTACTTTCATGTGTAAAGACTTAGCCTATGGGGACCTTCTACAACCATTTTCTAACATAGCACTTCGGCAGGTTTCATTTGGCGAAGTGAAGTCAAAGTTTTTTTAAAGATACAGTACTTTGATTATCGAATGGTCGAATATTCAAACGATTTTTACTTAGAATCGAAGTCAAAGTAAATTCGAAGTCATAGTATCCTATTCCATGGTCGAAGTATCCATTACTTCGAATTTCAAATTTTTTTACTTCGAAAATTCCCTCGATTTCACTTCGACACTTGATAAATCTGCCCCTTACAGTAGATTTTTTCAACCCCATCTTTAGATGATAGATTCTATCTCAAATCTTTCAGAAATTCTCATATGTCATATTTTACTTCGCTATTCCAATTTCAGTGCCAGTAATTGTAACAATCTTATTTCTTTTACTGGAACGATACTATGCAACTCCCTCAGTTTGGTCCCACTAAATATTATAATATAGATAAGTATCAAAATGTAACGTGTTGCTTGTGAGCATGGCTGTATCAGATTAGGATTATTTGCTGAGTTCTACTGTCACCCTCCCTTCATTAACTCTCTGTGCTATTTATGCCTGGATAAATAAACCGTTTGGATTGCTGTAATATTCAGGTTTACATACTGTCCAGCCAGATGAGAATTCTTTTGTAAAGGCCTATATTTAGAAACTGTAGACTCTGTGGGTGAATGTTTTGTTGAACTCCCGCACCTTGTGGTGTGATGTTTGATAACAGCTACAAGTAGGTCGTTGTTTAACACAAACCTAATCCACATAATTACACAGGTTTCCGCAGCTCTCTTGGAATCGGGAGAAATAGATTTCACATTTAATGTCAGCTGTAAACACCTCTCGCTCATTTCCAAAGAAAGATGCCGCTTATATCACCAATGGTTGCTGAGGCTCAACAGTAATGAATGGAAAAAAAGGGTTAGGCAACCGTTAAGAATAAATTCACTCCTCACCAACATTTGATAAATGGAAGAAAAACATACGCCTCGCACGTCTATTTAAGATCCGGAATCCATTAAGCTGCTGTGCAAAGAACAGACTCCTAATATGGCAATAAGGGTTGGAGTTAAAACAGGAAGTGTGCTTTGTGTCATTTCCTGTCTTGCCTTCAATTTACTAAATGGAAATTCAAACCAATTTTGAAGCAATATGATAAAGGATCTTGTTATCGTACAGTTTTTCTATTTGTTTGTTTTAATTTATAGGCCCAGAATGGAGTTTTTTACCAACAGATATTAATTTCCTTGAGTATCGCTATTGATTTGCCGTCTAAGCAAAAGGTTGACAAATTTTCTTTTGTTTTTTTTTCTTAACTTGGCGCCTGCAAAATGTCATTGAGAAAATAATAATTCATGAGGCAGCTGTTGCGAATTAGAATTTCTAAAGCAGAAAAGCACCCGTGGGCTGCTTACTTAACGCATGCACGTGTAGCACGAAAACACGGTTTTACAATGAGTTACGCTGGATCCCAGTTTCCCCTTTATTTTGCCTCTACGCTGAGTTTAGCTCCTTCGTATTTCTACACCTCTGTCAATTAGTCCCTTAAAAACACAGGCGTCTTTTCACTTTACTTGGAACATCAAACTAAATAGCGTATTTAGTACTAATGATGTGAGATGCTGCTTCATGATATTTCTAGCTAATGACCTGAATACAAGACAGTGGGACTACAATTATTGATAAGGAGCAAATGCCAACATCACACACTCTCTGTGGAAAGCAAAGTGAGTAAGTGTATGTATGTAAATATATGCACACACACATAAACACACACACACAGAATGAAAATATGCTTGCTGAAGCTTGGAAGTCTTGCATAAGAGTAAGAACTACAACTAAAGTTCCAGCTACAGCTTTGTATAACTAACAATTGTTGGGACAAAGACATTGTATAATCATTTGTCTGGGGCCCCTTAATAAGTAATTTGGTCAACCAAACTCATGAGCTGATTGGTCAAAAATTAGAAATCTGTTACCCAAGATGACCCCCTTTGACACATGTATGGAATTATTGGTTGAATCAGTACTGTATGCGTGTGTACACATGCATAGCAATCTCATCAAAAGAACCACAGGTCAATCAGTTAGATCAGTACAATTTGGTTATTTATGGTTTTATAAATCTGCCAATGGATATCCCATAAAAGTATATTTATAAATGCTATGAACCAATAATATTCGTATGACATATATTTAAAGAGCTTTATAAGATTCCACAATTATATACTTAAGGGTAAACAAATTAACAGAAAATCAAAGGAGCCAGTCAATATGTGCATCTCAGTAGTTTCTAGTGTTTGCTCTGAAGGAAAGCTTCTTGTGAAGCTCAGATGAAGAGATGAGTTTTGAAAGAATATTTACAGTTCTACAAAATGTCTGCTATTGTGCGGTAGGTAACCCCATTGATAGGATCCTTTAAGAATGCTGCATGAGATGAAGGGGAACGTCTTGTAAATTTGGAATTAGGACATCAAGTGTAGGCTTGGATGAATTCTACAATTCTAAAAAATGTCTGATATTGGGCCAGATTCAATTCAGTGAGAAAATGTTATCTCATGGCTTATCACGTGAAATGTCACGGACACAGATTTGAGGAGAAAAAAAAAACGTTTCTCCAAATTCTCCAGTTTGTTTCCATAGACTTCAATATAGAGTTTTCACGGGATAAACCATGAATTGTAACTCAAATTGAATCTCGTCCATGATAAACCTTTTTCTCACTGAATTGATTCTGGCTCATTGGGTGAAGCATTGCTACAGATGGCATTAACAGTTGATTTAACTTGTCAGCAGCTTGATTTAACTTGAAAATGTTTAAAGGAGAAGGAAAGGCTAAAATTAAGTAAGCTTTTTAGAAAGGTCTATATAAATACATCAGCAAACCCTGCTGTAATGCTGCTCTGAGTCCTCTGTCAAAAGAAACGCAGCATTTCATCCCTTCTATTGTGTACACATGGGCTTGTATCAGACTTCCTGTTTTCAGTGGAAGCCGCCAGGGCTAGGGCTTGAGCATGCTCAGTTCGCTCCTCTCCCCCTCCCTTTCCCCACATCCCTCCTGCTGTAATCTAAACCCAGAGCTATGAGTGAGCAGGAAGAGGCTCAGGCAGGAAGTGATGTCACACCAAGCTAATATGGCAGCCACTATCCTAAACAAGCAGAGAGAATGTTTCTAGAGCTGTTTACTCAGGTATGGTAAAGCATTCTGCAGAATAAATATAGTGTTGTAGCTTGCACTATTGTGGCTAATCTGTTGGCAATAAACTGCTTTGGTAGTTTTCTTTCTCCTTTAAGAAGCCATTGTAGGGAGTAAAGAAGAGGAGGATTTTTTTGTAAAGGTTAATGATCCAGATTGGAAACTTGAATGTATATAGGTAAATAAGTGGATGGAAAACAATACATTTGAGTTAAGTAATATTTTGGAAAAAAAACAGGTATATTCTAACACTACAGAGCTAGGTGGTGACTATTATTCCATTTTTATAAACTGCTAACTAATATCCAGTTATAGACTATAGTTCCTTCAGATACAGTGCAAACCTGTTTAGAAAGAGAAACTCATTTTTGGCCACTCGCTTATCTGCTACGGTTCACTTTCATTTGTTTTTAAGGGGATCAAAATGTTTTCGGAGGTCAATAACCACTTAGCTCTAGTGGCATGGATGCACTTTAGGTGCATATAGTAGAGGTTCATTGTTGTGCCAGAAGATAGGGTTATATGCAATGAGCAAATTACCTTACCTGGGACTTTTATATATAAAAATACTGATGCAATTCAGTACAATACTGACTTTTTTTGACCAGAGAAGCTCTCTTCCTTAAGTGTACTGTTTGAATTATCAAATACAATCTTCTGTGAACAAATACTACCATTAAAATCACACATATTGTACTGGTGGCTTTAATTTGGAATGTTACCAATATAACCACTCTCCTGTCATTAGTGGCTGAATATTAAATTGTTGTTTTGACATTAACTCCACTGTGAAATTGATTTGAGTTGACTGATGCATTATTTGTACATTCACAATAGATCAGCTCAGGCAGAGGTGATTCCGATTCATAAATGGATTTCCAAAACTCTTGTGTTTTTAGAACAAGATTATTTAAAACTGTGTAACAATGGGAGAACTATTTTCTGTAAGCCTGCAGAAAAGGAGGATATGCTTTCAAATTTGGCTTGATTAGTACAGATTTACTCTGACATGATTAGATTGGTTTTCAGCGCATTGAAAAGCAGATGTAATCAGAAACAATCACTGGAAATCATTAATCTCCTTATTATATAGGGTTATGATTGCTGAAATATCTAATGAAAAGAAATGGACAGTGAAGTAAGTCAGAGTAATGTGCAGAGTTAATTGGAATGGTTTGCTATATACACCTTCTTGTGTTTTTCCCAGTCTTTTACCATTGGTTTCAAGGCATATTATTATTATTATTACTACCCTTTCTTTAATGCAATGTATCTATAAGAAAATTTGTTTGTTAAGAATCCATTAAGCTGAAAACGTCTTTTCTTTTCAACTTAAGGAAGATCCTTGTGCCAGGACATTATTTATTGATTTTGCACCTGGTTTATAGGTTCAAAAATGTATCTCCTCATTGGGAAAATGGTGGTCCATTCTCATCTGCTACAACTTCAGTTTAATGAGTATCTGTATTACATATTCATAATCAAGCAGCTTTTTTGGTTTCATTCTACAAGTCTTTTCTGTTTTCTTTCCACTTACTTCCTCCTGATTCCCCTCATTGTCTTCTATAAAAAAAAAAGAAAAAGTGTTAATATCATCCCTTTGGGTATTTTTCTTACATTTGCTAAAATATGCCAGATGTACCTCCACAATATGGCGACAATATGGCCACTTAACATAGGGACCACTTACTATCTCACACCAGTCTATTATGAAATCTGCTGCTAAATCCTATCACCCTCATGGCAGAGAATGGGATCCTTCATAATCAGTACTATTTTAGTGTTATCCATTAAGTACAAGTTAATTAAAAGTTCCTTTACTGTGCTATATGTTTCTTCACTTGTGTCCCCATATGTTCTTCATAAGTCTCCTCTGCTCCTCATAGATCCACACCTCCCACACTCGCTTCATTCTCCCACCTTCAAATTTTCTTGGCATTGTATATTTCTGGCACTTAATTTGTATCTAATCTACCTCTATCAGCAGCTCTAATGGCTTAAGTACTAAATCATGGAGCTCTAGAAGATTTTTGCAATTATGACAAAGTACCCAAGACCCTGGAATTACTGTAAGGTTAAATATTACAAAATATCTGAACTGTAAGCAAAAAAGTCATTTACTAAAACAAGTTCAAATCTGTGTACTAAATGAAGCTCTTAACAATTGTAGTTTCAACACCACCATTAGCAGTTAGACCCCACCCCTAGCAAAATTTCCTCTTTCATGGCCTGGACCACCTGACATTTTCAGTACAGTGTCCAATGTTTGATCCACTCTTGGATATGCAAAATGAACATGTCAAGACCAACCCCATTTAGGTGAACCATGTTGGACCCAACTAAACCTTTTAAATCAGTTCCAAGTTTCTGTAACCAGAAAAAAAATCATCCCAACTGACAATTATCATATTCTACTTTTAGGGTGGAAGGAGACATGCTGTATGTTAGATGGAGGGAGAAGACTAATGGTTGAAGTAAGCCATACTGTTATCTACCCAACCTTTACATGTTGCAACATATTGTCATACATTTTTAATTTGGTTTGACAAAATCTCAGATAAATCATACTATACACAATTGTGTTATAAGTGACTCTGTTTTCATAAACCACCAGAAAAGGGCACTGATATAGCCAAAACCATGAATTATTTAAATAATCTGCTCTTACACCCTTATTTTCATTCTGTAGTCCCTCCAATAGATGGATGAGAGACTGTATTTTCTTTCACCAAATCCATATGTAGTGGGGCAGCATAGAAGGTTTCTAGGATGTCAAAAACCAATGATTGGTCGGGTTTTTTTTTTTGAGAAAACAAGAGTTTTGGGCAAAATCGTTGTTACATTGGCAGTAGTAAATCACTTCAGTATTTTTCCCCTTGTTAACATACTTATTAAAAAAAATCTCACTGACATTACACATGGAGGAATGATAAGGGTGTTGGGAGCTGGCAGGGACGAGACAACACTTCACATACAAATGTTATACTAGCAAGACCCTTTTTTCTTGTGATGTGACTTTTATGTAGTTAATTTGCACTTTATTGGTGTGAATTAGTGTTATTACTTGAAACATTTTTTCAAAGTTACAGTATTAAAAAAGCGTCTTTTCTTCTGTCATACGTCTATGTTTAATCTATAAGAATAAGTGTTTTTTTTTCTTTTAATGAAATGGATTATGTAGCTACCAGCATCTAAAACCAGAGAACAGATTTTACCTGAATCAGCACATAAAACAAGTGTTTTTATTGAATATAACAAATATAATGTTTTAAACAATGTTGAATAAAGCCTTTTCAAACACTGTAACACCTATAGGAATTTGATAAATAAACATTATAGCTGACTTTCCACATTATAAATTTTTCTGAATTAGGGGAAAATGTCTATCACACTTTTATTAATCCAGTATACCATGGAGATTATAAAAAATATCTGCCATTTTCTGATACAGTTTCTTTGGACTGGCCCACATTTAGGGCATTAGAGGAGAACTGAAAGTATTAAATTGCTCACAGAAATTTAGATATAGATAACAGACGTCAGGAGAAACAGCAACTATTTCTTTGACCAGTTATATTAATGCCTTCACAACCTTGTTTCTCCAAGACACATGTAGATAATAAATAGTTCTTAAAGTGGACCCGTCACCCAAACAAAATTATTCCAAATCCTATTTTATCATGTTAGTTAAGCAAAATGAACTTTAATTACACTGTGTAAATTATTTGAATATTGTTTCCATCAGTCTGGGAATTCAAAATTATAGCAAGCAGGAAGGAGCCATTTTGTGGACTCTGTTATTAAGGCAATCCTTACATAATCTCAGAATCTTGTTTGTGCACCAGGGGACAGGGACCAAATGCCCATCACCATGCACTGGTTACACAATTAAATCGTTAAGAGAGCTGGGGGAATGTGGGGAGAGCGGTGACATGTAGGAAGTGCTGCATGGAAAGTGAAAGTAATTGCTTGCCCCGCCTCTATGCCTAGGCATAGAGGCGGGGTAGGCAATATTTGATTGACAGCTGATATTTTTAAACGAGTTTACAACAGCTATGAATGCTTTATTAAAAAATAGAAATTGGATTTCATGTTTAATTTAAAAAGGACTTTTATTATACAGATTTTCATGTCTGGGTGACGGGTCCACTTTAAAATTCTGTTTGCTACAATGACCTTGAGAATCCCCTTATCTGAAACTGGAACCAAACTGCTAATAAACAAAGAAGAGGTGTAAAAGAATCCTTCAGAGAACCCCCTTAAAAAACAATAGCACAATCTAAATTTGTCTAACAGAGTAATTTCTGAATTCAAATTTTGGAAAAAGTTTAGTTGCAGAGGGCATTTTAAGATTATGTTATTTTGTATGACCCTGCAAAATCTGTGAGTGGTTCAGTCAATCTTCTACTTTGAAGGGCAATTTTTATCACAGTCGAGTGTTAGGAGAAGGGCCCCCAACTAAGTGAAGTTATACAGGGTGAAGCTAGAGCTGTAATGGTTGCTGTAGGAGTGGAAGGGAAAGACAAGTTAATGAAATGAGTAGTGAAAGCTCCAGCAAGAATATTTGAGTGGGAGTAATGTTAACATGAAACAGTCAGTAAGGTGGCCTGCAACCTAATTTTATGTAACGGCAGGAAGGCTTGGGTAGACAAGCCCTTTGTCTAGGTGGTTTATGCCTTAGATAAGCCCTTGCTGAAATTTCTTAAGCTGACCTTTAAAAAATCTCTGCAGGAGAAGACAAAGTTGCCAATTTCAAGTTTTTACATGATTGCTGACAGTCCATATTTATGTCAAAAAGCTGCTGTTTGTTTTTCTGAAGAGAAGAAAATAAAGTTTGTTGAGTTAAAGAATTATCAGCCCAAGCTTCTAACCCCCATATGTAATAAAAGTCACAAAATTTGCCCAGGTGTTGTTACTCATAGCAACCAATTAGATATATTATTTAAAGGGGTAATTAGTACGTACTACCTGATGACTGCTATTGGCGATTACTATGTGTCTGTTGAAATGGTAATGTACATCTCTGGTAAAAAGACCCAACATAATGGAAAGACTGTGAATGTCGTTTCCATTATCTTGACAATATCAGTAGTATTCTGTAGCCAAAAGGAGGTATGCAATGGTTGCCAGCTGGCATGACTAGAAATCAGAGGGCCCAAAAACTCCAGGCTTTAAGGAACACAGCTAGGGTGCTGTCTGTTTACCCTTTAACAAAAATGTCCCTGTAGTTCTAGGTCTACTTATTTGTCTTGAAGGAAATTCCTAATATATCTCAAAAGCCATGACTTTTGAGATGGATTGTTGACTGGTAAATTCTTCTGAGATTAGATAGAGATTAGTTCCCTGATAGTATTGCAGAAGTAAAATTCTTTGACTTGGAATATCGAAGTCGAAAGATTTTGCGTTATTCCTACGATCGAACGATCAAAGGAATAATCGTTCTATTGAACGATTAAATCCTTCAAATCGAACGATTCAAAGGATTTTAATCCATTGATCGAAGGATATTCCTTCGATTAGAAAATTGTTAGGAAGCCTATGGGGACCTTCCCCATCGGCTAACATTGGCCTCGGTAGGTTTTAGGTGGCGAACTAGGGGGTCGAAGAATTTTATAAAGAGACAGTACTTCGACTATCGAATGGTCGAATAGTTGAACAATTTTTAGTTCGAATCGTTCGAATCAAAGTCGAAGGTAGTAGTCGAAGATCGAAGTAGCCCATTCGATGGTCGAAGTAGCCAAAAAAAACCATTCGAAATTTGAACTATTTTTTCTCTATTCCTTCACTCAAGTAAATGGGCCTCCTATTGTTGGACTTTTTTGTTTGTTTGCAAGCAGTTTTAGTAGGCAGAGCTCAAACTATTTAATAGCCAATCGGCATTCGAACATGCCAAAGTTAGCAAATAAAATGTAAAATTAAAAAGAAATATAAGCATGAATAGGTAATGAGACTCCATTCCATCTTGTATGTGCCTTTATAACCAGTTATTAAAAATGATCTGTCATTAAAATGTAAACGTTTTAGTCACAGCATACATTTCTCACAGCCTGGAAAGTCAGTTTTGATGGTAAATTCTAAAAATACTCAATGCGTTGTATGGAACCCGGTTTTGGTATGTGTGTGTTTTTTCCCACACAAAAAGGATAGGTTTACTGATATTTCCATTAATAACTTTGACAGTGATTCCCAATTCAGTGAGCGTACAATCCATTTTCTCATTCCGAAGTCATAATTATTTTTCTAAAAAAGAAATGGCATCTCTCAAAGTTTAACAGCTGTTAAAACCAATTTGCATGTTTCTCGCAATTGTTAAAATCATTCGCTCGTACAAGGGGGAAAAAAAATCTACACGCTGGACTATAATTATGATAATTAGTCAGAAAATTATGTTATCTAATATCTTGTTGGAGTTGTACATTGGCCGGTGGTTTTGTTGTGTATGTGGTTCATACCTAGAAAATATTTTTACAGGAAATTGGGATTTACCAAATACAGTAAGGGGGTTAGTTTGTAGTAGTCTGGCCCCTCACTATATATACATTAGCTGGCCCAAACCACAGCCAAATCTTAGAGAGAATTATCAGATAAGAATGTGCAGCAAGACTAATACAAACTAATAGATTCAAAGTAGATATGTTTACTACTTCAGTGAAATTTATCTGTTTTCCCTTAATTCAGTTCAATAAGAAGATATTCAATTTAGGAAAAATAAAATAATATGTTTATTACAAAAAAGAAAAAAAACACAAAATATACCAAATTACAAAAAAGAAAAGTGAGCCCAACACGTTTCAACCATATTGTTCTTCCTCAGGTGCACAAAATAACAAAAAAAGCTTTTTTGCACACTCAATTTAGCAAAATTAAATCATATGTTTATTACAAAAAAGAAAAAAACCCACAAAATATACCAAATTACAAAAAAGAAAAGTCAACCCAACGCATTTCGTTATTTGTTATTTTGTGCCCCTGAGGAAGACCAATTTGGTCGAAATGCGTTGGGCTCACTTTTCTTTTTTGTAATTTGGTATATTTTGTGGGTTTTTTCTTTTTTGTAATAAACATATGATTTAATTTTTCTAAATTGAGTGTGCAATCCTTTCCAGATTTTTTGCATGTGCGTTTTTGAGGCCCACATGGGGAGTCTCCCTTTGGATTAGCACCTCAGATATTGTATATTATATATCTCTAAGGGTGTGCACTCTCTTTACTTTTCTTCTTATGGTTTATCTATGGCAAAATCTGGAATTAAATTAGGAGAAAACTACTTGTCAATGTAGTAATCAAAATTTTCTCAGAATGTTTCCAAAATCCCATAATTTTTTTAGCATTTTATGTTCAAAAGTTTTGTCAGTGGCAAATAAGCTACAGCCAACTGTAACCTATGATTAAGGGATAACTCCCGAAACGCGTTAGGTGTTACCAGCAGGTACTCCAATAAACCCCATCTTCAGAAGTGCCGTCTGCTTCCTTGTAATTTTACAGCCAACTGTAAGCAGCATACTTTTAATTGTTAAAACATTTTTTTTTCATTCTCCCATGAAAAAAATCTGTTCTATTATTGGGGAAATTAAAGGAAAATGTGAAAATTTAAAGTAGCATTTAAGCTTTTAAGAATTGAATAGTTCTATGTAGTTTTAACATTTTGGATAGTTGGAAAGAATGGGAATATTTTTTATCTTTATTTATTTTTAAACGTTGGTGCTTTATTAATAGGGTTAGTGTCCTATATAAACTACAGTTTGTACAATATGTACTAATGGGCTCCAGAGCACCTTCATTTTTGTTTCTCTTGTATTACTCCAATCTTCATTCTTAAACAAAAAATTGATAACTAAGGTGCCAAGTTTAGATTTTTGGGATATCCTAGCACCATGAGACAATCTTGGTTTGCTTGATATAATCCAGTGATCCCCAACCAGTGGCTTGAGAGTAACATGTTACTCACCAACCCCTTGATGTTGCTCCCAGTGGCTTCAAAGCAGGTGCTTATTTTTGAATTCTCAGCTTGGAGACAACTTTAAGTGGCATAAAAACCAGGAGTATTGCAGCATACAAGTCCACATAGGATACCAAATAGTCAATCATAGCACTTATTGGCACCTCAGAAACTTGTGTTGCTCCCCAACTCTTTTTATATTAGAATGTTGCTGACAGGTAGAAAAAGGTTGGGGACCCTCTTTATAATCCATTTAAAGAGACATTTGACTTTTTTGTAAATTTTTAAAATAGGCCAACTATTTTGCACCAAAGTTTACACTATTTTTAGGCATATTTAATGCAGTCCTGCAAACTCATTATTGATCCAGTGGAAGCTGGACAGCTACACAGGGGAATTTTATTTTATCTAAGGTCATGAATACATCAAAGCTTTCATTTTAAGAATAAATAGTGAATAAGACCTGATCTCAACTTCCACCATAATTTGTCCTGAGTCTGCAACCCCAAACTACTACTTTGGGTAACTCTGGGCGAACAAGCCCCATAGTTTGGAAACTTCTGATTTAAAGTATTAGAAATTTCCATGCCAATCCTTTTCAGGCTTAGATAGCTGCTAGTAGAATATGTCTGTTCTACAGACATGGAATATGAAAACTCTCAACATTAAACATGTATTTTTCTTGAGGGACAACATTTTTAAGTCAACTAAATACTGCAATTTCCTTACTTGTTTCCATTTTGCATTTACATATGTGTGTATGATTTTGAAACATGAAAATGAAATAATTAGGCTCTCATGAATCAGTAAGTGTCATTAGACTCTAATGAGTTTTGCAAATTTTCGCTGTTTCACGAATTTATGGCAAAGCCAAATGTGTCAGAGTTGATCATCACTAATACCAAGAAAGTTACCAAGAATTCAAAACAATTTTTATGTTCTGGAATCGGCTCATGCTTCAAATATTGGATACAGTAAGGTGTTGAGACATCTGTTTGTTGAAGAGACAACTACAACTCTAATATGTATATACATTTCCTGTGACCTGCATTCAGCACCTGCAGAGTTTCAGAGAAGAAATGGTTGTCCAGACTGAAAGGCCATTAGCAAGCTCTTCCTAGGTAAGAAGAAATATCTTAACTTGCCAGGTGGAGTGAAGCTTACAGTCAGTAATTTAAAAACTGATCTAATTCAATTCTTGGGGAAACGTAT
This sequence comes from Xenopus petersii, assembly GCA_038501925.1. Taxonomy (NCBI): domain Eukaryota; kingdom Metazoa; phylum Chordata; class Amphibia; order Anura; family Pipidae; genus Xenopus; species Xenopus petersii. The sequence continues at coordinate 32,679,755 of CM076686.1, forward strand.
GCTCTCAATTAATTCTAATCCAAAGAAAGATGTTTTGAGATGACAAATGAACCCAACATATCCAACCCTTTTTTCCTATTATTTTTTTCCATTTTATGAACTTATTCTTAAGTAAATGGGCTACCTTCCCAATATATAACTTCAAAAAATCACCTTAAAATAAGACAGAACACCAGTCACGCAGTATAGGTCAACTTTGTTTTAGTGCAGTTTGAGACCGGAAAGCCATTTAGATTAAAAAATTATGGTCTAAATGGACTAAATAAAACCAAAGGCTTATATGTGATTACCCCAGATGATGGTGGTTAACTTGTAGTTTTATCGTATGTTTGTGAGCCTAGTACCAGTACATAGTTTACTTATTCATAGACCACAATAGGCGTGAAACACCTTAGGCTTGTTCTGTAAGGTCCTAACCAACATATGAATGTCCAAGATTCTGTGTACAATATAGTTGTGGTGCTCAATCCAGAAACTCCACTGCATAAACAAGTTCCAACAATCCATTTAATGTAGAAATCGGATGGCAAATATTTTTCGTGATTTATTGAGATCTCCTGTTTTGTCAGGTCCTAATAAACATCTTTTCGCTTTTTACTTACTGTAATTGTGTACTGATATGAGGCTCATGAAAATGAAATCAAGCCACCAGTCATGTAGTGTCTAAGTTTACTAAAGATGCCAAAAAGTTGCAGGTTTGATCTTTTCCACACCACCAATTATCAATGTATCAATTACCAATTTATCAATTTAAAAGGTAAAATCTATATTGCACCATTTTGTAAAAGTATACAAATGCTTGACGTGTTCCGTGCCCTACACTTATTCAGAAACATCATATGCATAAGTGCAAGTAAGCTTCAATTTACCCACTCAGTGTAATCCAACAGTTTTTGTTTTTATTTTTTTAATTTTTACAAAAATTGGTGATTTTTTTTTAAAAAATTGTGTTTTGTTCCATAATGTTATTTCCATCTCTGAAGGAAATTTTATCAATTTTCTATAATAATTTAGGCATAAAATTGGATAATATGTATGCTATGCCTCATTTAATTTGTTTGTTAAAAAAATATATGTAGGTAGATTATTTTAATCACTTTTTAAAGGTAAAATTGTGTTATCAAGGAACACACACATTCACCATAACCTTATACAGATGACTGTAATGGTAAAAGATATGTTCCTTACTTACCTATTTGTACCGTTGCCTTCAAACATGGACTAATAAAATTATGTTCAGGTGTTGACTGTAGCTTCACATCTCAACAAAAACCATATCTGTTCTCCACATTTATTATTTTTGGCCAATGTAATGTGTATACCTTATACCAGGGGTCCCCAACCTTTTTTACCCGTGAGCCACATTCAAATGTAAAAAGAGTTGTGGAGCAACACAAGCATGAAAAAGTCCCCAAATAAGGGTTGTGGTTCGCTATTTGGTGGGCCAATGAAGACTGGCAGCCTACAGGAGGCTCTGTTTGGCACTATAATTGTTTTATGCAATTAAGTCCCAAGCCTGGAATTCAAAAATAAGCACCTGGTTTGAGGACATGGAGAGCAACATCCAAGGGGTTGGAGAGCAACATATTGCCCACAAGCTACTGGCTGGGGATCACTGCCTTATACCAACTGAGGGTCCCTTTCCACATCTACATCACACTTCATATGAACACATTTCAATGCAAAATATATTTTTCAGGTTCCTACGTGTGAGTTTCTCCAAAGTTTTTCTGGACACTACTGTCCCTTTTAACTATTCTGTTTATGCACCCAATGAAGATTTTTCTACTTTCTTTTCAGTGTTTGTCAAAATGACTGATGAAAAGAGATATGTTTTAGATACAGGATCTTTAGCGATGACAAAACAATTATTGCTAGATCTGACAGGAGAACAAAATGCAAGCACAGACTTTCAACATAACAGTTTTAACAAAATGGTTAACAGTAGTGATGGGCGAATTTGTCCTGTTTCGCAAAAAAATGCGAAACGAATTGAAGTCAATGGGCGTCATTGACACACGTCAATTTCGATGGCAGCAACAATTCTTATACATGCACCTATTTTGGGCAAATGCATTAAAGTCAATGGGCATTTGAATAATTTTTATGCGAGCGAGTATTATGACTCGCCCTCATTTTTACAATGCAACTGATTTTTTGCCGGTAAATTTTTGCCGCAGTTTTGTAAATGTATTAGACGGCGGCGAAACGTAGAAATTCACCACAAATTCACGCCTGGTCAATTTATTAGCCCATCACTAGTTAACAGATTTTATATACCTGTGCTGTTTGGAGGACAACAATAATATAGACAACCTCAAGATTAGTGGACACATGGACCTGGTCTTCATGCATCTATAGAATTTAGAAGTCAGATGCTTTCCTTCTCTCAGTCTGTCTCAGGTCCTCTCCTACCTTGTCCTCTCTCTCTCTCTCTCTCTCTCTCTCTCTCTCTCTCTCTCTCTCTCTCTCTCTCTGTAGTGACTATATATATATATATATATATATATATATATATATATATATATATATATATATATATATATATATATATATATATATATATATATATATATATATATATATATATATATATATATATATATATATATATATATATATATATAGATTAGTTCTGGCATGCCTCAAATCATCCCAACTTTTTCCTCTTTCTACTTTATAGTTGTGGAAGGCATTAGCTGAGTGTGTATACATTTATGTTAATCACACACGCCATCCAGGATTCTTTTATCAATATGAAATGTTATGTGCTCACTGGGTTGGCGCATCTTGTATTGTTATGTGCAATATACAAAATAATGTGTCTAACTATGCCATTTATGCTTTTGAAAGAAAAAGCAAATTACTTACCGAAAAGAATGGCATTTGCATGGCTGTGTGTCAGCTTTTCAAGCCTTTCCATGCTACAAAACATTGCTTTCCTCACTTAGAAAATGCATCCTCCCATCACTCATAAACCATTTCAAAGCACTTTATGAGTCTACAGAGCGAAATGTACTTATCTTGCATTGGCAGTGTCCCAGCTGTTACGAAATTGCTATTGTCCTAATACTTACAAGGCAATTTTAGCATCAGTTAATAATTTTACAGGATAGATAACTTCTTAGTTTTTTTTTGTAAATGACAGACATTAAACAATAGCAACTTGGCATTTCTTGAAGCAGAAGATGACAGCTCCTAGATTAAAGTGATTTTAATGTATAGTCTACTCGGTTTTATTCTCTCAGTGACAATTCTTATGCAAGAGGGTGGAAAAAAATCCTTTTAAACACTTGGACTAGAGAACACAACACGTTTACCTTTTAAAAGATATTCTGTATAAATCTCATTTAGGAAATAATGTCATAAATTTGCATTTACAGATACTAGCTTAGAAGAAAGGAAATTTATCAGGCAGAAGAAATCTGAGTGTCCCTTAATGGTAGGATAGACGATGCAAAAAAGGCATATCTCTTTATAGTGGCTAATGCAACAGAGAAATATGTGGACACATATTATATTTAATTTTTTTTCCCGATCATGCAAATGAGCAGCCTGCATTGCAAGCCCATATTCCATTTTATATGAAACGAAAGGCTTTGTTGTAACCTGTTACTTGATAGCACAGATAAATCGTTTTCTGCAGAAAGATGTTGCATCGTGTATTGACGGTTTCTTTTCCAGCCAGTCACAAGCAGTCATAAATTTAGTTTGTCATTGGCTCAAAATGTAAAAGAGCTTTAAGTCTATTATTACTGTAAACCTCCCATGCCTCTTTTCAAACTCCCTGATCCCAAGAGATATAATGCTATAGTATTTGAATTACTAAAATCTTTTGCATATTTATGACAAAACTTGAAGAACTTGGTCTTGAAAAAAAATCCAAATTAAACAAACAGAATTGATTGAAGAATTCAGATAATTACATCACAATGAGAATTGCCAAACTAAAGGTGTTGCTAGCATCAGGGCAGGACTCTGGAAGTACAGGGGTTAGTTCCTGGAGTAGGGGCCCTTTACTGTCAGAAATCTAGGGTTCTTTAGGAACCTCCATATTGTATTCAAATGATTTCAACATACAGCTTCACCCAGTTTGAAATATTCCCTCCCCTAACCCAATGGTTTGTGATGGACAATAGAAGGAACATAGCTAGTGATGGGTGAATAAATTTGTCAGGTGCAATTCCCGCGTTCTGCTGCCAGCGAAATTCACAGGTGAAAAATCTGCCCGATCAAAAATTTTGGAGCGTCAGAATAGTCGCGCACATACAAATTTTCACGTGTCAAAACTATTCAGATGCCCATTGAGTTTAATGCATGTGGACAAAATAGGCGTGCATATAAAAATTGTCGCGGGCTTCAAAATTGACGTGCTTTAAAATACATTTTGAAGCCCACTGACTTGAATTTTTCGCCGTTTTGTGGGACAAATTCAACCGTCACTAACCATAGCACTTAGGTGAACTAATTAAACTTAATGTTTGTACAGTGGGAAAAGTTATTTTCAAAATGAATCAGTTAATAGTGCTGCTCCAGCAGAATTCTGCACTGAAATCCATTTCTCAAAAGAGCAAACAGATTTTTTTATATTCAATTTTGAAATCTGACATGGGACTAGACATTTTGTCAATTTCCCAGCTGCCCCTGGTCATGTGAAAGTGCAGAATTCTGCTGGAGTAGCACTATTAACTGATGCATTTTGAAAAAAACATGTTTTCCGATGACAGGATACCTTTAATTACCTTTGAACAGGCTACTACTACTACTACTACTACTACTACTTCAAGTCAGACACTTCAAATCAATTATCTGTTCAGTTGCTATGGATCACTGCCATAGGGAAAAAGACTCATTGTTCATAAATAAGCCATATATGTGCTATTTTAATTGCCAAGCTAAAGAACTGGGCGGACTCTTTGCAAGGGAAGGGCCCTTCTATGTTGGTTGTTAATGGTAGAAGCCTTTAGTGCATCTCAATGGCGTGCCAATCCTTGGCCTCCCTGCTTATTATGAAATAACCTCAGGTACTAAAATGATTTTACTTTTGATGCTAATATCCATTTAACATCAACCTTGCACTGCATTCAAGAAACTTAATTGCTGAAAGTCCCATTCACTGGGTAGCACCAATATGTTAGCACCCCCAGTCAATGGGACATTCCTTGTTCTTTATTTCTGGTGGTGAGTTCAGCGTTAAATTATTTCTTACCAGGGAAAAAGAACAGCAGGCACTCACAGATCCCACTGACTTTATTAGGCAAAAAATAGGCAATGCCTTACGCTTTTCATGTTCTTGGGCACATAATCATGAGTCTTTGATTAAGTCTCCAAGTGCATGATACACATAAGGCTTTGTCTATTTTTTGCCTAATAAAGTCTGTGGTTCTTTTACTTTTCCTTTCTGTGGGATCTGTGAGTGTCAGTCATTCTTTTTCCCTGGTAAGATACCTCCACTTTGGGCTGTAGTTCTGGGGCATGTGTACCTGGACCCCATGTATAACTGGCAAGTTTGACTATTTACCAAGAACTTTTTGTTCAAATGTAATTACTTCTTCACCATATTATAAATATTCTAAAGACTTCTAAAGTTCCTATTGGTACTCACCTACCACTACTGAATCAATCAACAGATAACCTAACCCCAGGTTTTACACAGTAAATGAATGTGCATAAGGTAACATTAACATGTGCAGTATGTGCCCTAATTATGAAATAAAGCAGGTACATATTTTGTTACCTAAGGCTGGTATTTCTAGTTTCATCTCTATCATAGCGATGCATTTTTGTAACAGAGAGAGAAATCTGTTGCCTTGTCATTTGTATTCTGTTTCTGTCTTGATCCGACTACACAGCAGATCATCCTTTCATATATAATTTTAATATCGAGCATTTGAGCTGTGCCTGGTGATGTACCAATTCAAAAGGATGAACACAGTAATGAGGCTCTGAGGGACATTTCTTTTCACATTACTACTATGATGCGCTCTATTAGCCGCACAGTGTGACAGGAGATGAAACAACAGGTTTTAATAAGGTCCTTTCTAAGGAAAGGTCAAACTGCACAATGAGGTAGAGCAAAAATTTGTATCAAGCTATTACAAAATGTAAAGGTGCACAAGTTACTCCAAGTTAAAACAGTTAAACAGGATATTGTATGATGCAGTACACGTAAATGAAAAAGAAAACAATTAAAAGTCATGGTTATCAGACATGGACTTGGTCTGGTTGTTTGACTTACAAATATTAAGCTCTTTATGGATTCTAATGTACTGTATATGCCCCTTTCTGAAATGCTAATCACATCCCTTGCTTAGCCCAATAATTCATCAGGATTTAACAATATGTGGATAGAGAAGTAGAAATTGTGTGTGCTTCAACCACCTTGTTTAAGCTTGTGAGTTGGGTGCAAAGCAGGCCGGGAACCCTTGCCAGGGGTTAAATAGACATGCAAGACAGAAAAACTGCTGCAGCACCTCTTTGTTGCAAAAAGTGAAAAGTTTAAAGTATTAGGTCAGACAACCAGGCAACGTTTTGGGCTTGGTCTCATCCTTCTCAAGGCTTGAGAAAGGAGTGAGACTAAGTCAAAAAATGTTGCCTGGTTGTCTGACCTAATAAATTCAACTTTTCCCTTTTTGTAGCAAAGAGGTGCTGCAGCAGTTTTTTTTCTGGCATAACAATATATGGATTGGCAGAGTTTCTCAGAGGAATTGAATCAGATAACCTGTCATTATGTTATACATTTTATCAACTGACTATAAATATAAGGCTGTGACTGATCTAAATGTTGGAGATTTTGACCTTTCAAGGTAGTACTGGGTAACATCTATGGGCCTTTGGTACCGCGCAAAGGTTTTGAGATTTTTCTGATTCAATTCTCTGTTTGAGCTCCAACGTTTGGTCAGGGTCTCATCTACTGTAGCTCATAACCAGAATTCATTCAATTTGCAAGAGTATCTGTGGGAGGAAATAAGTCTTCACTTCTAGCCTCACCTTAAAGGGATGGTTCACCTTTCAATTAACTTTTAGTATGTTATAGAATCTCCAATTCTAATCAACTTTTCAATTGGTCTTCATTATTTCTTTATTTTTTGTAGTTTTTTTAAATTATTTTGTCTTCTTCTTCTGACTCTTTCCAACTTTCAAATGGGGGTCACTGAACACATCTATAAACAAATGCTCTGTAAGGCTACACATTTAGGGGTCGATTCACGAATTTCGGGTGAAGGATTCGAATAAAAAAAAATTCGAATTTCGAAGTATTTTTTGGGTACTTCGACCATCGAATTGGTTAAATTCGATCGAATTCGATCGAATTCGAACGATTCGAACGATTAGAAGTAAATATCGTTCGACTATTCGACCATTCGATAGTCGAAGTACTGTCCCTTTAAAAAAAACTTCGACCCCCTACTTCGGCAGCTAAAAGCTACCGAAGTCAATGTTAGCCTATGGGGAAGGTCCCCATAGGCTTGCCTGTGATTTTTTGATCGAAGGATTTTCCTTCGATCGTTGAATTAAAATCCTTCGAATCGTTCGATTCGAAGGATTTAATCATTCGATCGAACGAAAAATCCTTCGATCGATCGATCGCAGGATTTGCGCAAAATCGCTCGACTTCGATATTCGAAGTCATACGATTTTAGTTCCCAGTCGAATATCGAGGGTTAATTAACCCTCGATATTCGACCCTAAGTAAATCTGCCCCTTATTGTAACTTGGACTTTTTATTACTGATCTTTCTATTCAGGTTCTCTCCTATTCATATTCCAGTCTCTTATTCAAATCAATGCATGGTTGCTACGATAATTTGGACCCTATCAACCAGATTGCTGAATCTGCAAACTGGAGAGCTGTTGAATAAATATCTAAATAACTCAAAAACCACAAGTAATAAAAAAAATTAAATCAATTGCAAATTGTCTCGAAATATCACCCTCTGCATCATACTAAAAGTTAACTCAAAGGTGAACAACCCCTTTAACTGACCCTCAGGGTTGGCATCTAGGAGTATATTGGAGAGAAAAATCTCTCAAATCTCAACCTACCTGGCCTTCAGGCTGGACCACATAGGCACTGTTGCTATTTGGTTATTACAATGTATGCTCATTTTGCCACAGATGGAACTTGAAGGACCAAAAGAAGAAATTTCCACCTAAGGATACATATATGACATTTTAAAACAATATATCTTTAGCTAAATATAAAAACACTGTAGAAAAAGAACTGGCTACTGGCTTGTTAGGAGAGTCCAGGATATGGGTACATTAGGTAACACTGCTAGAAAGAAATGTGTAAAGTCTACATGAGTGTAGTAGAGGCTCATAGCTGGACATGTAATAGGCAAAGATTTAGTCCAGTATACAGGCAATTATTCAGGATAGGCAATTGTCCGGGAAAGGCAGAGTCCAGTACACAGCCAGAGGTCAGTAGAGGCAAAGACAGAGTCAATACCCAGGCCAGGCTGGTGGCAGGTAATGGCAATATAAAATGTTTGCTTTTATCTGTCACTTTAAAACATAACTGACTGCCAATTCTTTGACATATAGCATTTTAGACAGTTAGTACAGTTACAGCGACCTCTCAGTAACCAACTAGTGCCTCCCAATATATATCTGGTCATCCTTGGCAAGCAGGCCTAACACACGGAATCAATGACACTGGATGTCTTCTTTGTCTGTGAAAGATGTTTACCGACCTTGTATAAATGTCTTTCTGTTATAGGCATGTATACTGACATGTTGCTGGCATCTACCAGCAAACATTTTTTTGTTGTTTGCAGTGACAATCTCTTGGTTCTTCCATACCTTCTGCCTATACTGATCTTCTAAATTCCAAAATTGCTTCTTTTTCATACCCCTTATCCAGAAATCCCCAGGTCTCACACAATGTTTCACAATCAAAGTAATTTAGGCTTTTCCAACTTTAATCTAGTTCACTAAGCCATGCATGATGTTTCAGACAAAAAGCAATACTGTTAATAATTTAATGCTATAACGTCTTCCAGCAAAGTATAGTGTATACAGTTTGCATCAGCTTTGTCACACTGGTTCAAATTTTTACTTTGGAAACGTATTAGTTACGTCCGAAATGACTATGGGTTTAAAAAACCATGATGACCAAATGTATTTGATTTACTGAGGATGATTTATATAGAGATTTATTCCAACTGTATATGTTTAACTTTTTATATGATACAGCAATACAAGGCTATGAAATAATCAAGAAAAAAAATAGTTACTTACTAGTCCCTCTCAAAGCCCATTGGCATAGACAATAGAGCATTGACTTGCTATTCTGGTTGCTTAAAGAGATACTGTCATGGGGAAAAAGATTTTTTCAAAATGAATGAGTTAGTAGTACTGCTCCAGGAGAATTCTGCACTGAAATACATTTCTCAAATGAGCAAACAGTTTTTTTTATATTCAAGTTTGAAATCTGACATGGGGTTAGACATTTTGTCAATTTCCCAGCTGCCCCAAGTCATGTGACTTGTGCTCTGATAAACTTCAATCACTCTTTACTGCTGTACTGCAAGTTGGAGTGATATCACCCCCTCCCTTTTCCCCCCCAGCAGCCAAACAAAAGAACAATGGGAAGGTAACCCGATAACAGCTCCCTAACACAAGATAACAGCTGCCTGGTAGATCTAAGAACAACACTCTATAGTAAAAACCCGTGTCTCACTGAGACACATTCAGTTACATTGAGAAGGAAAAACAGCAGCCTGCCAGAAAGTATTTCTCTCCTAAAGTGCAAGCACAAGTCACATGACCAGGAGCAGCTGGGAAATTGACAAAATGTCTAGCCCCATGTCAGATTTCAAAATTGAATATAAAAAAATCTGTTTACTCTTTTGAGAAATGGATTTCAGTGCAGAATTCAGTGCACTATTATAACTGATGGGTTTTCAAAAAAACATGTTTTCCGATGACAGGATCCCTTTAATAACTTGGAGCCTATCCCTCAGCTACTGAAGTGTCATTATACAGTATCTTCATACAAAGTTCCTACAGAGGCATCAATATGATGATAGAGGTGGGCAAAACGAAGAAGTGGAAAAAAGCATGGCTTACAAGGTTGGGTAACAAGTCGGACTGGGTTAAGCAGTATTGGATCAGACAACTAGAGTCAAAGTACAGACAAGGAGTCAACCCCCAGAAGAATGCAAGGGCTAAGAACAGGAATGAATGAATAAAATTGGAAAAGAAGAGTTTATAGGAGAGGGACAGAAACAAAAGTAGTAGGAACAAAACACATTTGGGAATTTAGTTAGTATGAGACCTGTTATGGGTAAGTGCAGGGATGTACCAGCGCATGCGCATGATGAAAGTGACATGATGCTCATAATCATTATATCACTTCCTTTCAACTGTGGCCCGCAAAGTACCCCCTTGGATTGATATAAAGTGATACTTTCCATAACTGGTTTAGTACATCTAGCAACAAGTGAGATAGCAAGGGTTATTTTTTGAAAAAGAACATGTTTATAATGGTAGCTTGCTTTGTATTACCCAAGTGTAACACAAAGGGCAATAATATCACAGCAATGGCACAAACTGTGATATACATCATTATACATTATACATCTGGCCAAATACATCAAGCCCAGAGAAACGAGGCACTGAAATTGGGCCGGACACTAGTACATTTCAGCAGGTCTGGACTGGGAGTCAAAATTCCAAGTACTCTGAAGCTCAAATAGTCCTCCAGCAGTCCACTAAATAGTGACAGTCTATGGAACCTTAGAGCAGCCCCTCAGCCCCTCTAGCATTTACCAGAACCCACAAATTGCCAGTCTGGGCCAGCATTTAATTTTTATTCATTCTCAGTCTGCTACAGGGCTGGTTTCAGGGGAGGTATAATTTGTCCAGTATCAGAGGGGCCATGTGGGGGAGAAGACCATAAATAAGAGAATACATTATTTTTCACAATTTTATATTATATATTTTTATTATATATTTTTATATTATATTCTTTTTTTTAGTGTAAATGAATTAGGGATGCACCAAAACCGGGATTCGGTTCGGGATTCGGCCAGGATTCTGCCTTTTCCAGCAGGATTCGGATTCGGCCACATCCTTCTGCCCGGCTGAACCGAATCCTAATTTGCATATGCAAATTAGGGGCGAAGAGGGAATTTGTGTGACTTTTTGTCACAAAACAAGGAAGTAAAATATGTTTTTCCTTTCCCACCCCTAATTTGCATATGTAAATTAGGATTCGGGTTCGGTATTCGCGAAGGATTCGGGGGTTCGGCCGAATCCAAAAAAGTGGATTCGATGCATCCCTAAAATGAATGGGATCTATTATACAAAATGCTTGGGAGCTGAGGTTTTCCAGATATGGGTCCCCCCCTCCATAATTTGGATCTCCATACCTTAAATCTGCTTAAATACATTTAAACATTAAATACACCCAGCGGGATTGTTTGTAAAAGCTATTGTTTTATTATTACAGAGAAAAATAATTATTTTCTTGAAAATGGACTTGGAGATGGATGTGGAACTTTATGGATATTGGGCTTCTGGGTAAGAGATTCCATGCCTGGGATTAGCAGGGCTGGACTGGTCTAACTATAACTATAGTAACTATAGAGGAAGCAGACCCCACAGTCACAGGGGGGCCTGGCAACATGGGGGCCTGGACTGTGGGGTCTGCTTCCTCTATAGCTAATTATAAAAAAAAACCCTCCTCCCCAGCCGCTCTCTCTTACCGACGAGGAAGCAAGTCAGACAGAAGTGGGTGGAGTTAAAGTGGGACATGGGCGGGGCGGAGGTGGGATATGGGAGGGGTCGAGGCAGAATGGGAAGTGGGCCCCTCTGAAGATTTTTTTGCAAGGGGGCCTGACGCACTCTAGTTACGCCACCGGATAGAAGGGCTAAAAAGAGTAGAAAAGTAAGAAACACAAAAGAGAGATAAAAAACCATAAAAGACAAGGGAGCAAAGAAGTGGGAATTTAACAATCTATAAAATAGGGAAAGAAGATGTTTATGAGAGGAGGGCTGCAGTCTAAGGCTTTCTGGTAGCAATACCACACCCCTCTTCTGTATATCAGGGACCCTCTGGCTGTTGCTGAACACAACTCCCAGCATCCCTCTGACAACTAACAGCAGCTGAACAGAGGAGAAGAGAGGGTCAAATCCCTGATTTATATCATTCAACCCTCCTTCAGGAACCCCCAGCCTTACTGGAGTGTTAGAGCCATCTCTTCTTTCCCTTGAATATTTACAAATGATAATAATCCAAAGCATAGAGAAAATGCACTTCCACTAGCAGAAATCTAATGCAGAAGAAAAAAAAAAAATCTTAGCCTTTACTATTTTCTTTCTGGTCTAGACTAACACATCACAGGTCCCTGCAGAAAACTGTTGCCGCTACAATGCCACGCACCTAAAACATTTAAAAATATTTCCCTCTTTCCCCTCTGAAGTGAAACACACATACATTTGTGTTGTGCTTAATTGAACGAGACACTGATAGGCTTTAAATTTAAAAAAAAAAAAAAAAAAAAACAGGAGGAAAACAAAACAAACCTAAAAAAAAAAAAAAAGCATGATACACAGCAGACAATTATTAATTCAACTGTCCAAATGATAATCAGTTTGACAAAGATCCATACGCGTCTTCATTCTGTTTAAACACATCAAATTGTGCAAGCAGACAGTTTCATCAAGACAGCTTGTTAGCAAGCTTATGGTTCTTAGGTTCCGTTGCCATAGTATCTGGATTGGAAAACGCTGAAGATTGGCAGGAAAAAGCATGCCTGCAATTGCCCTCTCTCAGCAGGCTACCTAGATCTGCTCAAAGACAGTCCTCTGTGAGTTCTCTTTCCCAGTTTGCACAACCCCCTGCTGTTTAATAATATCCATTTACTGTTTGGGATTGATCTGGTTCACTGTAAAACCTGCGGCTAACAGGACCTAGCCTTTCACATACAGAGAGACTCTTTCACAAATAAGAAGCTGGCAATTAATGAAGAAAAGTTATACTGTAACCGCTAGGAACCATTTATTTGGGTACGCGAGGTAGCAAAATTTCATCGTTTTTAATAGGTAGATTTATGGGATAAATCTCGTCATCTCGCGTGCGTTATTAGCTTCCAATACTGCCCATTTGGTTGGACAGGCCTTGGAAAATGAGGTCCGACATCAAAATCCTATTATGGAATTTCACGGCTTGTCTTTTTTTAATACACTTTTATATTGTTTAAAAAAAAAATAAATAATGAACAACTGGTGAGATCTTCTGCCAAAAGCCGTGCAGTTAATATCATCTCTTTACTAAGCATGGATGTGCAATATAGAAACTGAATATATAAGTCAACACAAGCCATGGCCTTTGTTTAAAGAGAAAGCGTTTCACAGAGAATGCTTCCTTTGTGTTCACCTTGGGCCTGGACGTCTTCTCTTCCTCCCCAACTTACTTTCAAAAAGGAAAAAGCATAAATGGAAAACAGTGATGCTACACTCCAAATAAGATAATAATATTTAATTGTGAAGAAATATATTCCTTTTAAATCTTCTGCCATATTTGTGCCTTTAATAATCCGGGTAAACACTAATAATTATATTAAATAAATTCACAAAATCTTGTGAACGCCGGCATATCATCGAGCAAATGGTTTTTTCCTGACTATCTTGACAACAGAGATGTAAAATACAGTATTTGAGCTGCCTTACAAAATGTCTCAACGATAAACAGTAATTCTTTTCATCAAAACATTGCTCAGTTTAAATTTAGCAAATAATTTAGCAAATAATTTCAAATCTGTCTCAACATATCTTGGTGTATCCGTGCCAATTACACTGATCCATACAATAAACATTTGCGCACCCAGCAGATCAACATTATTATTTTTTTTAATTTCAAATAGGCTCCGTACATTTTACAATATGAGATGATTTTAACCCATTAGTGACATCCATTATGTTTTTTTGGCATGTACAAAAAAACCTTTTTTTTGGGTGATTTTTGTTTTTTAAAACGATTGCTGCCCAAGATACATAAAAAAAGTTCTTCAGTATTTATTCTATAAGAAGGGTGGTTGATATACTATTTTAGAGTTAATAAATACTAATATTTCTCCAAAATGTATTCAAATAATTGGTATAATAAAAGTGCTCTATCTATCAGTCTTGTCTTTTGCAGCCACTATCATTTGGAGCTCACTTACATGGCAATCCCTTGTATGACATTGCAGTGGATTAAGTTCAGAAGGGAGGGAATGCTTAATAAGGCATAATTCATGTAAAATAACCATTTGGCTCCACTTTATCTTGCATATAATTGTCATAGACCCTATTCATGTATTTAAATGCTGCAGGCTTTTGATGGAAACTGCATTTCAAAACCATAGATGCGAGAAGGGTGATTAATGGTTCATTAGATACTGTTTGGTTTGCTTTCAATGGATTGGGTTAAACATTACATTCAATTTGTGTGTTGATTTCAGGACTTCGAAGGCCAAGTTAAAAGTATATAAACTGTCAACAAAATGCATAACTCACAAAAATATATCCCTTCTTTTTTTTTTTTTTTAATTCAGGTGCCATCTGTTCGTGTGCCATTGAACCCTGTTTTGGCATGTGCTTACTTGGTTGTAAGCCAAAAATTCCATCAAACAGTGCTAGAAATAACTGGGTCCCTCCCATCTCCAACTCCAAGGGATCTGTTTTTTATGCATGTATTGAATATGTGTATCTATATTCGGGTCATCTATCCTCTATTCACCCAGCAGTCATTGGATCTGCTATACCTGTTGTTGTGCCCTGGGCTGGGTATTATGGTGTTAGAAAATCATGGTTTGAGAGGTACGTGAGTGATGGGCGAATTTCTCCTGTTTTGCCGAAAAAAACGCAAATTTCCCAGGAAATCTGCAAAACGGAAATTTTAAAGCCGACAAGTTGACACGCAATAAAGTCAATGGGCGCAATTAATTGTCGAAGTCGACAAAAAAAATTTGACGCTGCTGAAAATTCATGCCAATTTCGCAAACTTATACATCGGCAGAGAAACTCGGAAACTCTGCAGAGATGAGTCACAGCTAATGGTTAGGCATAAGTTAGCTTGGATGGTACCCTTTAACATAACGCAGGGTTGGGTGAGAAAGATATGTCCTCTTGTAAGAGGGCTAATGGGATGGTGATAAGTGTATGAGCCTGATATGTTAGAATGTGCAAGTGGATGACATAAGGTCATTATATGCATATAGTACAGTAAAGTATAGTATTTGAAACATAAGAATGTGCCAGTGATGTCCGCCAACTAAATGGAGGCGATACCAATGAACCCCTAAAGTCATTTATTTAAAAATATATGAGATATGCTGCTTATTATGTCTTTATGTATTTAATACAAGTCTGTGTATTTGGGAAATAAATACGTGCCCTTGAAACCTGCAATAAAAAGAAGGTGGAAGGGGTATACTATTAGTAGTATCTGAAGGAGAGTTGTCTTTATGTAATTTAATGAGTGTACAATAAGAATTATGCAGAGACCTCTATGTTCAGGCTAAGCTATGTCAGCATGAGTTAAGCTGTTTTCTCAAAAACACATTGAATTTTGCTTTAGATTGGACCACACATGGACTTATATTCTTTTGAGCAGTGTCTGCTATCCCTATTTTATGTCCCTACTGGTAGTGGTGTAACTACAGGATAGTAGGGGAGAGGCAAATTAAGGACTGACATAGCCTACCTTCTCTGCTGCACCTCTACCACCCGATGCCTGCGCACAGATGGGTGGGTATCTTACTGAATTGGGGATCCTAGAAAAATCTCCGTATGCCTCTACCAGCAGGGCTGTTCAAATTGAGAATTGGAAGCTCATGGTCTGCTCAATGCTTTGAAAGATAACATCTATTTAGTATACTCCTTTGGCTCAAGTATGTGATCCATACATGTGACCATCTCTGTATGTTAGGACCTTACATGTTTTAGACAGATTGTAATACCAACACTTCTTTCTTCTATAATATTTTGCATATAACCTGCCAGATACTATAAGTGGTACCATGCCAGCTGCCCAGGAACTGTCTGCCAACACTATATCATTTTCTAGGTTCTTCATTCATCTGTGCACACCACCACCTGTGCTGCCAACACTTGTTTAGGCAAGACCAGAAACCTGTTATACAGAATGCTTGGGACCTGAATTTTTCCAGATAACAGATCTTTCTGTAATTTGGATCTTCATATTATAAATCTACTAGAAAATGTAGTAAACATGGCTGCTTTTGCTTATAATAAGGATTATTTATACCTCAGTTTGGATCAGGTACAAGGTATTTTTTTATTATTAAAGAGAGAAAGGCAATCATTTAAAAATTTGTATTATTTGGAGTCTATGGGAGACAGCCTTTCCTTAAGTTTGAGCTTTCTGGATAATGCACTTCTGTATATGTATCTCATACCTATATATATATATATATATATATATATATATATATATATATATATATATATATATATACATACATATAACAATTTTCCTGAAGAAGGCTCGAGTGTTAGAGCCGAAACGTTAGAATAAAACCACTTTGTTTGCACTAAATTAAGTCCTGTGAGTGCGTTTTTTTGTTGCTATTTATATATATATATATATATATATATATATATATATATGTGAAAAAGAGTGACACTCACAGGTTGTTTTCAATGCAGGTAAGTTGTGCTTTATTCCACTCAACGTTTCGATATATATATATATATATAGGTAGGGTGCCCATTATCCGGAAGTCTGTTATCCAGAAAGCTCAGAATTAACCATGAATTAAATGCATTAATTGAATTATCTTTTTCTGTTTAGGATTCTGAATGATTTTGTAGTCACACGTTATGGAGCAACGGGAACAGTGGAAATGTCCTTAATTAGAAAATAAAATCCATCTAACTGTAGGATCTATGCAGCTGATGGCTGTGTATAAGCAATAAAGTCGCCAGTACTCTGAGCACTAGGGCATGTGACCCTTTTTGTTCTATCTGGTTGAAGAGTTCAGACTCATTCTCCATGTTATAAAGGATTACACATTTTAATTAAATGCATTTCAAAGCCCAACATAGATAACCGCCTTTAGCTGATATTGTAGACAGGTCTGGTTGAGTTAATTTAGGAGCCAGGCCCTTGAAACGTCAACAAAAAAAAACCTTTGCTAAGTGCAAAATAGCACATGGAAGTCAAATAGTTAAATCCAACCTGTGATTACAATGTGTACTGCATTGCAGTTATCTTTTATCTCCCGTCATCCAATTCCCTGTCTGCCACTGCTTCCTTGTTATCTGCAGTATGCGGCTCTAATAATGAGCAGTCAATTTGCTTCTTCCAATTTACTAACACATTATCTACCTTTACCTCTCTGTTTCCATGCCTGTATGGAGAGTGTTTGCTGTTTATCTGTTTTTGTCTAAATGTTTTATCTATATATCTTTGCATATCACCATGTGTGTGTGTAGAAATGGAAATCACAGTCATGCAATACTAATCATCGAGTAGAACTAATGAGACATATCAGAGAGATGGGCTAGCTGCCTGTGCTTCTGAACTCCGTGAACCGTCTCTTTGTATGGGGAGGGGATTTTTTTTAATTAAATCAGTATCAAATGAATAACGCCTTATTTGTGCTTAAGGGATATTGCAAAAGTGTATAAATGTCTACACGGTGCTGGGCGAGAATCTGTTTTGCGTTTCTATATGCTGTGTTTCGTATCTCTCTGGGTCCATATGGTATATCCCTGATATTGCAATAGTCATTTTATTATAGAAATTAAATATATTCACACCAACAATCATTTTCTTTATAGTATGACATTGTTTGTGATTATAAAAGAGGCCTTATGTAGCACCATTGTCTGCCTTTGGGCTTTCTAAATCCATAAGAAATCAGGTTTTGCTGGACTGATCTAAACTGATAGAGAAATGGGTAAGGCAGCTGTTCCTGGACTGCACAAAGAAGGCCAGTACAGATGTTTGTAGAATGTAATTACTAAAAACCCCCACTCAAACGTTTGCTAGTTGTCTCATCCCTATACTGTATATGCTATTGTGTTTTAATACATTTATCATCTTTCTTTTAAAAAAAGTGATTTAAATTAGTGTCATGTTCAGGTAATATTTAAATATAATGTTTAGAACCTGCAACTATCAATTCTTCCATTTGCAGCTTATGTTCCCGAATCAACCATTCAATAGCTTGAGTTGTCACTTTAGAAACACGTTTATTATCTTTACCAGCCGGCACACTTAAAAGGTTGAAAGGAATTACAGCTTGTTCCAAAAATATATGTATATTTAGTCTTACTTTTTTTTTTTTTGGTATCAGGTTAACCCCTGTATGGGTTTAAGACATGGGCGCATTAAAGAACAGAGGAATAAAAGGCAGCTCCGTCATTTGTCTCTTCCACTCCCTGACACAGGAAAAAAAATGTTCTCCAGGAGACTGCAAGAAGAATTACCCTGGAGCGAGTGACTTGCAGCCTTGACTCCTGTTCTCCCCATGTTGTATCTAAGAGCCGTGAATTTGGTCCCATCTCTCTAATCAGTCTTATATTGATCTCCTAAGCTTGCCTCCATTCTAACCTCCTGCCATTTCCTCTGGACACTGTGTAACCAAACTGTGCTAAGTGTTGTTGATTTGCAGGCAAAAGTAGAGGGGTAAATATATATTAACAAGCCATAAACATTTTGCAAGTAGGGAGTCAATAAAAGCCAGCCTATGTCGTTTTTTAAAGGGAAAAAAAATGATTGCAGGCGGCTTGCTAACAGCGCAGGCACTGTAATCGGAGAATAATTCTTTTCTCCTCTGTGATTAAGAATTGATCAAGCTTCAAGCCTTCAATGCCATTGAATTGGTTGTACGCTGCTGGAGTTGAAAAAAACTCTGCAGGGCTCTGCTATTTGTTTGTGAAACTCCTATGAATCCGAGTGCATAATTGGGCCGGGGGAAGTTAGTGAATAAAAAAAAAAAAGGGAAAATTTGCTTTCTTTCTTCCCAGCTGGCTCAGTCCTGGCTTACAGACTTCTGTGTACAAATGTAGCCAGCAGCAAACTTCACCTCCTTAATGTAAAAAGGTGTTTTGTTACGTTTTTTTTTTTTTCCAGTTGCCGAGAACGAAAGCCTGTGTCCCAGACGCTCATTAAAAAAATAAAAAACACACACACGCGCGCACATTACAATAAAGGTGTATTTCTGTCACTGCATTTCTAAAAACAGTGACATGGATTAATATGCTCCTTAGGTACAGGGGAGAGTGAAGAAAGCAAAGCCAGACGCATTCCCTGTGTGTATATTATCATCTGTGTCAGACCTGCATACAGCTCAACCTAAAATTATTTCCTAAGGTTACTGCTGCAAGACGGAGCTGATTATTCTGGGAGCCTTGGGCGAGATAATTGTTTTATTAAACAGCAGCTCATTTATTACTGATTTACTTTACCAGCCGTGCTGCCTCTGAAAGCCTACAGCCTGTCGAGTTGCCTACAAGTTGATGGCCGCCTGTTTATTTTGACGCTTTGGGTTCTGCGTCATCAAAGCCAGAAATATTAAGGGTAATTTCATGTCGGCCCTACTTGATACTTTAAAATTCAGATATAATATACCTTAATTAGGGAATCATCTATGATTCAACTCTATTGTCAATTTACGAATGTCCATCTTCGTCCAATAATATTATAGCAATACTTTTTGGATCAGTACATCTGTAATCAATATTTTGAATATACACGGGGAGACCCGATTATCAACATTAACATTTTAGAGGTTTTTGAAACCACGAATAAACCCGTTTTCTCAAAAACCATGAACGCCATATCATTTATTAAAAGATCAGAACATTAAAAGCACAAACAATATAAAAAGCCTCTACTAAGTCTAATTTTATGGACTATTACTATAAAAAAAACACTCTATGGCTAAAAAAAGGTCCAATAATATCAGAGCAGCTCCCATTGACTTCTATAGGACCTCGACTGCTTTAACTTGACTTGTCTTGGTTTTTACTTGCCAAGTTCTCATGGTTTTTACACTTCATAAAGCTCAAATTTTTTGAGTTTTAGAAAGATTTTAAAAAAAAAAAAAAATAGAAAAACTAGAAATTCAAATAAACCCCTTTGGTTCATATTAATTTTCTAATGATCAGCATGAACATTTACATTTCATTCAAATATTCTTTATTTTTGCTTAGATTAAAAAGTATTCCAGTAACATGCAGGTGCTATAGGGTGGCAGTTGGAGGGGAGAAACCACAGGCACCAAGGATGGTAATAGGGGCAGTGATAGTAATGCAGTGGACATATGTGTATTTCATGAAAAGTCAAAAAGAAAGTCTAAAGAAAGCTATAACATTGTCTCCTTTGCCTTCAACCATAGAAACCTTATATAATTCATGATCTTCCGTCCTAAATGTCAGTTAGGGTCATAGACTTGGACAATCCCTACTCTTGCATTCCCTTAAAGGAACAATAACACCATCAATTTAAAGTGTTTTAAAGTAATAAAAATATTATGTACTGTTGCCCTGCACTGATAAAACTGACGTGTTTGCTTCAGAAACACTACTATAGTTCATATAAACAAGCTGCTGTGTAGCAATGGTGGAAATTGAAAAAAGGCTATATGGCAAAGGTTAAATAGTGGATAACAGATAACATTATGTTACAGAGTTTATCTGCTATCTGCTGAGCCCTTTCTCCTTTGAATGGCTGCCCCCATTGCTACACAGCAGCTTATTTATATAAACAATAGTAGTGTTTCCGAAGCAAACACACCAGTTTTACCAGTACAGGGCAACACTGCATTATACTTTTATTATATTAAAATATTTTAATTTTTTGATGCTACTGTTCCTTTAATTAATTCAAGCGTTTCTAGTTACAGTTTATTTGTTATACTTTTGGTCCGCTCATACTATTCCTGATCATTGTTCTGCTGACTCTTCCTTTAGATGCTACATTATCTACCTCAGACTTCTTTTTGGATGAGGGATAAATATCACTTCCAACTTGAAAATTGTTATTGGTAGGGTAATGGCATATGTAGCGTTTCTCCCATGGCATATTTTAAATGCTGGATAAAAGCTTAACCCCGGTGTGGCCCTGTAATTTACCTGGATGGAAACTGACATTTTGGCCATTTTAGGAGAAAAAAAAAATGTTTTGCCCATTGACAGTCATTTTTTATGGCACATTAAATTAAATTAAAGGGGACCTGTCACCCTAAGAAAAAAAATTGAAATTCTTTTTTATCATGTTAGTTGAGTAAAATAGACATTACTAACACTATATTTATTATTTAAATGTTGTTTCCTTCAGTCTTGGAATTACACAATCACAGCAAGCAGGCAGGAGCCATGTTGTGCACACTGATATTAAGAAAAATTGTGTATTACCCCAAAATCTTGTGTATACACCAGAATGGGGAACCGAATGCCCATGTGCAGTGCCCTAGATAATTATAGAGCCTGAGGAGGGAAGGGGAAATGTGAGAAGTGCAGTGACATGTAGGAAGTGCTGAATGGAAAGTGAAAGTAATTGAATGTCCCACCTCTATGCCTTGTCATAGAGGCGGGGCAGATAATATTTGATTGACAGCTCAGATATTTAAACACCATTATAACAGGTATGGATGTTTGAATGAAAAAAAAATGTTTCATTTTTAATTAGCTATGGATTTTCATTATGCAGCTTTTTATCTGTAGGTGACAGTTCCACTTTAAGAGGCACTGGTTGCTATCTGGCATACAAAATTACTCAAACCAAATAAATGATGGACTTCTTTAAAATGCTAGATTTTAAGCAGCAGACCTGTGAAGAACCAGAAATGGTTTCCAGCGAAAACTCCATGTTTACATTATGCAAATCCATATGAGAATAGAATCTTCATTGCATCTGTACAGGTTGATCTATTCAGAAGTTATTTTTTATCCCATGTACATGTATATAACTGCAAACCAAATATTCTGGATTGATGTTTTACTATGTGCTTATTTTGTGAGCAGAAATAGAGGAATACATCTATCCAGCTTGAGCATGGTAGGGTTGTCCATATAGTTAACGCTTTCTTTATTCTTTCAGTTGAGAAGGTGGGGATGCCCTTATAACCCTGAACAGATTGTCGGTCTTATTAGATACATTAAATGAATTCCAGCTTCTACACTGTCTAGTGTTGTTCAAGGCTGAACACCTGTGTTCTTAGGTGAGTCACAGCCTTCCGTGTATTTCTTCAGAATGCTTGCAGCTAGGATAGCATTTGTGGGATGATATACATAAAATTTTCTGCAACAATGAATCATAGGCATGGAGTCAAACAAATGTGTTTTCGAGAAGCCTGTATTTCCAATGTCATAAGTCCAACTAATACACACAAGTGGTTTTGGGAATATGGTTCAAGAGCAGGAAAATCTTCAATAACTGCATAAATTATTCCTTTCTACAACTCACAGAGCTTAAAGCTGGAACTAAACAATGCGTCTTTATCAGATCCGACGCAATGAGAGGAAACGGATGCAACGAAAATAATGTAAGTAATAGAAATGTCGGACCTTGTCGCTGCGTGCATCCGACATGACACGACTGTCGGATGTGAATACTGCATGTTGCGTCTTCATCCAACAGTTGTGTTGTATCATATCGGATGCACCCAGTGACAAGGTCCTACTTTTTTATTCCTTACTTTATTTTCGTCGCATCCGTTTCCTCTCATCGATTCGGATCTGATGAAAATGCATTGTGGAGTTCCAGCCTAAGGATCACTCAGCTTCTTGGAGGTTCATGATAAACTCAACGGTATAAAAGGGACTACTCAGAAGTCTCAAATAGTGATAAACGAAACTGCGAGAAACTCATTGACGTCAATAGGCAGCAACATTTTTGTTATGAATTTTTTCTCACTCTGCGACTTTTTTGTCTCAATTACTTTTTTGTCCGAATGCATTAAAGTCAAGTGTGTTTTTTCTTACGGCAACTTTTTTGTCTCAGCGACAATTTTGTCTTGGCGACTTTTTTTGTTGCACCAAAATTTTTCACAAGGGGATTTTTGCCGCAGTTTTCGATAAAAAATTTGCAGATGGCGAAGTGCGTAATCCATGCCTGGCGAAAAAATTAGCTCATTGATAGTCTCAAATACTGCAACAGTTAGACTGTCCAGGGACAGAAAACTGCATGCTGGGTTGTTATTGTCTAAGACTGTGATTCCACAAAGTTAATGATATAACACAAAATATGCTCATAATGGTATTTACCGTGACAGCATATTCTTGTAAATGGGAATTGCAATAGCCTAAGATATTAAAAAAAAACTGATATTGTGCATGGGTGTGTGTGTATATTTGGGACTAATACCAGATGCGGGTGTGTTAAAGTCTATCATAGGGAGAGCAGATAGAAAACCAGTTGACTGCTAAGGCTTCCATCAGCTAGTATTCTGATAATGATGAGTTCAAATAACAGGTATAGGATCCATTATCCTGAAACCTGTTATCTAGAAAGCTCTGAATTGCTCCCATAGACTCCATTATGATCAAATAATTAATTTTTTTTTAAATTTCTGTTATAATAAAACAGTATCTTGTACTTGATCCAAACTAACATATAATTAATCCTTATTGGAGGCAAAAAATTCCTATTTATTTAATGTTTAAATGATTGGTATAGGATCCATTATCCTGAAACCTGTTATCTAGAAAGCTCTGAATTGCTCCCATAGACTCCATTATAATCAAATAGTTAAAATTTTTTAAAATTTCTGTTATAATAAAACAGTATCTTGTACTTGATCCAAACTAACATATAATTAATCCTTATTGGAGGCAAAAAAATCCTATTTATTTAATGTTTAAATGATTGTTTAGTTGACTTAAGGTACGGAGATCCAAATTACTGAAAGACCCTTTGTCCGGAAAACCGCAGGTCCCAATCTGGATATCAGATCCCATATATGTATTAATGTAAATAAGGATTCCACTGGTATATCTTGTAATTTGGAATAGTTTATCATTACAAACATGCATGTGGATAGTGAATGCGCAAACCTCTGAAAAGAAATATCAACACATTATCATAATCAACAATTAAATTGTCATTGACACAGTCTTGTTCTTCTTGATATTTTAGGTTGGATTATATACAAATTAACATATAACATAGGCACTTTGAATATTAGGCAGGTACTGAGGAAAATGGATATTGAAATACCAACAACTCCAAATAAACCCCAGTGCCATATATGCATGGGAGTTGTAGCCAGCATTTTCATTTACCTTAACACTAGGGATGCACCGAATCCTAATTTGCATATGCAAATTATGGGCGGGGAGGGAAATTGCATGACTTTTTGTCACAAAACAAGGAAGTAAAAAATGTTTTCTCCTTCCCACCCTTAATTTGCATATGCAAATTAAGATCCAAATATGGTTCGGTATTCAGCTAAATCTTTCGCAAAGGATTCGGGGGTTCGCCCGAATCCAAAATAGTGGATTTAGTGCGTCCCTACTTAACACAAAACATAATAAATAGACACCAGACACATACATGGTGTTGAATGGCAGCAGCTTCTGTTTTATTAATTATCAATCATATTAATCAGCCCAGTAACAACTATTAATAACTGCTCAATACATACTTTCCCAGCCCGCGCCAGCATCAGAAGCATTAAGAAGCATTAAGCCCCACCTGTTGAACAATTAGGCAGGGGCATACCTACAATTAATCTAAAATCTTTATACATTTATAGCTGCTATATATATATATTTATTTTTTTTTTTACCTTGAAAAAGGTCCCAATGGGTGCTGTCCTGCATGTACTTTTTATATTTTTTTTATATATAAGCTTTAATTAACAACAGGACAGGTGGGTGGGATTCCATAGACGATCCTCTCTCTTCGACCGCCGCTGAACAATGAGGACCGTTCCGCAAATCCATTTTTATATAGGTCGCCTTTTTTTGGAGAAGCCACGTCTACTTTTTTGAATCAACCATTCGAAGGATCGAATTGAAATGGTAACCAATTAGAATGCAGGTAAGCAACTCTATGGGAATTTTTTTTTAAACCCTATTGACTCCAGGCCTGGAAAAGCCAAAGACTCTCCCAGCACACATACTTTTATATATACTTATACATATATACATACTTGTACTAGGTGCATTTATAACACATACAATTTGTATGACAAGGGGACAACTCAATTTGACCCTTTGCCTTGAGCCATCCCACTGAACCCCATTATTATATACCTTTATGAAACCAGGAGGCAGAGATGGGTGTAAAATGGCCACAGCAATTATTCACATTTTATCAAATAAATAGCTTTGCCAGCTTTACCCGAGGCAATATTCTAAAGGTAGAATTTAACAAGAGATTGTTACTATGCTGTGCAGCCAACATCTGCAGTGTGTATCGATTATAGGAAATCCAAGCAGGCTGCCCCCCAGCACAAGCAGTAGTAGAGTCTGTATCAATCAATCCACTGTGCAGTCACAGGAGAGAACCTCCTTTCTCCCTCTTCTAAACTTACCTGTGCAGTACTCTGGCAAGGTTCTACCACTGCTGTGACAAATAAAACTTAAAATATAATATCATATGGGCACTGTTTTGATCCAAAGGAAGGCAAAAAACCCAGGCCGAATCTAGGACCAAATATGCTTCAAGAGGGAAAAAATCCCTTCCTGACCCCAATGGCGATCGGTAACATTCCCTGGATCAAGCATTTGACATTAATTTAAAATAAATTAATACAATCCAGACTCTCACAATTATGCTGTATAAAGATATAGAAACCACAAAATAACAGCACAGTCAGGAAAAAACGTCCATATTCAGTTATAGATAATATGAAAACATAAAGAAGAAAACTCCTGACATTTTGCAAAATATGCAAAATGGGGGAGGGTGGGTGTGATGTTTCTACCTGCTCAGACAATAAGGAAGTGAACTGCTTCTTCCCCTGACATCCCTCTCTGACTCTGCCCCTAGGCCCGGCCATCTCCTGCTTTAATTCATTCCTTCTCACCTAAACAAAGCTACATATGATGCGGCACATCTCTGACCTAGACCAGTATAATTTGGCTGCTGGTCTTCGGATCCCTTGTCATGCAGCCCCTGCGCTAATAGCTCCAGGGCTTTCCTTTCTTACATTCCTTTCAGAATTATATAGAATTATATAAAATATGTCCCACATCTATAGGCAGGTCATTCATTTGATATTTCTTACAGTAAAAAGAGAAGTTCCCCGTAACCTATAAAAGACACAATATCTGTAAATCGATACAGCAGGTAGTTTTATTATTTCATCTCAGAACAGGATGGGTTTGAAAAATGATGTACTCAGGATGGGAAAGAAAGGCAGTTTGTGCTTTTTTTTTGGGGAGGTGCATGTGGGACTAAGCTTTGCAGAATCATTACACTTTCAGATGAGAGATTCCAAGTGAGGCCTGCCGTTACCATGGCAATTGCTCATTTCTGAATAAATGAGGCAAGGCCTAGTAGATGCAAAGACACAGCGTGGGGAAATTTATTGGAGTTAGTAGATGGCGTCCGTCTGTGAGCTGAAGCGGGAGACACAACTGAAGGGGAGTATAAAGATTTTGAGCCGAGCAGTTGAGAGATGGAATTTATTCTGTTTCTTTAATGTCTAATAGAGGGAATGCTGGGCATTTGGGGAAGGTGCATGTACATCTGCAGCATGGAATTTAGGGTACGTGGTAAACACAATGAGTATTAGACAGCTAAAGGCACATTCACACATTTCCAAGTTACTGTTTTTACTGCTATCATTTTATTTTGTTCGCTATGATCACAATGCTACTGAAAAGCAACAGCTGAATGAGCATTAAATTCACCAGTCAGCTTAATATAAAATGCTATCAAAGAGCTAATAAACAGGGAACAATATTACTGCACTTAACATATTCTTTCTGATATTTATTTTGTGCATCAGAAATATTATTTAAAATTATCCCTACTGGTAGTTTATTCAGTATTCACAGTCACTACAGGTATGGGATCCATTATATGGAAACCCTTTATACAGAAAGCTCCGAATTACAGAATGGCCGTCTCTCTCATAGACTCCACTTTATCCAAATAATCCCAATTTTTAAAAATGATTTCCCTTTTCTCTGTAATAATACAACAGTACTTTGCACTTGATCCAGACTAACATATAATTAATCCTTATTGGAAGCAAAACCAACCTGTTGGGTTTATTTAATGTTTACATGAGTTTCTAGTGGAGTTATAGTCTGAAGATTGAAATTATGGAAAGATCCGTTATCCGGAAAACCTCAGATCCCAAGCATTCTGGATAACAGGTTTCATACCTGTACTCTTGAATCTTTAGGTATATAGATTATTTAAAC
The DNA here is from genome assembly GCA_038501925.1 of Xenopus petersii. Lineage (NCBI taxonomy): Eukaryota > Metazoa > Chordata > Amphibia > Anura > Pipidae > Xenopus > Xenopus petersii. The sequence goes on from CM076686.1 coordinate 32,707,102, forward strand.
AGTTTGGGCCTAAATATCTCACCTTTTGTATTATTATTCCTTTTGTGCAATATCTGAGAAACAATGGAAACTTAAAGAAGTCAGAATCTGAAAGTGGCTGCTTATACTTTTCCTGCAAAGCCCACAACATTCAATATCCTTAATAGTTATGTCAGCTAGGGGCGATTCTTGCTATTATGCCGCCTGAGATGGCCTTCTTTCGCCGCCCCCACCCCTCCCCACGGCACTAACCTTTACACCGCCGGAGAGGGCAGGGGCGGTCCGCTACGCTTAGTGCAGAGAGAGCAATAGCGCTCTCTGCACTAGAAGGGCCGAATTTCCGGTGTGAAAAACAGAAATTCGGCTCTTAGTTACCAGGAGCGGCATTTTTGCCGCCCCTGGCAACCAGGGGGGCGCTGCCGCCTGAGGCGAGTGTCTCAACTCGCCTCATTGGTGGAGCGCCCCTGACTATATGCCTTGCCCATTCTGTAATTGCCACTATTAAATGTAGGTTTATTATCCCTTATAAAATCTTTTTTGTTGTGTCCAGAAAAGGGAACCCCAATAGCGGTAATAGATTTCCCATTATAAAGCCTTATTTTGTCCCCTAAGAACTGCTTTAAGGAAGATAATTTGCAGTAGCCTTTAATAGTCAAGACTCTCCAAGCACTAAAAATGTGGCGTACAGTTGTGCTCGAAGGAATTCTTGTAAAAGAGTATCTCAGGGCTTACTTTGAAAGTCAGAGCCAATATTGACAGAAAATTCCAGAGCACAGTGTAAAGGTGGCCATGCACGGGCCGATAAGCTGCCGACAGACCGAGTTGGCAGCTTATTGGCCCGTGTATGGGGCCCCCCTGACGGGCTTCCCCGATCGAGATCTGGCCGAAAGATGGACAGATCTCGATCGGATGGGACTAAAAATCCAGTTCGTTGATGCGGTCCTGTGATCCGACTGCCTGTAAAGCCACCGTTAGGATCCGAACGTTGGGCCTTAGGGCCCACGATCGGATCAGCTCGATATTGCCCACCTCAAGGTGGGCATATTGGGGAGAGATCCACTCGTTTGGCGACATCACCAAACGAGCGGATCTCTCCGTGTATGGCCACCTTAATTCTTATAGAAACTTGAGTTCCTTTAAAGAAAGACATGTGGCTTGTCACTATCACCTTCCAAGCAGAGGATCAACTCAATGGGAAACTAAAACTTATATCTGTCTCTATGTAAGAGCTTACATTTATTATTATTTACACAGCTCCTCCTATGCCTCTTTTCCTATTCTTGCCTATCAACAAACAATTATGATTTTGAAACATGATTAAAACTTTCTCTGTAATAATACCACAGTACCTTGTACCTTGTTTGTGAAGATAACTAAACTGCATGGGTTTATTTAATGTTTAAGTGTTTTTTTTTTAGAATACTTAACATATGGTGATCCAAATTACAGAAAGATCCCTTCTCTGGAAAACCTCAGTTCCCAAGATTCAGGATTATAGATCCTATACATGTACTATTAACATACATCATACATAGGTGAATAGTTTATTTTTCAGCAAAATGCTAGTGCATTGACTGTGAGCATCAATATCAGATTTTTGATATTTTAGTATGCTTATCTGTCTACTGGGATATCCACAATCTGATTTCAACTTGTTACATAAATAAAGACATGGAAAAAAAATGATGGTCTGCATAATTTTAGCACCTTCTGAAGGCTTTAAATGCTCCCCATTATTTGTTCAGTCTTGCTTTAAAAGCACTTTTCCCTGCAAACAGACATCAGTAAATACACAGTTGCTACTGCATCCAGTTTTAACACAAATAGCACTTTATAATCCCTTCATGCCACCCGCACTTAAAGCAAAGCACAATGCTCTGTTTTCACGAGCTGCATTTATAAATACCACTCTTACTTTTCGGAAGCATTTAGCTCAAACAACAGTTGTTGTTTCCCATTGAATATGTCTCACCGTGTGAACTTTGGCCAAAGTATAGGTTTGTAGAAGCTTAAAAAGGAACAGTGAGTCATGGGGAATCTGGTGAAACAGATGCCTATGTTTCTGGAACCTTTTCAGTTTGTTAGTTAATGTTGCAGTAGCATTTAACCCCTTATAGACACAGAAAAGAATATATATATATATATATTTTTTTAAATGTTCTTGAATTGTCTCGATATTGTGAATTACAAAAGTTATAGGAAAAATGTCTGAAATGGCAAATAACACTTTCATACAAGGCAGATTGGAACTTGTCAGCTGGAGGATGAACAATTCAAAATTGCAAAATGATGCAGATATGGTCTTATCCTGTCAGGGTGCATTGTTGCCTGGGTATTAACAAAAAAGCAACCTCTTGCTGTCTGTCATCAAATCCGAGGTAGATATTGTAAGGAATACAATGCATTCTAATATATATATATATATATATATATATATATATATATATATATATATATATATATATATATATATATATATATATATATATATATATATAAATTCCAGTGTGCGATGCTCTCTACTGATGGATTTATATATATATATATATATATATATATATATATATATATATATATTGATGAAAGGACATTGCTTGTCTGCAGACAATGTGATACATACACACACACACATATATATATATATATATATATATATATATATGTGTGTGTATGTATCACATTGTCTGCAGACAAGCAATGTCCTTTCATCAATTCTTATTGATGAATATTTATGCAGAACGAGTATATCCATTCATAAACATATAAAAAGAAAACTAGGCCAGCCTATTTTCTTAACGGAGCTTCTAATTCATTTAGTTGTCCTTGAGGAAAGTTAGAAGTCCAGTATCCTTGGGTAAAGTTTCCCAGAGTCCCCTATATGTTAATACAGCCATCTCCACAATCCTGCATATGGTTTGAAAAAATGGCTTGTAACTAGTGATGGGCGAATTTATTCGCCAGGCGCGAATTTGCGGCGAATTTGCACGATTCGCGCCCAGCGAATAAATTCGCGAAATTTTTTCGGTAAAAAAAACGGGTGCCGGCGTCAAAAACGAGACGCCGGTGCAGTTTTGCGAATTTTTCGCCGTTTCGCGAAATTCGCAAATTTTTCGGCGAAGCGAAAAGTCGCAAATTCGCCCATCACTACTTGTAACTCCTGCAGTCTCTGTAGTTAGAGCCCTAGCTGGACTTCTCTCTTTTATTCTTGTTTTAGTCATTAAACATACACTTTAGATATGGGGGCAGATTTACTAAAGGCCGAAGTGGCAAACACTGGCTACAATTCAATCCAATTTACTACCGGGCGCAAGCATCACTTCGCTAGCGAAAGAGATAGACGCTAATGGTGATTCGCTAGTGGTGAAAGAGATAGACGCTAATGGTGATTCGCTAGTGGTGAAAGAGATAGACGCTAATGGTGATTCGCTAGTGGTGAAAGAGATAGACGCTAGTGGTGATTAGTGGTGATTCGCACTCTATCGCCAGCAACTTTTCGATCTGACGAATGGACGTTACTCTGCAAATTCACTAAAATGCGGATTTTACTGAATGTTACCTCTTTCGCCAGACTTGCCTTTGCCAGCTCAGACCAGGCTAAGTGCAATGGAATAGATCTTCCTCAATCTTCAGTTATTTACATCACATTTTCTGAGTCCAAAAAACTCTGGCATCTTTTCCTTTTTTCAGGGTGATAGGCTGCAAAAGTCCTAAAAAAATATTTTTGTGTAACCGGTTTCCCCCATACTTTTTCTAACATATGGAACATTATTTTACAGTGGGCTCATGTGTAGAGCACAATTCTAGAAAGAGAAACAACTCTATTGACTTTATTAAGGTTCCCTGGACATGTCTAGATATCAGTATCAATGTTATGCATTAAATGCAACATGTAACATAAAGAGGTTAAGTCAACTTTAAATGTACCCACCGTATGCAAATTAGCCTGAGCGTAAGACCTCTAACGAATTTGCGCTCGGCAGAATTGAACGCTAGCGCATCTTTGCTTTGATTTGCTTACATTGCTGAAGTAACGCTAGAGAAAATTTGCATTCTAGTAAATTAGCGTTGTCCCAGTGAATTTTCGTCTGGCAAAGTGTTGCGATGGGTGCGAACAATGTAATTATCCTACCGCACACCTGTAGTTCACCAATCCTGCAAGCTGTGGGTGCGAAGCCGTTACTGGCGAATTTTCTCCACCTCGAAAATTTACCCCATGGTCTTTCCCTGTAAAAAGAGGGAAAAGTTATATCCTCCTACTGTAATTTAGTTTTGTCAGCAGAGCTTGTGGTGAGGTGAGAACCTTGCCTAACACTGGCCATACACAGGCTAATAAGAGCTGTCGACAGACCTCTGACGGGCGTCCCAGATCGATATCTGGATGAAAGTCGGTCGGCCCGTTATCGCCCACCAAAAAGCCGCCTTCTGTGCTCTCATGTTACAGGAAATCTATATTTTTTACATCAATTGCAAATAGGGAGATTTACAAGTGTTATGTGGCTTGGTGGTGGGAGAGGAATTTTTTTCAAGAGATTGTTGGAGATTTGCTCTGTTTTCTCCCCCACCTGTGCAAATATAAAAATGCTAGGAGAGAGAACACCTGAAATTGAACCATGTGCCCTTACCCATACACCTGTAAATCCCCCATGCAGATTGAAGAGCAAGGAGAGGTGATGGGAAAGTGGGAGCAGCAAATGCTAGTCATCTTAGACTATTTAATGTACTAAGCATTTTGTGGGCTCTAGAAGCTACACACTAATAATGTAGGACAATAATGTAGGACACAGGCTGTGAAACTAAAATAATAAAATTTAGGATTCCTGCCATAAAGCAACAGAGAGAGACAGAGCTTATATTGTTTGCCGGAAATATAAGAGTAATGACTATATGAGTATTAGGCAATGGATTCCTTCTTGTAAGCCAAGTGCATTCCCAGCAGTAAAGAAGTTTTTTTTTCCAGAGCTATGCTGCATTATATTTCACACATATTATATTACACATTAGTTTTTGGACAAAAGTAAACAAATGTATTGTATTGTATTCTGAAAAAGTACCCTTTTAATTATTACTCCTTTCTAGTGAATGTACACCTTTAGTTGCACCTTACCAATAAAAGTTCTAGTTCTTATCTAGAGCTGCGATTAAGCTCTAAGTTTAGTCTAAGAATGCATTAAGGCATATGTCATTTAGGATAACTTTATAAATATTGTCCTTCATACTACATCAGAGAACTAAAAATGACCTACATTTCCTTCTGGGTTTTATGGCCCACTGGTTTCTAGGGTGAAAATAGAATCATCTACTACAGTTTCATTTGAAGAACTTTGACTGCTGGTTCTTATTGAACCTATAGTATCTTTTTTTTTACTTTTTTCAGTTGATGATCTTTATTCTCATTAATGCCCAATTGTTCCTGAATAGTATTAGCTGGTTCCTGAATGGGCATTAATTGGTAATGCTAAAAGCTGATATGCTTTTCATGATTCACACTGTGGGGCCTATTTATCATGCTGTGTAAACCATTGGAGAAAAACATAACCGTTGATGTTGCAAATAGGAACCAATCAGCTGTTCTAACAGTCACCTACACATCAGAAAACAAAAGCAAAGATCTGATTGGTTGCTATAGGCGACATCATCAGTGACGTTTTTTTTCTCCAATGTTTGACACAGCGTGGTAAATAGGCCCCATTATGTGTATGTGTTGCTTTGAGGACTGAAAGGGAGAGGAGAGTGTTAAAATGTGTCCATTACATTTCTTGTGTGGGTATTAAGAAGTCAAATCAGTTGCAAAGACAGATTATTTAGGCTCCAAAAAGGAGTACACAAGATATTTTAGCATATTATGCATTAACTAGTCTGCCTAGGAGGAACCCTGTAATGCAAGCCATAGACTAGGATAAGATATATGACAATAAGCAGCCACTGCACCCAACCCACACACATACAAAGTAGAAGTTGAAACAAAGAACATGTGCATCACAACATTTTTTTCTCTACGTTAAACATGCCTAACCTCTAGCTGGTAAACACAAAGGCAAAAAACAAATAAATAAACAAAACACCCAAAGGGGAGGGAATCCAACTCCAAGGGGCAGATTCACTAAAGGGCTAACGCGCCCACAGGGACATCGCCAATTCGACGTTTCGCTCTGGCAAATGATCATTACTCCGCAAATCCAGTAAAGTGTGGATTTTACTGAACGTTACCACTTTCGCCAGAGTTGACTTCACCACCTCAGACCAGGCAAAGTGCTAAAAAGAAGCTACATCTTCCTCAATCTTCTGTCACTTACATCATATCCTGTGTGCCGGAAATGCATTAAAGTTCCAAAAACGCTGGCAACTTTTCCTTTTTTGAAGCGGGATTGGCTGCAAAGTCCTAACTTGGACTTTTTTTGGGTAACCAGTTTTCTCCAGACATTTCTTATGGAACATTAATTTTATGGTGGGCTCATGTGTAGGGCATTATATTAACTCTCTTGTTTTTATTAAGGTTCCCTGGACATTTGTAATAAAAAGTGGTAACTTTAAGCATTTGCACCAACATTTATAATAAAGACCTCCATATAACTTTAAAATACCCGTCGTATGCAAATTGACCTAAGCGCAAGATCACTAGCAACTTTTCGCTAGGCACAAATTTGCTATGAAAAGCTCACACTACCGAATTAACGCTAACAAAAAGTTGCCAGTGTTCTGCGCCCAGGGCGCAACTTTGCATATTATTAATGAATTAGCGTAGTGGTAGTGAATTTGCACCTGCCAAAGTGGTGCGATGTGTACGAAGCAGTCGCTAGCGACAAATCGCCCTTTTGTGAATCTGCCCCCAAGAGGGAAAGTAGACCAAACCCGATTTTGTACTGAGTTTCAGTACCACTGTATTTAGTTACTTGCTAAAAAGCTATCCAACACATTCTTGAAACAATCTAATATAATAAAATTTGCCAGTACCCAGAAGACCTGTGTTTATAACATCCCTTTTGAGCATTGTAGACCAAAACAGCAAAAAATGGCTTGATTCTTAATTGCTCTTTGCTAAATGTGCTCTAATGTCATTCTATATGCCCTTTAGATGGTAAGTTCTATTGAGTTTTTCTCACCTCCTGTATCTATAAATCTTTGGCCCCGATACAACTAGATGAGAAAGACTTACAGTATCTCCTAAGTCAATGACAATGCAATTTTATGAGAAAATGAAAAAATCTCACTGTTTATCACATGACAACTCTGTTGAAGTCTATTGTAAAAATTGGACATTTTTTCCCTTCAAATTAAATTTCACCTATAAGTTTTCAAGTGATTAACCACAGAATGATTTCTCATTGTTTTCAATCTGGCCCTTTGCATGCAAATTGTATCTTCCCACCTATTGTATAGAGCTGCAGAATATGTTGACTCTTTGCAAATAAATGTTATTATTAATACCATTAATAACACTAATAATAATATGCAGCTTGGTACATTCCAAGCTACTCAGATGTGCAGGAAGAAAACTCCCGCTGGGTGGTTATTTATAAACAGTGGGCAAATTTGCACCTAGGCAGTAACCCAAGACAACCAATCAGATGATTGCTTTCACTGTTCAACCTGCAGCTGGCTGAAAAGAGCTAATCGCTGATTAGATGCTATGGGTTACTGCACAGATCCAAATTTGCCCACTGTTTATAAATGAGCCCCATATGTCTTATGTGATGTTCCTTCCTATCTACTGGACTATTGCTGTGAGTGGCACCAGCCATGCCAGAAAATGCATGAAAGAGTGCATGTAACACCACTTTTCTCCCTCTCTCTCTGCCCCCTCCATGCATGGCCATCTAAAATAACATTTAACAGTGACACTGTGTAACATTCTATCCGAACTGCTGAATTCTTGATTCAGTAAAAAAAGATATTTTCTCTTGGATGAAAGCCGGCACCTCTAGAATATGTAATAATGGAAATGTATTTTTGAATTGTATAACACAGACTTTCATATAAAAGTTAATTGTATTTAAATATTACTGCTCTCAGTTCCTGTGTTGAGAGACATTATTTTTCTTTTCAGTAAAGGCAGAAATGGTTGAAACTATTTGATTGTGAACTATGTTAATGGTGTGATTTGCAAAGAAAAATTCCCTATACGCTACATACCATTCTGCATACCCTCCAAGTGTGGTTATTTAGCAGGTACACATTACAGGTCATCAAGTGCTACCTTTACTTATTTTTGTGAGCAGAGATTATACAGAGAGGTTCAAAAGCATCAACACAAATCAACAGGAGTTTCCTTGTGATGGAGAAAAAAACTGCTCTATTGCACCTTTCTAAATTGCTCCCAGTGTGCATTGCCTGGTTTAGGTTACAGATCTTTCATGAAAAATGCTTTAAAGGGAAACATTCATTATAATAATACATTGCATTACTTTAATGTATTTCTTAGAAAAATACCTAATCCTTCAGTGCTTGCCAGATTGTAATTATCTCGCAAGGCAATATTTTGTTAGTAAGAGCACATGTATTATTTATACAGTTCTCGCAGTCATCTTGACCAGTCACCAGTGGAGGTAAGGCAGGGAAATATGGGTAAAAGTACTGGTTCTGGAGAGCAGCTAATATACTAATGGGGAAAGTAACACAAGATATACTGTAGGGAAGATTTATTAAAAACAGCAAATTAAAGGACATAGTTAATTTGGGAAAAGACCATCAAATCCTAGCCCTGCAAATTAATCCCAGTGCATACATGTGCACATATGTATATATATATATATATATACATACAGTATATATATATATATATATATATATATATATATAGATAGATATATATATAGATATATATATATATATATATATATATATTTAGTGAGTAAAGTACCCCCTAAGAGTTCTATGACCATATGAGCATATACAGGTTATGAAACTCCGAGGTTACTTCTAATATCCTCATATTTTCCAACAAGGAGTACTTTATTTATTATAATACACAAGTTTTAGGGAGTCATGTGACAAAAATGACATCACTACTCACCGTTTATAACTGATGACATCACTAGTCACCATTTATAAGGATATCATTTACAGGATATTCATGGCTTTTGTTTATTATATATATATATATATATATATATATATATATATATATATATATATATATATATATATATAATAAACAAAAGCCATGAATATCCTGTATATAATATATATATATATATATATATATATACAGTATATATATTATATATATATTATTTATATATATATATATATATATATATATATATATATATATATATATGACCTACCTATGCACACACATATGTATGGATTTATATTATGAAACTACCTGTAGATCCCAATAGCCATGAATATTATATATTTTTAAGAAGTCTATAGTTGTTCATTTCTACACATAAAAATATCCTATCTTTCTATAATGTCCTCTTCTGTACTTGGGAAAAGTAATCATGTTCCCTTGCAAGCACCTTTTGTCCAGAGAAGACAACCCCAACCTTGAGGGTCTTTCCTTATAGTTAAATACTTTTTATACCATTCCATTTACTAGTCAATTGGCAAGTCTCTGCACGTTCTCCAACTCATTAATATTTTTCTTAAAGGCTGGGGCCCAAAACTGCACCACATTCTCGAAGTGTAATCTTTCCAGGAATTTATAAAGAGGTATCCATGCAGTTTATACCCATTTTTATACAAGGCAGAGCTTTATTTGCTTTAGTAGCCACTGGGTGATATTGCCTAGTCTCACAAAGTTTGTGTCCACAACCTCCCCCCCCAAAAAACTTTCTCAGTTAAGGAGGCCCCCAACACACCACAATTTAGTGTATAACTGGCATTTATGTTATTTCTACCAAATTGCATAACCTTGAATTTATCAACATTGAACCTCTTTTACCAATTTGCTGCCCAAGTCTCTAATTTATTAAAGTACAAACTTACAGTATTGTGATTTGCAATGCATTTAAATATATTACCCTTTATTACCCGAAAACTTTCCTACCACTGATATTATACTAACAGGCTTTTTCAGTTTTGAGGCTGAAAGTGAGATCCCTTTTGAATAATGGCACCATATTAGCAATTCAACAATTTCTCAACAACATGCCAAACCTCAAGGAATTCTGGAAAATTAAGTACAAATATGGGACCTGTACCCAGAATGCTTCGGCCTGTGGTTTTCCAGAAAATGAATCTTTCCATAAATGGATCTCCATAACTGAAGCTTGATAAAAAATAATTTAAATACTATTGGACTATCGGATCCCTGACCTTTGTTTACTTCACATGCTCTAGTCTAATTTGAATTTCATCCTAAGTCATCTATCCATCAATAGTTATATTATTACAATGTAAAGGAAAAATAAAAGGAAAATTTAATAAACTGGTTCCTCATTTGTGTAAACAGATGAAAAATAACACTTTTAAATGTTGTTTTTTTCCCCTGCTCTCATCAACCAATTTATATTACTCTGATGCTGAGGGTCCCATCTCTATATTTAAAAAATAATTGCAGATTCATGTAAAAGAGATAGAAGAGATAAAGAAAGTTACAAACTTCTAGTGACTTTATAGTTCACTATTTCCAGTGGCCTTTATTTTTATAGCACCAACACGTCTTTATTTTATAGTACAGAACATTTTATGCAGTACTTTACAGGTACTGTTAATCATTCACATCAGTGGATCTTACAGTCTAATTGCTGCAGAAGCAAAGACTAATTCCAAATAATTGTTTAAGTATCACTAGTAAAAACATGCGGGCTGAGAGTAGGGCTCTGCTAATAAAATGGAAATATCTTATTTACAAGCAGTTCTACTGACAAATATATCACAAAGTAGAAAACACAGGGGTACTGAAATTAACTATTGCAACAAAGATTCAGTGAAGATTCAGTCTCATTGCCCTCTTGGAGTCAGGACAGGATTTTTCCACCTCTGAGACAAACTGAAAAGTCTTTAGATGGCTAAATTAATCAGCAGTTAGGCAGGCTTTATGTAGACAAAAAGGTAGAACTTTTCAGATGTGTGACTTTTTTCATACTAAATTACTACTTAAGTTTGTAAATTACAATGTTACTATCACATTTGTGCACTAGGGTCATTTTTACCTGGAGCCAATTAACCTGCCTGTATATCTTTGGTGCGATGTAGATATCCCAAAGGGAAACCATCACCTAGACACAAGGAGAACTCTTTGTTAACACAGCCCAGGTCAAAATCAAACAACTTCTTAATTGCTATGTACTGCACCATAGTAACACATTACTTGTGTATATTCAGTTCTAGTGATGGCCGAATTTGTCCCGTTTCGCTTCGCTGAAATACATTTGCGCACATTGAAGTCAATGGGCATCAAAAATGATTTGGCCGTGCGTCAATTTCAATGCCCATGACAATTTTTATATGTGTGCCTATATTGTCCAAATGCATTAAAGTCAATGGGTTTCTGAATAATTTTGACGCGCGACAATTTTTATATGCGCGACTATTCTGAAGCGTCCAATTTTATTTTCTCCACAGTTTTGCAAAGTTATTGGCCAGCGGCGAAACGTTTAAAGTCACCGTGAATTTGTCTGGCAAATTTATTCAGTCCCAAATGCTTGTCCCATTTTTTACTCAACTTCACATGCTTACTTAACACTAGTTAACGCTAGGATCATGAGACATCTTATAAAATTGGAAGTAATGCACTCAAGCTATCTCCGTCTAGAAATAACTGTTTCTAGTCACAGTGAAATGCATATAACTGAGCCTCTGGGGTGTGGAACATTTGTTTGTGTCTCTGCCCCCAAGGGGCTCAGTGCCACAAATACCTTTGTTATTTGCTGCTATTTCTCAGTAGCTCTCACCAACTTTACTTGTGGGAACCTGCTTAGGAAAATGACAGTCTAATCATGCATTTTGACATGGTGCACTGCCCAAACAGTGGCATTCCTCCAATGTTCCTTTTGTGTAAAAGGATAAAGTATCACTTGCTCTATGTTTCAAGGAAATATTAAAAGATTCTTTATAAACTTGAAAAGCTGGATTTTTTTTTTTACCAGTGTAGCACCACAACTAAACTGCATAAAGAACTGTTATTATTCTGGCTAGTGGACATGCTGTTATATTTCTATGCCAGGAAATTAATTAATGGGAGAATTCTAGTGTGTGCTACCTGTACTGTTTCTCAGCAAGCAGTTCTTAATCCACAGATAACAGGCACTCTCCTGTGACAGGTCAGAAAAAAAAAAGCTAGATAAAACACACACATATATTTGGTACATCAGGCAGTCTGTGTTATCAGATGTCTCTCTTCTTTGACAGGTGGTTTTAAGTATAGGTTTCAGGGTGTTATTAGCACAAGGTGAGATTTTAATTGTGCAGCCAGTGCTCAATTAGAAAAGATTCAATTCTCAGGCTCTCTCTGATGCACAGATGTCTGAAGAATGGATAAAACGTCTCAACATTAGGTTCACGGCACATGAAAAACGCAGCATAATTATTTTGCCATCCCATTGAGTCGTTTTTCTTTTCCCCTCGTATTAAGTCAAAATATTCAAAAGGCTTGCAACAATAAATAGTACGTGAAACACATATTTTAGTAAGTCATAAATAGGAATAGCCATGTAACTGGGAAAAAAAGAAACAAGTCATGCTGTCGTCAATAATGCTGGAAAAAAGGCTGGATTATTTTAATAACATGGGATGAAAACATAAATGATATTTCTGTAATAAGAAAGAGGTGCATCACTGAGATGCATAGGTTCATAGGGTGATATAAAGAATGTTTAGTTATTTATTTATTTGTTGCTTTTAGAAGCCGCAGAATTATTTCATTGGAGAAAGGATCCTGTTTCCTATGTTTATTTTTGTCCGTGGGAACATGCAATTATATGCATAGATAATTTGCTGCGTGTGCAGTGATCAGCGTACCATATTGTGGAAATAAGTCTTTACAATGAAAGACTACAAAGTTCCCATATCTAATTTCCAGGTCTCTTGTGGAAGGATCAAATTGATAGAATGGCCTGAATCGCATCCAGCTTGTTAGCTCCCAAATTAATATATATATATTGTTAATAATCAGCCTCTGGAGAGGAACCTTGTGAAAACTCAAATTGGGTGCCCAAAGGAGAAGCTGCATGCAATTAAAAACAACAAGCAAATTGCTGCCTTTCAGGGAAGAGAACAGAAGCCTACATTGTTAAATGAGACTGTGAGAGGCATAGGTGCTCCAGAGAGATGCTGGGATTTGTTGGTTTATTATACAAGCTGGAAGGGGTCACAAACTTGTATTTTTTTTGCACTGTATCCTTGAGTTGGGGTTTAACAAAAGCTTTATAAAAAATAATGTCTTTCCTTTCTCTGACATCTAATTGGACAAAATACTGACATCCCTAACTAAAAAGCTCAAATAATGTCAATCTAATGGTCTGGAAACTCACCTAGATCAAGTGTAATTGCCAATATGTAAACAATTTTTTGACAAATCAACTCGCTTCCTTAGGAGACCAATCAGCACAGTAGCTCTGTGGATAGCCATTCTCTGGGTAGTTTGGTTTACTCCCACACTACAAAAAAACGCAGGTAAGTTAACTGGCTCCTGCACAAATGACCATCCTGTGTGTCAATGTTATAGGGACCTTAGATTGTAAGCTCCACTGGGGTAGGCCCAGTGCATATGCTAACTCACACATGAGGCGGGTCCTGCAATGCTGCCCCCCTCACCCCCAGCTCTTACCTTTCCTGCACTGGAGGGGTTGGGGTGGAGCATCGCTATTGAAGAGAGCACAATTGCGATCTCTTGCACTAGAAAAGCTGAATTTCTGGTTTAAAAAATGGATATTCTGCTCTTAAATTTACCAGGAGAGGCTTTTTTAAACAAAATAAAGTGCCCAAAGAAGGCTGTTCCATTCTCAGAACCCTCATCTACTTTTTCTGGGATAGGGTTGGACTGGCCCAGTGGGACAATGAGATAACTCCCAGAGAGCTCTGTTGGACCTCTACCTGTATCAGAGGAGTTGTGTCTTAATGGGCAAACATTTGCAGTTGGGGGGAGGTTGCAAGAAGGGTTGGGGGGACTGCAGTGGCTGGGGTGGTAGGCCCTTGAGATGGCCATTTCCAGTGAGCCCAGATAACCCACTCCAACATTGTTCTGGGGAGATTGGTTGATGGTGTACCCTGGCAAAACTGACGGATCATGAATTAAACACTAGCCTTCTGGCAAATAAATAAAGCTGACAATAACAGCAAGCCAGCACCCCAGGGACAAGGCACTATTCAAGCATTCTTGTCTTTCTTTTTCCATGTGATAATATATATATATTACTATACATATATTAACCTTTGAAAACTCTGGGAGTCTTTTATTATCAACAAGGGCCAATTCAGTACATTCACTATAATGATGGAGAAAGTGACATTAGTTTCCATATTCAAGATGGTCAGTAGTACTGTATTATATATTTTAAAAAACAAAGGTCTAGCTTTGCTTTCATCATTGTTTAACCTGTATTACTTAAGTGGTAATCTAATAGTCCCATAGTTTGCCCCATGAATACCGACTCATACCAACCAAAAAGTGGGTATTGTTTACAGATTATCTGTTTGAAAACAAGAATCTAATTGGTTGCTATGGGTTACTAGACTAGGTAGACCAGGTAAATGTTGTGATCTTCACTCCATTAAGCCTCCTAGTTCTTCTCAATGATTCCTTAGCACAGAAAATTCTTTCACACTTCTTATTTTCCCAATTTTGTTTAATCTTTAGAAAATGTTATTACACATACTATTATCATGTACAATTTTTGTAATCTGCAAACAATGATATATTATTTTCAGTACTGGCTTGCAGGAAATTGATTTATTGTATTAAGTAGGGAAATTTCAATTAAAAAAGCATTCTACACATTTCAGATTGCTAATTACCAATATTATTCTGCTATGAAAGTTGTCTAAAAATTCCCTCATTAAATATACCAGTTTCTAAAAACACATTTAGCATTGGAACAGTATAAAAACCAAGGTCTTAGCAGAAGAGTGGTTGCAAGTTAAACCTCACAGAGGAATATATTGATGCTTTAAAGACTAACTGCTAATAATATATTTTAACTGATATACAGAACAGAGAATCAGGACTTTATAGCATGAGGGAAAACAAATATTGTCTTAGGGCTGCCCAACTAACTGTAGTTAACCAGCTTTACATAACACTCTGTATTGTAAAATATAAATATATTTCACCAGGGAGTACCAGTGGCGTAAAAACACCATGGCAGGACCCTCTGCAAAAGAAATTTGGGAGGGGCCCAGTGCACTCTACTACTACTTGGGCCATCCTCTACCTGCCCACTCGTTGATCCCAACCCCTCCTCCCTAAGCCACACTCCTTTGAATAATTAAGAAAGCTGGGGGGGGTTCTTATATATAGAGGAAGCAGACCACATGCTCCAGCTTTGTTCTTTGGGGTCCCCTACCTATCTGACCCATGAGCCATATTAAAATGGTAAAAAGAATTGGAGAGCAACACAAGCATGAAAAAAGTTCCTGGGTGCCAAATAAGGGCTTTGATTGGCCGTTTGGTAGCCCCTATGTGGATTGGCAGCCTATAGGAGACTCTATTTGGCATACACCTGGTTTTTATGCAACCAAAACTTGCCTCCAAGCCTGGAATCGAAAAATAATCACCTTCTTTGAGACCACTGGGAGCAACATTCAAGGGCAGAAGAGCAACATGTTTCTCACAAGCCCCTGGTTGGGGATTACTGTTCTATAGTTACACCACTGGGGAGTTCCATGGCTATATAAAAGAACAAAGCCAAGTGATTTTTACAGGTCGAGGTGACTTCTAATATTCTCATATTTTACAGCAGGGGGTTACATTATTCATTATACAGGGAGTCCACGGGTTACAAACATCTGACTCATATACAACTCACACAAACAGAGGCTATTACAGTAATGTACTGTGGTTTGCTTGACCTTTATTAGCATTTCACTTTAATAAACCACCTGCCCAAACCCCTTCTGGAGTGTGTTGTCTACAGCAGAGCACAGAAATGTAAAAATAAATATGTACAGAAAGGAAAACATAAATACTATGTTATGACAAACATCTGTCTAAGTTACATTTAATAAGTAAATGTACCAGTTCCAACTTACGTACAAATTGAACTGAACAACAAACCTACAGACCTTATCTTACACGTAACCTTGGGACTGCCTGTAATACACAAGTTTCATTAAATTGGGACAAATTAAAGCACTGAACACTAATTATAACTGATGACATCACTAAGCACCATTTACTTGGATATAATTTAGAGGATATTCATGGCTCTTGTGAATTATATCAATATAATACACAAGAGAGAAGGATCTAGGGGTCTTTGTAGATAACACGTTGTCTAATTCTGGGCAGTTTCATTCTGTGGCTACTAAAGCAAATAAAGTTCTGTCTTGCATAAAAAAGGGCATTAACTCAAGAGATGAAAACATAATTATGCCTCTTTATAGGTCCCTGGTAAGGCCTCATCTGGAGTATGCAGTGCAGTTTTGGACTCCAGTCCTTAAGAGGGATATAAATGAGCTGGAGAGAGTGCAGAGACTTGCAACTAAATTGGTTAGAGGGACGGAAGACTTAAATTATGAGGGTAGACTGTCAAGGTTGGGGTTGTTTTCTCTGGAAAAAAGGCGCTTGCGAGGGGACATGATTACACTTTACAAGTACATTAGAGGACATTATAGACAAATGGCAGGGGACCTTTTTACCCATAAAGTGGATCACCGTACCAGAGGCCACCCGTTTAGACTAGAAGAAAAGAACTTTCATTTGAAGCAACGTAGGGGGTTCTTCACAGTCAGGACAGTGAGGTTGTGGAATGCACTGCCGGGTGATGTTGTGATGGCTGATTCAGTTAATGCCTTTAAGAATGGCTTGGATGATTTTTTGGACAGACATAATATCAAAGGCTATTGTGATACTAAGCTCTATAGTTAGTATGGGTATATAGAATTTAATTAAAAGTAGATTAAAAGTAGAGGGGTGTATGTATGGATGCTGGGTTTTCATTTGGAGGGGTTGAACTTGATGGACTTTGTCTTTTTTCAACCCAATTTAACTATGTAACTATGTAACTATGTAAGAGCTATGAATATCCTGCAAATTATATCCTTATAAACGGAGCGGGAGTCACATTTATCAAGGGTCGAATTTCTAATTCATGTGAGTTTTTTAAAAATCCCATAAATTCCCAAGAACTCGAAATTCGACCAATCGAAATTTATTAATAAAATCTAATTCTTAAAACTTGGCTGAATAGAATCAACCCAAAAACTTGAATCGAATTCGAATCAAATTCGATTTGAATTTAAAAAACTTGATTCGACTTTTTTTCTCTAAAAAAACCTGGAATGTCAGGAAGGCTGCAAACATCTCAAAATTGATCCCTGGACCTCTCCCGTTGACCACAGGTTTTAAGTGGCGAATAGTCAAATCGAGTTTGAGGGCCAGAGTATGATATTTGAATTTTTTTAAAAAGCTTGAATCGAATTTGAACAACTCCCTAGTCAAATTTGACAGTTTTGACCATAAAAAAAGTGAAAATTTGAATTTTCAATTCAAATTTTCAATTTGACCATGATAAATCTGCCCCTTAATGAGGCCATTGGTTATTATCAAAGCTTAGTGATGTCATTTCTGTCACATGACTCTGAAACTTGTGTATTATAATAAATAAAGTACCCCTGTTGCAAAATATGAGGATATTAGAAGTTACCTCTGAGTTTCATGACAAATTGAACTCCTCAGTAACTTATAATATCCTTATATTTTACAAGAGGGGGTACTTTATTCACTAAATAACGTTATCATACTACCATACAAGTACTTGAGCATAATTGAGTCCATAAAGATCACAATGAGAGCTCATCTGTCCTGTGGCCTTCTATTTGGGTAGCCCTGGTCTAAAAAGTACCCTACATTTTGGTGTGTTTGTCCTAAAGGAGTACAAAGTACTGAAAGAAAATACACTCCCTTGTGGTTTTATAAATTTCAGGATGAAGTTGAATTCATTCCACTGTTGAACATTTGTGAAAAAGTCTATATGTGGAGTAGATTACTAGCTAATTAATCTCTCGATAAATGGAGGCCTTTAGAAACTGTAAATTAAATGTAATATTAGGAAGTATTCTGGAATATCCTGAAATCTACCTCCAGTGTGACCCAAAAATGGAAAAATCCCTTCTGACTCTAAAATGGCAATTAAACAGGCCATTGATTAGTAAATATTATAATGTATATCAACCCTCCATAAATTTGTTCCACTGTCCCACATAAAGAAGTTGACCACAAATGTAATTACAGATGCAAGATCATACACCATTGTCAATTCTGCAACGTGAAGAAAATGTGGTTATGCAACTGTGATTAGATCTCCTTTAATATCCCTAGTCTTGTATGTTTTCACTCACTTAAAACCTAAATCTAATGTACCTGCCAGTACAACTATTATAGGGAAAGGAGTCCATAACTTCACAGTTTTCAATGTAGATCTCACATTTAAAAGGCCAGTAGTGCCAAAAAACAATGCCTTGTATTTATTGAAATATTATGTACTGATATTCACAAGTTTAAAAAAAATATGTGTTTGCTTCTGAAGTTCTAAAATAGATAACATAAATAGGCATTCTTTTTTTTAGCAACGGGGCTGCCAATGATGTTAAAGTAGGTCCACATTTGTAGATAAAATAGTAGACATGCTATTTACTTTTAGTTAAAAACTATTTCTGCTGATCTTAAGACAAGCCTTTGTATATGCCACTTATTAAATAATTTTATGCATTTAAAGACCCTATTGGGTACATTTCCCATCTGGCTTATGGCTGAATAACATTAATGTATATAAAGACCACTGAGAACTGCAGATTTTCTATGTATTGCATGACTTACAGTACACAACATGGAAAATACACAACTACTTATTAAAGTTGCAGAAAAAGCTGGAGTGGGCAAGGAACATAAAATAAACACAGAAATGGCACTAAAAATGTATGAAGTTCTTTAATATGATGTCAATTCAATGACCCATGGAGGTGCTGCAGGATATTGTAGGCATTTACCGTAACATGGTACATAAATAAGGAGGAGGCAGGTATTCTTCTTTTTCATGAGTGGCAAAAATGTAACTCAAGTTTAACTTAGTATATTATTCTTAGACGTTGCCATGCAGGCATTCTGTCTAGGAATCTCTAGCTAAAAATCTGAGATACTGAGGGACTCCCTAGAAAATTAGAATGCAGATACCTATCTCGCAATTAGGGTGTGTGTATAGATCAAGGCCCTTGGCACTTAAGTGAGAGATTTACTGAAGGTCGAGTGAAAATTGGTCAGTTACTACTTCAAGTAGAATAAGATATTTATTGTCCGACATTTAAGGGACACTCCAACATAAGGGTGAGTAACAAAAAATTGCGTCTTGGGCAGGGATACAAGACCAGGGTGCAAGGCCCACAAAATACCCTCATGTAAATAATGCTGATGCAGTGCTCTTCAGAACCAAAAGTTGTGAAGAGCATATTTATATTATAAAATAACCTGGCGTTCGAATAGGTTTTGTTGCAAAGCACCCAAAATTTATCATTACCACCACATTGTTAGTACATTTTTTAACAATCATTTTAAAGGATGATGCTGATTGCTTTGATATAGTTGAGTACTATAGGGTGATGAAATGTATATTGTTAACGCTAAGGATAAATAAATAATTAGTTAGAAAATGTTGTTTTGTCTCTTACCTCTCAGTTCTATTTGGAGTTCTTGCGATAGTAAACTGTAAGCTTTGGCTAGTCTCAACATGTACTTGTCCTGTGACTGCGAGGCAAGAACTAGGTGATCTTTTGTACTGCCTACTTATTATCACCTTCTCCCACACAATTAGAACGCAGCAAAAAGTGCTCAAGAGGTCAGCTGTGACCATGAATATAATCCAGGCTCAAACCACTTCAGTAAGGTGGGAACTCACTCACTGCTTTCTGCAGTCCATAAACTCTATATTTCTGATCTGTTCCTTAGTTAATCATCATGACATGCTATTTGTGACTCAGCATTATATCCGGCACATTAATTACTGCTTTAATCAGTTTTTGGCCTAGGTACAGTATAGCATATTGATGAAAGCAAGCACCATGTTCAAAAATTATTTTACAGGTTCATAAATGAGTGAAATCTCATTTAAATGGACCAAACTTATGGGGGTTGCCTGGTTCCTTTGCATGTTCTTAATATTTTTCTGGTTCTCCTGTATAAACACACTCCACTATTGTCATCATATTGTGCTTGTCCCTAAATTTGTTTATTTTCACATATAACTAAGAATTACAGGAGAATTTTTGAAGAATGTGTGATGTTGGGATGCCAGATTCTAAACACCAGGGGCAAATTCACTAATCGTGATATCTCCCCAAACCCTGGTCCAACTCACTCATTTGTACCCTCACTTATTCCTACTCTAAGGCATTCAACAAGGTCTTTTCCAGTCTCTCAGACTTTACGCACTTCTAATATTGCAAACCTAATTCACATAAAACCAGCACCCTCCCTGCCTTTCTCATGTGCCCTCTGGAATGCACGGTCAATCTGCAATAAACTAACAGCAGTCCATGACCTCTTTATAGCTAAATCCCTTCACCTTCTTGCAATCACTGAAACATGGCTCTCCCCCTCAGACACTGCTTCACCTGCTGCCCTCTGCTATGGAGGCTTCTCACTTACTCACACTCCTAGACCGGATGGCCGTCATGGCGGTGGGGTGGGATTTCTTCTCTCCCCCAAATGTAGGTTTCAAAATCTAACTACACCGACTTCTCTCTCCTTCACTTCTTTTGAAGTCCACAGCATACGTTTGTTTTTCTCCAATCTCTCTGCGTGTTGCTGTCATATATCGCCCCCCAGGTCCCTACTCCACCTTCTTGGATCACTTTGCTGCCTGGCTTCCATACTTTCTCTCCAGTGAGACACCTGCTCTCATTTTAGGGGACTTCAACATACCCATTGACAACTCTGCTTCTGCTGCCACCTCTAAAATTCTCTCTCTAACAGCTTCATTTGGTCTCTCTCAATGGACCAACTCACCTACCCACATCGAGGGTCATGCTCTTGACCTTATATTCTGCCACTCATGCTGCCCATCCAACTTAATTAACTCTCCCTACCCTCTGTCTGACCATCATCTACTCTCCTTTCAGATACTGCTTTCATCTGCACCTTCACAACCATCTCTCTCTACCCACACGTACAGAAACCTTAATGCCTTTGAACCACAACAATTATCAACAGTATCAGCACAATCCATATCTCATATTAATACTCTCTCCTGTCCTAATATGGCAGCTTCTCTCTACAACGATGCCCTTTCAACAGCACTTGACTCCCTTGCACCTTCTACCACCCGTCACAGCCGGCCAGCTAAACCCCAACCCTGGCACACTAGTGTAACACGGTACCTCAGAAGATGTAGTAGATCAGCTGAGCGACGGTGGAGAAAGTCACAAACTGATCCTGACTTCATCCACTTCAAATTCATGCTCTCCTGCTATAACCGAGCTCTATCATTAGCCAAAGAACAATACTTCTCTTATCTAATATCTACTATGTCCTCCAAACCGCAGCAGCTGTTTGCCACATTTAACTCACTCCTATGCTTCCCTCCACCTCCTCCACCTATTAATGTTACCGCCCAAGACCTTGCTCATTTCTTTAATGAAAAAAAGGATCTCATTAGGCTGAGCATACCGTCCGACAACAATCTCAGACCAACGTGCAGTCCACTCACATCTACTTTGCACTCCTTCACCCCTGCAACTCTAGATGAAGTTAGCAAACTTCTAGCCAGCTCAAAACCCACCACCTGCTCCCTTGACCGCATTCCCTCTTGCCTTCTCCACCCAATCTCTGATACACTCTCTCCTGCACTTACCCACCTATTCAATCTTTCACTCTCTACTGGTACCTTTCCATCATTATACAAACAAGCACTAATCACTCCTATCCTCAAAAAACCTTCCCTTGATCCCAGCTCTCCCACTAACTATCGACCGGTCTCCCTTCTTCCATTCGCATCCAAATTACTAGAAAGGCTTGTTTACAAACGCCTGATCCAGCATCTCACTCACAACTCCCTCCTCGACCCCTTGCAATCTGGCTTCCGCCCATCACACTCGACTGAAACTGCACTCACCAAAGTAACCAATGATCTTCTATTGGCAAAGTCTAAAGGTCATTATTCCATTCTAATCCTTCTAGATCTCTCTGCAGCCTTTGACACAGTTGACCACACACTCCTCCTTGACATTCTACACTCAGCTGGCATTCGGGACACTGCTCTTTCATGGTTTACATCTTATCTGTCTGACCGTTCCTTTAAAGTTTCCTTCTCTAACTCTACTTCTACTACTTTCCCACTCTCTGTTGGAGTTCCTCAAGGCTCTGTTCTTGGCCCCCTGCTGTTCTCGCTCTATACAACTTCACTAGGAAAACTCATTCAGTCATTTGGACTTCAGTATCACCTTTATGCTGATGACACCCAACTCTACTTGTCTACTCCTGATCTTTCTAATTCTGTCCTTTCCCAAGTCACAGACTGTCTCTCTGCTGTCTCCTCCTGGATGTCACAGCGCCACCTGAAACTGAACCTTTCTAAAACAGAACTCATTATATTTCCTCCAAAATCTTCCCCTGTCCCTCAGATATCACTCACTGTAAACTACACCACCTTTCATTCCACCACACAGGCACGCTGCCTAGGAGTCATCTTAGACTCTCATCTGTCTTTTTCACCACACATTCAAACACTTGCAAAATCTTGCCATATTCAACTGCACTACATTGCTCGAATACGACCATATCTCAGTTCAGAATCAACTAAAACACTGATTCAGTCTCTCATCATCTCCCGCCTTGATTACTGCAACTTACTCCTCACAGGTATTCCAACAAATCACCTTTCACAACTCCAATCTGTTCTAAACGCGGCCGCTAGACTCATTCATCTAGCTCGCCGCTCAACATCAGCTGCTCCCATATGTATGTCCCTTCACTGGCTCCCAATTTCTTCTAGAATCAAATTCAAATTACTTACACTCACATTCAAGGCCCTTAATAATGAAACCCCTCCCTATATTTCATCTCTAATCTCCAAATACACTCCTTCACGAAACCTACGCTCTGCTTCTGATCTTCGCCTAACTTCTCCTCTGGTCACTTCTGCCCATTCTCGTCTACAAGACTTCTCTCGGGCTTCTGCTTTTCTCTGGAACTCTCTGCCACAAGCTGTCAGACTTTCTCCTTCCTTCCAAACTTTCAAGCGCTCCTCAAAGACCCATCTGTTTAAAGAGGCCTATTCGATATACCTTAATTAATCATTGCTGTATCAAAAATGACAAAGTGTTTATACAATCCTAATGTCTCAATTGTGCCCTAACCTTTTAGTTTGTAAACCCTATTGTACTCTGTAATCCTTGTCTGTTATCCACCATTTATTCCCTGTTTGCTATAACTGCAGTAAAGCACTGCGTATCTTGACAGCGCTATATAAATAAATGATGATGATGATTTGCCAGCGCTGGCTTTGTGCACATCGCAACACTTCACCAGGCCAAAATTCGCCTGGACAACGCTAATTCATGAAGATCCGAAGCTGCGCACAGGGTACCCAGCGGAATTATGCTGAGCAGTTCGAAGTTACGCTAGCATTGGCTAATTAGCATACAGCATGCAGTTAAAGTGCAATGGCCTTATATGCTGCAGCAAATACATTACACTACACAAGGCCAGGGAACCTTAATAAAATTATATAAAGTTGTTATAATGCCCTAAACATGTGCCCGCAGTATAGTTTAGGTGCCATATGTTAGCAAATGTAGGGGGGAAGGAGGGTACTCCTATCTACTTTATTGCACTTTGCCTGGTCTGAGGTGGCGAAGGCAAGTCTGGCGATAGAGTGCGAAGTTCTCAAGTCTATCTCCTTGGTGAAATTACGCCAGTGAGTTTACGCCAGCTACCGTTAGTAAATCTGTGAAGTGCCAAAATGACGTCACGCTGGCAAATTTTCGCCAGCATCAGCCACTTCACCCTTTAGTAAATTTCCCCCCAGGTCTTCTCTACCTAAAAACGAGGCTTCTAATAATTATGTTCAATGACAGTTATTGAAGGCCTATGTACAGCTTCCAATCACAGCTAAGTATAACATTGTGCATGTCATCTTGACTATGTAGATCAGATTAAGAAATAATATTATTTGGCTAATTTACTCAGTGAGGGGTGCCTGGTTGTTTTAAGCAAGATGAAACAGTGTTGGTGTGAGAGTACTGACAAAGTGCAGATTTGAGAAGCAAATTAGGGTCATGAATTGTAAACTAAAGTTTAAGGAGGGGAGAGTTGAGAGACCAAAATAAAGAATTGGCAGATATGGGAAGGCCCATTTATTAAAGGAGAACTAAACCCCCTGCAATGTTAAGTCCAGCCTTGCCCCCCCTCCATTGTCCCCCCTCCCTGCCCACCCTGCACAGTCTTACCCCAGAATTCTGTCCCCTCCTGAAATAGTGAAGACACCTGCAGAGTGAGCGCAGCGGAGCTCACAGACACCATCTTCTTCTCTTCGGTAATCTTCGTGAAGTGAGCTGCATGCGCAGTTGGATCGATCTTCCGGTTCAACACAACTGCGCATACGTCAAAAGAGTTTCATTCTCCTTTAAAGGTTGAATTTTAACGGTATTAGAGCTTTTTAAAACCATGATTAAACTCTATCCTCCATATGTAATAAAAGTCACAAAGTTTGCCCAGGAGCATGAACCCATAGGAACCAATAAAATGTTTGCTTTTAAACATGTGACCTAGAAATTCTAACTGCTGAATGGTTGTTATCGGTTACTGCTCCTGGGCAAACGTAGTGCCTTTAATCAAATAACCCCTATTTCTCTAAAATCATGAATGCCATGAAAGTTATTAAAAGATCCGGATATAAAAAGTATGAATGAAAAAAAGTGCAGAAAAAAATATGAATATCTCTTAAACCTCTAAATTTTTTTTATTTTTTTTGGATAATTACTAGCGGAAAAAACCTGAAAACCTTTAAAAGTCTGAATGGCTAAAAAAAGTCCAATAGGATCAGTGCAGCTCCCATCCCATGGGACCTCGTCTGCTTTTACTTGCCAAAGTTTTGTATTAGAGTTTTTGGTGTTTTTTACACTTTTAACAAATTTTAGAGAAAAAATACTATTTGTGGGAAATCCAAATGTTAATAAACATAGGCCCCATAGTGAGTGATTGAATAAATGTGTTATTTTTTCATGAGTGTTTAGAAGTGAACAATGGAGTATAGGGAGGTAAAGAAGCCAGTAAAAGTATAGTAAAATGATCAAGCTGGGAAATTTAAGTCACCTAAATGCAAAGATTGGCAGAGCCAAAAAGTTGCCTCTAAGAAGTTTTACCAATGACAAAATGGCAAGTTGTGTTGAAGAGGTAAATCTGTTATGATTCATAGACACCACGTATATTGAAAAGGATGAATTACCCTATTGATTGTGAAAGAATGGAGGAGTGCATGGTAGGATGAGTAGGATGTTTATTTTTCTGTGTCTTTCCATCCCCATACTGAAATGGATGAAAAGCAAGAGGATATTTGCACTTGAACTGAAGATAAGAATTTAAGAACAGTCATATATAGTTACATATCAGGTAAAGAGGCTTTTTAAAGTATTTTGAACTAATAAGTTGACTATAGTGGCATGCATAGATGAAGAAAAGGCAAGGTGCATATGAGAGATCCATGGAATGTACCTGCATAGCTTGGGACTAGTAGCATTTCTGCACTGAGCTTCAATATAGACCCTTGCAAGAATCTTTCAGAATCTTTGTTATTAAATATAAACTCATTTGAATTCCTTGCCTTTCACATTATAACAGCTAGCAGACTCCTCCTAGCTAGACTTTGGAAACACCAACAGATTCTTTAAATTTAGACTTTGAATCAGCACCACTAGAATGGAGTAGAAAATGATATATACACACAAAGCAAGCTAGATCTGGAAGGCCTTTATTAATTCTTGACATAGGTCATATATAATGTGTAGTAAGCTGAGTTACTACTCCATACCTACTGTTAGTGATGGGCGAATTTGGGCCTTTGGATTCTCCAGAAAATTCGTAAATTTCCCGGGAAATTCACGAAACGGCGCCAGGGTCTATTTATTTTGATGCCACCTAATTTTCGCAGCAGTTTCGCAAATCGTAGGAATTCGCCGCAAATTCGCCCATCACTTCCTACTGTATCTATTACTAAAGTTTGCTGTTGTGTTTTTTTCTTTTCTTTTGTTGTCTTGATGTTATAACGCTTTGTTTACATGACAATATGCATTAATGTTATTCTTGTTGGAAAAAATAAATAATAAATAAAATAATAAATAAAAATAATGTTAAAAAAATAGACCCTTGCTTCTGAAGTATTCAAAGGCCCAAACAGCCTCACTCAAACCCACAATATAACACTTTTGTTAAGCCTAAACAAAATAAATTCACTCTCTATTCATCGTAACTCTGAGCGTGGATTCCATTTCTGTTTCTAAACCTTACTTTCTGGTAGCATACAGCAACCCCTCTGACATTTGCCAGTTTTTAGTTTGCCAGTCTAATGGTGTAAAATCAAGGCTGGTATGCTTTATGTTGGTTATTAGAGTTGATAGAACACACCATACTAGAGCAAACAGTCTTTTCAAGAAATATAAAGAGGATTGTTTTCACAAACAATGTTAGGCCTGTTTACTTATGAATCTGAACAGTGCAAAGTGCAATTTCGGACATAATTGCTATGCTTTTTTACCTACAATGCAATGTTTCCCCTTAATTGCAGCATCACCGCAGCTTTGAGGGGGCTATGCACCTGATGCATTTGCAGCCATTTCTTCAGAATTTTTACACTTGTGTTCGATGTGAGTCCAAATGTTGTCACTTCTAGCGTTCATCATCAATATTAGATGTACAAAATGTAAAACGAAACGGCTAGCATAACCAGTACGCCTGGTTCTATAGATGCAAGTTCGCTGTCAGTTGATGCAGGCCTCCATGGAAACCCTGGAGATACTGCACCTGCCACCTGCATCTTTCATTTTTGCATATAGAATGTAAGTGTAAAAGGGCCATTTTTTTTGTATACACAAATAACGCAAGAAACTCAGATATCACTGCCATTTATCCATGCCATTTATCTATCTATCTATCTATCTATCTATCTATCTATCTATCTATCTATCTATCATCTATCTATCTATCTATCTATCTATCTATCTATCTATCTATCTATCTATCTATCTATCTATCTATCTATCTATATACATATATACATATATGCAGTGATATGTGTGTATATATATATATACGTATATATATATATATATATATATATATATATATACATACATATATATATATTAACAGTTACACTTTGGAAATGACAAAAAAGTGCTGTAAAGGGGATACATTTATTGGCTAGCTAGATGATAGCTACAGCAAGCTTTCAGAACATTCTAGTTCCTGCTAAATGCTGTATAAACACACGCGCATGGTATAATTACATTGGCATTTGCGAGAAGTACATCGGAGGAAAGTACCTACTGCAAACGTTCTCCAAGTCAAGAAAAAAAATTCACAAGTTGTCCCTATATTGACATTTAGTAAAGATATGATTTCTACCTAAGAACGGAAATATGCATGCAAATGCTGCTTTTAGCATGTTATTTCTAGCACTGTAATATCTGCCAGAAAACCTTGCAAACTGTAGTGCAATTTTCAATTCATATTATATGTATATTTGAGCTTCAGTACATTTTACCCTACTCATTTGTCTACAGGGAATTGGTACCAAAGTCTACTGAAAAAAAAAATCCAACTTATTCCACACAATGTCGATTAAATAAGTAAATATGATCATAAGACACTACTGTGACTAGTGAATGACCACAAGCTTGGCAAATAAACAGCTTTATATTCGACATGTATTGGGTGCTCACTTATCCAACACTGACGCATAAAACACATGTTGTTGGTGGTAAATACTCATAGCTGTATGTATTCTTGTTACAGCAGGGTAAAACCATCTCCTTCTTACCCTGGAAAAGAGCAGTGACAATTCCAGGCTTCTCATTCGGCACCTCAGCCTATACTCCTGGGACGGCAGCACCAGGAGATAATATTTTTTTTACTGTTTTTCTCCTGCTATTTCTGACAGCAGGCCTTCCAATTTTGACAGCTTTTTAAAAGTAATTTTAACAGACAAGTGATTTCTTTGCCAGAAAGATGTCAGAATCTGGGAAGTGTCAATGTAAAAGCTACACACTATGACATGTAATCACTTAGCCCCCTTGTCTAGAAGATGAGGCAGTTTGTTATACAACCAAAGATAAGGTTTGTGCCAAAGTAGTGAAACACCCAGCACTAGTATCTTTTCATGTCTCAAATACATTATTACATAATCAGGATTCTAAACGATCCAGATAAAAGAAAGAAAAATGCCTAGAAAGTTAATTTAATGAAAATGTTCTGCTCTGTGGAGAACCACAGAACATAGAAAAATATATGAGAAATTCAACATCGGCTTATATTTAATCTTGAACAAATTCGAATTTTTTCCTGTTCCATATTTTTGCTATAAGACACATTTTATTATCGAAGGAAATCATTTTTAAACAGCTTCTTTACCAAAGTACCAGAATGTAAGCCATAGAGAGTAGGTAATAACTTTAATTATTTCTTATTTTCTACGGGTTTATGTTTGGAAAAAGGAAATGCCTATGTTACCTGTTCCAACTGTTAAATAAGTTAAATCTTAATATATATTATAGGCAGTGGATCCATAGCAGTCGTTGGTCTTATAAATCTGTATGGAATCACCACGGGGGAAAAAAATTATAAAAGAATAAAGAAATGGAAAACATGGCTAATTTATCAAGGACCATCAGCCTTTCAAAGGAATATATTAAAATTATAAACATTTAACTCACAATCCCTTGGTCTTTAGTTCTCTGTAATCTCCCAAACTGCACAAGTTCTTTCCCAACTTCCTGGCCAAAGAGCTCATCCGCCCCCTTTTCCTTGGCCTTTCCCACTTCAAGGAACACAGGCTCAGCCCCAGTTCTGGGATTGATATACTTCCCCTTTAGAGTCTTTCCAGCCACTATGACACAATATACAAATAACCCAAACCAGTTATGGGCTTTGAAATATGTGGAATCAAAGGGGTGCATTTTAGGCAAAATATATTTGTGAGCCTCCAAGTAGCTTTTCTGGTTCCTGCACAAAGATGGTGTTTGGGAACAACAGTTGTAGGCTGGAAGAGTATGGAAAATTTTAGTTACATGCCTGAAATATAAGAAAGATGGCAACAGAGCCAGATTGTGTTGCTTTATTTGTTGTACATCAAGATCTTCTTGTATAGTTGAATCAGGTATTTATGTTTATTTTGTACCCATGTTTACCATATATGACCAATCAATATATGCAATACATACTTGATCATGAAGGAAATTTAGGTAAAGATATCAATATAGTCAACAGCACAACCTGATAACAAATACGGTTACATTAAAATATATATTACAGCAGAACCCCCATTATACATCCCCTGATTTTAAGTTTTCCCTCATTTTACATTGTTGTTATATTATGCATAATAAATTTCCCTGATTTTACATTTTCCTGGATTTTACACCATTTTTTTCTAGTCCCCTGAAAAATGTAAAATGGGGGTTCTACTGTATATATAATTACATACTGGCTTCACCATGCCCTACGTTCACCATTTTTTTCCTGAACATACTCACACTCTTCCTACCAAGAGCAGCTGCCAGGCCCACCATCAGAAACCTACTGTCACGGCCGGCACCCAACACCAGAACAAGTGCTCGAATCCTGGGTCTGAGCTAAGCTTCACCAGTGGTGTAACCACCTTTGAGCTTCGGGAGGAGCCCTCAGCCTAATCGGGTGCCACCTGGTCTTACGAGAGGTTCAAGCAAGTGTTCTGGCAGGCAATGGGGCACGGCTGGTAGCTAGAGTCTTTTGGACCGAGGATCACGGTAACAGACAAGGATATGGCAGAAGGATCGTCAGACAGGCTGGGTCGTGGCAGGCAGAAAGCAAGGGTCGTCAGGCAGGCAAGGGTCAAAACCGGGTATCAAGCAGGAAGGGTACAAGCAGAAGAGTAGTCGGATATCAGGCACAGGTCAGGATTCAGAATTCGGGATGGTCAAGGTACAGGCTGGGTCAAACACGGATAATCAGATTCAAACAGACAAAATAGCACAAGGCTTCAGAACAGAGCACCAGAAACAAGTTCTATCACGGGCAGTTTGCTGGGAGTGGAAGTGGCCTATTTATACCTTGTTTGGGCACCAAAGTTTTCGCGCCAAAATCGGCGCACACGCGTCAGAATCGACGCGCGCGCGTCCGCGTCAATAAAGGAAACGAGACGCGGGCGCGCGCGTCCTAAGGAGGCAAGATGGTGGAACCATGAGGCGGGCGTCCCCGCGGCCGGCGTGGCGGGCGTCCCCGCGGCCGACTTACAGCACCCCCAATCCCAGGTAACACAGATTTCCTTACACCTACCTTTTTCACTGGATGCCCTATACAAGCATAATATCTGGACTCACTGCCTCATAATGATCATAATTAAATATGGTTCTGTTTCAACTCCAGTCCACAAATACATATTACTATTTGAGGGCCCAGGGCACTCAGTCCTATTTGCACCCAAAGTAAGGGTAGAGCTCCACGAGCATTTTTCGCCAGATCGACGCCCACCGACAAAATGTCCGCGAGAAGTCGGATGGAGTCGCATGCATGAAGATAATATTGGACTGAATGAAAAGTCAGAGTTAACAACTACACGGTTCGACTGTCAGATGAAGACGCTGCTTTCTGCATCCACATCTGACAGTCGTGTAATGTAGTTGTTACCACCAACTTTTCATTTAGTCCAATTATATCTTCACGCGTGCGACTCCATCCAACTTGTCACATGCGTTTGGTTGGCGGGCATTGATTCGATGAAAAACGCTTGTGGAGCTCTACCCTGAAAACAATAGCAATATATTATTATCTGATGACAATAACAAAGATATATCATTCTATATAATCATAATGATACCATACAAAACCGAACTATAATTGAAGTAAACCAGTCAGGATACTATACGAGCCCACAAAGTAGTCTGTGTAAGTGAAAGGTCATTTACAGAGCTCACATTAGGATTTGCAGCTTCAGCGGATGCTGTGCATCTATTAATTAAACTATGCGGCTCTTTTGCATAGCCTAATGAAATAATAAATAGGGAATGTGTTTTCACACTGAATTTCACTGATTACAAAGTTCTCTCATAGGGAGTCGTTGTTGAAATGTAACAACTCATTTATAACAAAACAATCATCGTGAGATTTTCACAAGCACCGTCAGTGAGGCGGTAGGAAGAAAACACTTCTTACCAATTCCTCAGAATCTCTGACTTGTATAGAGAGTGCTAAAGTGACAATAGAATGCAAGGTTCTTTCTATTCAGAAATGCATTTGCTTCAAATTAACATGTACTTTTGTGCAGATGGGTAGCACAGGAATCCTAGTTTCCAGCTCTTCGTCTCCTTGGCATACATACATTGCTTCCACCTTCAGATCCTGCTCGAAACAATTGCAAACATCACTGCAATCATGTCCCTTTCTTTTCTGTAAGTTTCACTCTGCAAAAAAATATACTTGTTCAATTCAGGGCTCCTGCTGCTTTTCACCAAGCTTCTTTCTATAGTTGGGATCTGTCAACACCCTTTGCAAACTTCAATCAATTGCTTTCCTTCTCTCGAGTTTCAAACTCTCACCACTATCAGACCTATTTTTTTGCTCATGCGTAGCCTGCAGAAATTGAATTTCTATTGCCTCATAAGCTGAGACTCGTGTCCTCTATTGTCACGGCTCTGGTAATATTGGGCTCACAAATTGATTGGTCTGGCGGTGATGTGCAAAATCGTAAAAGCAGCCACAAGCTTTATCTCATAGTTGCGATAGAAATGTGTCTGCACAACTGTGTTTTTTTTTAATGGAAGGGGATATTAGCTCTGATTTTAAACATGAAAAAACAGATATTCTTACTTAACTTGAATAGTATTTAATTTAATGAATAAAGGTGTGCTGCAATGTGAGGTTGCTCTCCATTATAACTTTTCAGACGATATCAACCCTATCTAAACCGAAGGCTCTAGACTAGTGGTTCCCAAACAGTGAGACACGTCCAGCAAGGGAACCCAGAGCAGTGTCTGGAGGGGAGAGTGAAGGCAAATTAAGGTGAGATTTGGGGAAATGTCTATTTCTTACTGCAAGGTCTGTTGGAATTACTGTATATCTGGGGCGAACACTTATTTGATATTGGAACTATGGCTGAATGATTGCTAATTCTGAATTTCAAAAGAAGGGGGCTTCCAAATTAGAAAAGACCAAAGTAGCCTGAAGACCACTGCTCATGACCAATGTTTATTTTTCTTTGACAGGTACATTTTATATTTTGCAACTTACATGATGTTATATGACATCAAATACACATGATGATTATATAACCATCTCCCAAATTATTTTATAACAAAATTCTTGGAAATTTAGCAGTATATTGTGCTCTGTGAAACTAAGAATTACTCATGGATTACCTGGTATCCTTTCAACAGATAAGAACGTTACAGATCCTCAATTATTGTGTTATTTTGTGATAGATTGCGTTAACGAGAGCATTTTAGATGCTTTGTGTCCAAGCCCTCCTCTGTGCACAAACATATGGTCAGCCTTTAGCTCATAGCAAGGTTACATATATAAAAAATGTGTTTACAGTCACCATGCTATGATTTTTGAACACAGCACACTTATCGATATCACAATCTACTACAAATTGGTCACATCTGTATTCAGGTAAAAACCAAATATTTATCTATATACAGGTATGGGGTCCATTATGCAGAAACCCATTATCCAGAAAGCTACAAATTACAGGAAGGTCATCTCCCATTTTAAAAAAAATGTCTCTTTTCTCTGTAATAAGAAAACATTACTTTGTACGTGATCCCAACTAAGATAAAAATAATCGTTATTGGTTTTAAGTAATATTTAAATGATTTTTTTGTTTTAAGTAATGTTTAAATGATTTTTTGGTAGACTTATGGGTTATTTACTAAACCTGAATTTTTTCTCATGAAAAAAACCCTCAAATTTATAGAGATTTATTATATCCTGAAGTTGCTAAAAGTCTGAATATGAAAATCTGCCATCTTAAGCCTGTCGAGGTCATGTAGAAGTCAATAGCAGATGTCCCTTTTACAATTTGTAGATATTGTGATCTGCGCCGGGTTTTGTCCGATAATCAGGGTTTTTGGGCTAAAAGTTGAAAAATTTGTACGATTCAGGTTTTCGCTTGATTTTATCGAGTCTTTTCCCAACCTGACTTTTTCAAGTTATTTTATTGATAAATAAGAAAAAATTGTGGGTGGGAGTTTGGTCAAGCTTGGTTTAATAAAAATATGAGATCAATTTGAGTTTTAGTAAATAAGCCCCTTAAACCTCCCTTTGGGAGACTCAAATTATCTGATAAACCACAGGTCCTGATGAATCTGGATTACAGGTCTCATACTTGTAAATGTTTTGCCTCCTTTAGGAATCAATTCCGTTTTTTTAAGCGTATCTCATTTATTCTTCATCATGAGCTTGACAGCTTTAAATTTTCACAGATGCGCAAGCTCAAACGCACATGTTTGCATGCATGAACCTACATTGTGTGTGCACACTCATGCTAAAAAGGTGTGATCAAAGACACAACATCTCTCTCTGATTGCCAGGTTTTTGCCAGGTCAGAAAATGCATACATATAAAACTGGGTATTGATTTTAGACAATTGTATAATAAGCAGTGACTGCTTGAATATACCTTGCATAAATGCATCCCCACTTTTTTAACAACATTGTTACTGTGTTTTTTACTCCAAGAACTTACTTGCGGCTTGAATTGTTCCAACTTACATTAATGACTTACGTGAGGTCAAAGTGATGTAAAATGTGTGTAACAATTGCATCAATATACCTCAGCATTGTTTTACATAATTTTATGCTACATTATTGCTCCCAAACCGTACTTGCCTCCTGATTATCTATACGATCATAGACCATATTCTTAATTTAATGCAATTTGTCTTAAACTGTGAGGCTAGTCTAACTTTTGAGACACACTTGTAAATTTGATAAACTTGAGTGGGCTCCTTGTTCTTTTTCTTCATTTTAGTCTATTTACCTGTTTTGCATTTAGTGTATTTCTAAGAGTTATAAAAGTATTGGATGGCTAGAACCCTAATGATAATTTTGGTATTGCTGCATCAAATGAATCAGCCATTGATCCACCAAATGGATCAGCCATTGATCAGCCATATGATAAGTGTAAGGTCTTGTTAAAACAGGTTGAAAACATTTGTTTTAATGTTTGAGGCCCAGCAGAGCTAAGCAACTTATGGAAACATACTAATGTTTATTGATTTTTTCATTTCTGATTAGTACCTAAGACAATGATAAATACGTTGTCCAGTTTGCAATCTGATCCTTTAAAGGGGAACTAAAGTCTAAAATAGAATAATGCTAGAAATGCTGTATTTTGTATACTAAATATAAACATGAACTTAATGCACCAGAAGCCTAATTAACAAATGATTTATGTTTTCAAAGTTGGCCGCAAGGGGCTGTCATCTTGTAACTTTGTTAAACATCTTTGCAAGACCAAGACCACACACATGCCCAGTGTGGTCTGGCCTTCAGTTTGGAGGCTAAGATTAGGGATTAGGGATGGGCGAATTTGACCCGTTTCGCTTCGGCAAAAATTCACCGCCGGCGAAATGTCGCAGACGCCTATTAAAGTCTATGGGCGTCAAAAAAATTTTGTCGTGCGACGAAACTGTTTTGACGCGCGTCTTTTTTTGACGCACACCGCCATACAAGTCTATGGGCGTCATTTTTTCGGCGAAACGAGGCGAAAAAATTCGCCCATCCCTATTAGGGATCATCATAAATTATCGAAACAGCACAAGTCAAATAATATCTGCCATAGAAGACAATACAACAAGACTGATTAATAATCTGAATATACAGACTGCACTGGTTCTGCGGATGCAAATCTCTACACAGTCTCTGCCTGCTTTATAGGGAAACAGACAAAGCTGCTCAAGTTCTGGGAAGTTAGTAAGGTGGGGGGCTCCCCCCTGCCATTTGAAAGTATGATTGTTTCCCTGCAGAGCAGTTAGGGACCATCTGAAGTTTCCTATCCACAGCTGTCAAAGCAAGTAAAACAAAGGGGGATTTCAATGCATACAGTCATGTTACTTATAAAAATTGTAGACATTTTTTAATTAAAGTATATTGGAGATAGATATATATTTATTATTAAAGAAAGTAAAATTGGGATTTTATTTTTTTGCCTTTACATACCCTTTAAGTCAAACAGCTTATGTTATTTTGGGATGTTAAACAGGTAATTTAGGCATTTGCTTTGCCTCTTATTCCTATTGATTTTCTTTGACTTGGACGCGACTTTCTGTAAATGAAAACCAGAGTGAAAGCAACTGGTTTTTGATGATCTTGGATATTTGAGAATGGATAATCTAGAATTGTCGGCCCACATTTTTAAAATCAATGAATCCAACGTCAGGCAATGTTTCCAGCAGTCATTTAATTTTTTTTTTTTTTTGCAGTATGTCATGAATGCCATTCTGGAACCATAATCATTTATTGAGCTCACTCATTTTAATTACTGCTTCATTTCTTCCACTGAGGTGGTATTAAACATGTAATTATTATTAATAATAATATAATTCAGAACAGGTGGAAATTGTAATTGACTTAATTTAGTTTCAAAAGTGAACATAAACTTGTTTACTTTTTATTTCTTTCTGGCTGCCACCAGAATTTTCTGCCTTCTATTTCAGCTTACTGGGTAGAAGAAAGATCAAAGAAAACTGACTCAAAAATGTTGAATGTGGCACATCCCTAATTTTTTAATACTGGTTGCATTTAAAAATAAGTATAAATAAAAATAAGCATTGTACCGAAATGGGGGCAGATTCACTAACTGGAGAAAAGTCACAAGCGACCGCTTCGCACCCATCGCTACACTTCGCCAGGCAAAAATTCGCTCAGACAATGCTAATTCACTAAAGTGCGGCGTTTCATCGTGGGCACCGAATGCTGGTGACTTTTTAGCGTTACTTTGGCAATACGAGCAATTCAAAGTGAAGATTCGCTGGTGTTTGTTTCTGCCTAGAGCCAATTCGCAAGAGGTCTTGCGCTCAGGTTAATATGCATACGTCAGGAAATTTAAAGTTGAATGGATGTCTTTATGTTATATGTTGCAGCAAATTCAGTACATTTCATTTCCACTGTTAATTACGTATGTCCAGGGAACCTTAATAAAGACAAAAGAGTTGTTATAATGCCCTGGCGCCTGGCGATAGAGTGTGAATGAGCGCTAGAGCTTATCTCTTTCGCTAGCAAATTGGTGGCCGTTAGTAAATTGCCGATGTTCCTGCGGGTGATAGCGCTGGCGAAATGTCACTAGCGTTTGCCACATTGCCCTTTAGTAAATCTGCCCCATAAAGTTTTACAGAGCAGAGCACCAAGACATATTTAGGGCATATATTCAGGTAAAGGAACCTGTGGCTAGTGATATATTTGGTGGATAAGGGAAAGTCATTAGATTAAGTCTAATGGATAATAAAACCAGGCTGTTTTTTCATAGGCTTTCCTTCCAATCTTTTAAAATCCCTAAATGACTGCCATAGCATCCAAAATAAATAATTTTATCTCACTAGCAATAGCAATGCCCTAAGTAGAACAGCTAACCAGCTTACCAGTTGTAAGTCATAGCCATCAAATACCTAGTTGTTAAGTTTACAACGATATATCCTTTACAAAAACTATTCTGCCTAATCACAACTCTCAAGCTTGACTCCCTTAATCCCCAGAATTTCCCCAGAAAATCTCATTGCAGTTTATAGGTGCCATAAAAGACTTCATAATTTTATTCAGTTAGGGAGCAACTTTACACACAGCAATCATTTTTTGTGAATTATTTTTTGGTATCATCTTGTACAATAACCTCTTGGCTTGTCATTGAGAAAATGTCTTTTTCAGAGCAGCCTGAATCGAATAATAACAAGCAAGCCATGACCATCAGGGATGTAGCGAACCGCCGCCGATGTGTTCGCGAACGCCGTTCGCGAACACCGGCAAAAATGCGGACAGTTCGCGAACAGTTCGCGAACATCGAACACCCGCTAAAATCGTTCGACTCGGACGATTCGAACGATTTTTGCCATTCGATAGACCGATTTTAGTGCGATTCGAATGATCGATCATTCGATAGAATGAATTTCATTCGATCGAACGGTAAAATTCTTCTAATCGAACGATCGAACGTTTTAAACAATCGATCGAATAAAAATCATTCGATCGATTACAACATCATTCGATCGAATGGAAAACGTTCGATCTTTAGTTATCGAAGTAATCGAATTGAAGGATTCGAACTATTCTAAGCTTTAGTTTTAGCTGCACTAGAGGTTTGTTGAATTACATTAGAGACAGACTGACACCAGAAACATGTTTTTTTTTGCCATCTAACACAACATTTTTCCTATTTGGACAATTTCCAAATTGCCTAGCCCGAGGGCTGGCCTGTGGGTAAGTTATCCGTTATATTTTCTATAAAGCCATTTGACAGATTCATTTAAAGGAATGTGCATGTATTTGGCATAGACTAGCTACAATCTTGTAACAATACATGCATTGTGCATCTTGGGACTTGTAGTTTTCTTCAATTAAGTGATTTTAGCAGGGATTGTAATTAATGGCACCTGATTGACTTTGAGGTTGGATGTGTGTTAATCAGTTAACTAATAAGGAAGGAAAGGCACGTCTCCTACTAATTGCACTTACCTCTCACTCACTGGGGGTGCTGTGCTTTATTGGCCCTGGAAGGTGTTGCACCTCACCATTATGTTTGTCATGTTGCAGTGCAGCCTGGCCTTGCACCACATATTAATGACGATCTTCAACTGTCAACTGTGGGGAATATTGGCAAATGGAAAGCTAACCAACTACAGAGTGTGTGAGGCTTATCCTTCATTGATATTAACTCAATAATGACTGAAATGCACAAATACCTAAGTCTGTTGGTTGGCTTTAATATGTTGGTCTTGTCATGGGGCTTTTATGTCAGTTCATGAGGCTTTTGGTCCTATTTAACCCCTTCTTCTGTTGTCCAACTTAGAACTCTGTGTTAACTCTGCAAAAAAGGGTTGTTAGGTATATACCCTGAAAATGATGTACCTGCTCTATGTTTCAAATGACATTATCCATGTGTATTGCATTTTTTGAAACCACCTTAGCAAAAGTGAAAAAAGAAACAGACACAGCTTTTGGTTTTGTGGGTTTACTGACAAAATCTCAAACATTTTTATAAGAATAAAATGACAATATGGATTTGTGACAAAACTTTGTTGGTTTGTTGAACACCACATAAGCATTCTTAATAACAATTAAAAAAGTAGCCTATCTGTAACATACAGAAGGAATTGTGGTCTCAACATACATTTCAATATATAACAGCCCCCATTGAGCACTAAAGGCCAGAGCTTTACAAAAGGTTTATAGGGTTACAGGCAAGAATTTCTTGCATGAGATTCATACTGCGCCCCTGTGTCCATGCTGGGCAAGTTTACATAAATTAAATAAGACAAAATAAGTTTGGCATTAAGGAGCCCTGCGTACAAAACCAGAATATAACAATCAATATGATTTATAAATGACACTTGTCAATATGACAAAATGGGCTGTTTGAAAGTATCAGCACATATGAGGTTAGTGCTGGCCAGGTAATGTGTTGGAATAGTTGTTCAATGTAACAACCAACGCTTTGTGCCTTTAAGGCATATCATATACCTGGGACTTGCTATTTAAGTACCACAGGTGGAGGAGGTGATGGAGGAGGAGGAGGAGGTAGTCAGCAATAGCACATATTATGAGTGCTGGGTAGCCAAAGTAGGCCATCGGTAGACAACAATACTTTCTAGTGCAAAGTAACAACCAACGCTTTGTGCCTTTAAGGCATATCATATACCTGGGACTTGCTATTTAAGTACCACAGGTGGAGGAGGTGATGGAGGAGGAGGAGGAGGTAGTCAGCAATAGCACATATTATGAGTGCTGGGTAGCCAAAGTAGGCCATCGGTAGACAACAATACTTTCTAGTGCAAAGTAACAACCAACGCTTTGTGCCTTTAAGGCATATCATATACCTGGGACTTGCTATTTAAGTACCACAGGTGGAGGAGGTGATGGAGGAGGAGGAGGAGGTAGTCAGCAATAGCACATATTATGAGTGCTGGGTAGCCAAAGTAGGCCATCGGTAGACAACAATACTTTCTAGTGCAAAGTAACAACCAACGCTTTGTGCCTTTAAGGCATATCATATACCTGGGACTTGCTATTTAAGTACCACAGGTGGAGGAGGTGATGGAGGAGGAGGAGGAGGTAGTCAGCAATAGCACATATTATGAGTGCTGGGTAGCCAAAGTAGGCCATCGGTAGACAACAATACTTTCTAGTGCAAAGTAACAACCAGCACTTTGTGCCTTTAAGGCATATCATATACCTGGGACTTGCTATTTAAGTACCACAGGTGGAGGAGGTGATGGAGGAGGAGGAGGTAGTCAGCAATAGCACATATTATGAGTGCTGGGTAGCCAAAGTAGGCCATAGGTAGACAACAATACTTCATAGTGGAAAGCACAAGGCACACTGTTTTCACTTTGACAGTTGCAGAACATAGGCCATTGTTACATGAATGCTCCCACATGAGAAACACATACAAACAGCGCTTGATTAGCATATGGAACATTTGAAGCAACACTGCACTGGTGATAAATACACAATAAAAAGTGTAGTCATGTGTTTGCAATGATTGGAATGCATTGATCCTTACATGTAACATTTTTTGGGCCAAGTGAATGTGTTTGGCAACACTGCAGCATCACCATAGAAATATGTTAGAGCAAATGCACTTTTTGATGTTTGTAAGTGCTTTTCCAGATGTTATTGGAAAGGGCGCCATTGGATGTAAGATATGGCACACCTTGGTGCTCATAACACCATACGTATATACATATGTTAGAGCAAATGCACTTAGATGTTTTGAAGTGCTTTTCCAGATGTTATTGGAAAGGGTGCCAATAGATGTTAAAATGGCACCCCCCAGTGAAGAGAATGGAGCACACTGTAAACAATGGGATGTGTTGTTTGGGAGTCAGTCCCATTGCTGGGTAACGGACAGAGTGATACCTGAAGCGTCAATAGGGCAAAGTTTGTTACCAGGAGAAAATAGGCAAAGAGGCCAGTGTCAGATGGTAAATGACACAGACTGGATCTAGGGACGTTTGTCCCCTCGGACAGGACTGTGTCCCCTTCCATGCCCCCTTTCCCTCCGATGTTGAGGAGCTTCAGGGGGTGGAGGGGGAGCAGCAGGTGGACCAGGGACTTCACCCTCAGCAGGGCCCCTTGGTCGGTGAGACTGGGCTGCCACCAGGTCCTGGAATCCTCGATGGATGGCCATCCGGGTCTCCCGCATCTCTGCATAGATATGGGCCATCCACCGCCTCATCCTGAGATCCTGGTAGCGCTGCTGGCGTAGCATGGCCTGCATCACGTTGACGAGCCCCGGTTGTGCCGCAGGTTGATCAGCCAGTCGCCGTCCTTCCTCTTGTGGTGGTCCCCCAATTGCTGTGGCAGCAGCACGATCTACAAGAAAAATCAAATATAAATATATATATTGGACATGTGCATAACCCACAACAAACAAAAGGTTACAAAAGGTTCCAAGTTAGATTGGGGTGGTGTTTTAGTCTGGGGGGTGGCATAAACACAACATTACAGTGGAAATCTCATACCAGTCTGTAGCTTGGAAAACATGTTTTTTCTTAGACAAAAAAAATTGTTTTAAAGGACATGTAAACGCTCCCAACAAAAATGTAATCAGTGAACGGCCTCTTTTAAAGCTTCAGACACGTGCTACTGGTTTTTAAAAGGTTAACAGTAAAGGCTGCAGTATCCCCTTAATCATTTAAATGCCTTCTCCTCTTCTAACTCACTCTTCCCCGCCTCAGGAATTTGCTTTGGCTGTTGGCTCATGAGCATGCTCAGTTCTTCCCAGCTCAGAATACTAAACATACCCTCCATTGTAACAGCCACTAAGGAGATATTATTACTGGTTCCCATATAAACTCTGCTTTTGCTGTCTGATCCCAGGGCCGCCATTAGAAATCACAGGGCCCCGTACAACAAAATTTTCAGGGCCCCATCCACACTAATTTTCTGGGCCTGCCCACCCAGCCTAGGCCCCACCCCAGATCCCGCCAACTCCACACTACAGTTTAAAAACAACACAGACAACAGTGCTAAAAATGGTAACCCCCCCACACACAAGTTAGAAAAAGCCATTGGTGATAAGGGCCCCCCCTGCAAGTAAAAAAAATTGTTCAGATACCCCCAAATTTTATGAAATATTGCTTGTGAGGGTTTTGTGTCTAAGGGGGGCCCGGCCATGCTTCACTTATTTGATTATCCGGGCCCCCCTGTCTTCAGCATACTGCCTGCCAGCTCTCTGTGCACAGAAGCTTTTCTACTATTAAGATTTCCTGTATCCTTGTGGTCCTTTAAGAATAAGTCCCGTTAAGGGGATCCAATCCCAATGCAGATTTACTGGGCCTTATTCTTAAAGGACCAATGAGGATACAGGAAATCTTAATAGTCGAAAAGCTTCCGTGCACAGAGAGCTGGCAGTACGCTGAAGACAGGGGGGCCCGGATAATCAAATAAGTGAAGCATGGCCGGGCCCCCCCATAGACACGTGCGGGCCCATGACAACTGCCCCCCCCGATGGTGGCCCTGTCTGATCCTATTTTGTTCTCCTAACCACCTCTCCTCAGCTTAACCATTACTTGCATCTTTGGTGACACACTGACAAATAAAGGAAGAGTTTATTAGTTATAAACATTGATCTTACGTCTGGGGGGCACCACAGGAATCACGGCTGGCGACTGGGCGCGGCGTTCAGCTCGGTGTTCTGTAATGTGAAATAGGACATTAGTAATGCTCTAAACAAGTTCAGGGAGCAATTACATTTGTCACAAACATTAAACATGTCTGTACCTTGAGCTTCCGGGGCTCTATCAGAGTCATCAGTCTCACCCTCTTCCTGGGGTTGCTGAGCAGCATCACCCTGGTCCTGGTCACTGTCCGGGCGCGATGTTTGCGGTGGTCCTGCAATTTTGAGTAAAGAAAGAAAAAAGGTATTAAGAGACAAAAAAATATAGAATTGCAAGTGTACTTGGCTAGTAGCCTGGTGTACAGACCTCTCACATGCTACAAATCTATTTTATTGCTCATTCGAAATACTAACTCCAATGAAATAGCACAGGAAGGAAGATGAAATGGTTAAACGTAAATCTACTGTATAATGGCACAACTAGGGAGATGAAATGGTTAAACGTGAATCTATAATGGCACAGCTATTATGGATGGAATGGTTAAAACTTAAATACATTTGCAATCATACAAGCAGAAGAGAATTATATAGATGACAATACTTGTGTTTTTTGAGTTGTTTAGCTTTTTATTCAGCAGATCTACACTTTGCAATGTCAGCAATCTGGTTGCTAGGGTCCAAATTAGCATAGCAACCATGCATTTATCTGAATAAGAGACTGGAATAGAATTGGGGATGTTCTGATAAGTTAGATGAGTAATAAAAAATCAATGTGTAGAGCCTTTCTTTCTAGACCCACATTTTAAAGCTGAAAAGAGTAATTTAAAAAAATAATGAAGGACAAGTGAACAGTTGCTTACACTTGGCCATTCTATAACATACTTCAAAGTTAACTTAAAGGTGAACCACCCTTTAAAGCAGTTTCTAAACATTTGTGCTATAGTGGAGAAATGGTTAATAAATAAATGGCTCCCCATTTTGTCAGTTACAGCTGCACTTAATAACTAGTAATAATAAACAAACAGCAAAGCTGTAAAGAAAAGCACAAAAACTCCTCTAATGCAAAACAGAAGCAATATTTTACCAACAAAGTGATATGCTAAAGGGAACATTAGACATTTATGTAAATAATGGGAATGTGGAACAAAAGGAGTCAGATATTTGTTTCTATAAAAGTCTACTTACGTATCCAGTCTGTGTCCAGTTCTTCACTGCCCTCTTTGGCCAAAATG
The DNA here is from genome assembly GCA_038501925.1 of Xenopus petersii. Lineage (NCBI taxonomy): Eukaryota > Metazoa > Chordata > Amphibia > Anura > Pipidae > Xenopus > Xenopus petersii. Next base: position 32,750,431 of record CM076686.1, read on the forward strand.
TCCAGAAGCCGGCGCTCATGGGGTTGAAGTCTGAGTGGAGGGACACGCCCTCCGCCGGTCTTCTGGGCTTTAGCTCTCCTGGTAACCAGCTTTGCCCTTAGCCAACGCTTCAGGTCACTGTAGCGCTTATACACAGTTGTCCGATCCCTGTGTAAAGCGCCCACAGTGTTCACCCTGTCCGTCACCTGCTGCCAGAGTTGTTGGCGTCTGGCAGCACTGATGCGATGGGACTGACTCCCAAACAGCACATCCCATCGCGCTATCACCTCGTCCACCAGTGCTCCATTCTCTTCACCGGTAAACCTTCGGGCCATTTTGTTGGTGGGGCCCTCCTCTCCTCCATCATCACCTTCCTCCTCCTCCTCTCTCCTCTCTGAGGCAGTTGGTGGTGGTGCCTCCATCTCCTCCTCCGAGCTGCTCGGCAGCCTCTGTGGCCTCCTCCTGGGGAAGCCTCTCTCAGCCCTGGGTGGGGTGCGTGACACGCTGCGTGCCCCAGATGGTGGTGAGCGAGACACGCAGCGTGCCCTGGGGGACTCCCTGTGTGGGCTGGGGGACACCCTCCCTACACTACGCTCCTCCCTCCCTCTACGGGACCCCCCTGCCCTACGCTCCTCCCTCCCTCTATGGGACCCCCCTGCCCTACGCTCCTCCCTCCCTCTACGGGACCCCCCTGCCCTACGCTCCTCCCTCCCTCTATGGGACCCCCCTGCCCTACGCTCCTCCCTCCCTCTACGGGACCCCCCTGCCCTACGCTCCTCCCTCCCTCTACGGGACCCCCCTGCCCTATGCTCCTCCCTCCCTCTACGGGACCCCCCTGCCCTACGCTCCTCCCTCCCTCTACGGGACCCCCCTGCCCTACTCTCACCCCCACTACGGGACCCCCCTGCCCTACTCTCACCCCCACTACGGGACCCCCCTGCCCTACTCTCACCCCCACTATGGGACCCCCGACTCTCTACCTCCTCCTCCACCCAGGAACCCCTGTTGGTGACCCCCCAGCCCTCCTCTCTCCCCCATCTACCACGACTAAGATCCCACATAGTGTGGGATCCAGCCGCAGTTGGCACCTCACCAGGGCTGGAGAGACGTTCCCCCTGCTCCTCCTCCTCCTCAATCCTCCTCCCAGCCATTTGCAGGCTTTTTTTTTTCAATTTCTTTAAACACCTCCTCCACCTGTGCAATCTAAATAGCAAGTGCGCAATCAGGCCGAAAATGCACCTAAAATGGCCACTGGAGGGCTTCCTGTATGAAAAAAATGTCAGAAAGGAAGTGGGGCATAAACGTTCGAATCGAACGATTCGAATATAAGTGGGGCAACGATCACTTCGATTATATTCGACTGCTCGATACGACGGAACCATTCGAATCGAAGACACTATTCCCTCGGTCGAATTGTTAAATCGTTCGATCGTACGAGTTTACTTCGACCTAATCGAGTGCGAACCCAAATTGGCGAACGTCCCCAAACGTTCGCGAACGTTCGGCGGACGCGAACAGTCGAAGTTCGCGCGAACTAGTTCGCCGGCGAACAGTTCGCTACATCCCTGATGACCATCTATGAGATATTAATTGGGAAGGGGAATGTTTTGGGCCAGTAACTTATTTTCAGTGTTTTTAATAGAAATTACATAATGACATATTGCACATGCTAAGAGGAACATTAGTATAGTTTATTTGGGGGTGGAGAAAAGTAGATTTTGTTTTCATTGATGATGACTGATTTCCTCAAAGTGACGAGAGTGATTATGACATGCTAAATGAATACAAAAATTAAACATCATAAAGTTCTTAGTAAACTATGTCACGTACTGCCACTGGTGTTTTTTATCCATCTAGTCATCATTACTTTTTATAATTGTGCTTACTTCTATGATGTTTAGTCCTATTGAATGTTAGTAAAGACTGATACTCTATAAATAGCTTTAAAAATGAGAGACCCCAGACAGTCTTATGTGAAGCTACTTTAGTAAAGAACCTATTACTACAGGCCCTGGTGATAGTTCAGGCTACTCGCCTCCCTTTGCAGAGCTCAATTTGTATCAGAAGGGGGAATTTCAGGTAGTGGTAGGCAAAAGAGTGGCCCATAGTGTGGTGTATGTAGTGTGGCATTTTCATGAAGGTCTTAAAGGCCCCATACACGGGCCAATAAAAACTGCTGTCAGACCGAGTTGGCATCTTGTTGGCCCGTGTGTGGGGCCCTCCGACAAGCTTTCCCAATGTATATCTGGCCCGAAATGGCCAGATGCCGATTGGCAAGGGTAAAACATCCCGTCGAATCGTGGCCGCATCTGTTCGTTGATGCGGTCCCGCAATCCGATTGCCCGTATAGCCTCCATTCTGATGGATCAGCCCGATATCACCCACCTCAATGTGAGAATATCAGGGATAAATCTGCTTGTTTGGCAACATCGTCAAAACAGTGGATCTCCCTGTGTATGGCCACCTTTAGATGTCAACTACATACTACAGAGTTGGCCATACATTTACCAATAATATCATACAAATCAGGCAAGTTACAAAATTTCATCTGCGGATGTACCATGTTGGTCAGTTTGTGATGCATTGGCAGAAGAGAAAATGAAGAGTAGGCATGGTTGTTCTTGTATCTTGTTGTTTTGATGGTTTTTGCTGAACAATTGGAACAATATGAATGCAGCCATACTGTGTTTGGCCCCTCATACCCTCCGCATCTGTTTGACCTGTGGGCCAATTTGGTGGAGTGCATACCCAATTGGCTTGTGTATGGGTACCTAATTGCTGTTAAACGTATATTATTGATGTATATCTTTCACTGTATATACTGTATGTTTAACACAAAATCATAAGTATGGTCAAGGAAAAAGATGTTTGAGTAAGTGGTAGGGCTCCGAGTCAAATGTTAAAGTAGTACATGGAAATAAAGAGAGAATCTGTGAAACATCAGCCTCAGTCACAAGGGTGGAAGGGTCAATGTTCATTACATTTGGATAAAGACTGTTGGATTCAGAAAGAGACCTAAACTAATTTGGTCGTTATACGTTGGAGAACTTTTAAAAGTGAGCAAATATTCAGAAGAGTGTCATAACAGGCTCTAACTCAGAAAATGTATGTATAAATTGAACATTATGCCGCAAACTGAGAAAGGCACATTTTAAGGTATGTCACAAAGCCTCTGCTTGGTAATTTGTTCACAAACTACAGAAAATTCTACTTTAATTATGTTGGGCGACATAATTATAATTATTGTATCTATGTTCAGACTAATTTTACAATTTTAGCATAATGAACAAAGCCAGAAGGTCAAATTTTACACCCATGAAAATCCCCTTCTATACTCCAGGAATTGCATTGGGCCTAACTCCACAAACAGTACAGGGTGAAGTATATGGCATTAGACCATCTTGGAATATATTGTTAATAGAGTCAAAGCCTGTAAACACTCAAGTACATTTAGTACTTGAAAGAAAATGTTTTGTGCCTTATTTACATGGAAGCAGGGATGCACTGAATACAAGATTTGGCCTTTTTCAGTAGGATTCGGATTCAGCCGAAGCCAAGTGCCTGACCAAACCGAATCTGAATCCAAAAAATCACATAACTTCTTATCACACAAACAAGGAAGTAAAAGATTTTTTAATCGTGCATGTTCTCTTTCCGTCTCGTTTCCCTAATTTACATATGCATCACTACATGGAATTATGGAAGTCACCAGCAGTGATCAGTGGTTTGCATTGACAATTGGGGCTCCACTGTATTTTAAGGGTGGTGGCACACGGGAGATTTAGTCGTCTGCGATAGATCTTCGCTACTGCGGTGACTAATCTTCCTGAAATGCCTTCCCAACAGCAAGAATGTGAATCATCAGCAGGATGGCATAAGCGTCGCTTTGGTTTTCCGAAGTCACCCAAAGTTGGCTCACAAGGAAACTTCAGGTGACTTCGGAAAACCAAAGCGATGTGTATGCCATGCCACCGGCGATTCACATTTTTGCCAGTGGGAAGGCATTTCTGCGAGATTAGCAGCCCGCAGTAGCGAAGATTTATCGCCGCCAACTAAATCTCCCCATGTAACGCCACCCTTAAAATACAGAGGAACCCCACTTGTCAGTGTAAACCACTGATCACTGCTGGTGACAGATGACTTTCATACTTCCATGTACTTGTACTTCCATGTACATGTAGGTTGTACTTGATCCTAACTTTGATAAAATTAATTCTCACTGGTGGCAAAAAAAAATGTTACACTTAAAGGACAAGGAAAGCCCAGTCAACTTGTTATCTCACAGTAAACTTAATTCACATAATTAATTTTGGTGCAGTTGATGAGTCTTTCCAAAGATAGTGCTGACTTCTGTAAACTGATTTACCCATACCACAACTGCCTTTCCTAAGACCATGTCTACAGGGTACTGGAGGATTTGCAGAAATGATTGTCTCTACACAGACAGCTTTCAGTGCTACGTTTAAGGTTGCCACAGTAACACCAACTCACTCTGGAAGGATGCTGACAAAAAACATGACGGTGGTTTTCACAGTGCGGCAAAAAAAAACGCTCAAGTGGCTACCAAGTTAAGGTTGCACTATAGAGAGAATATAAATTCTCCGTAGGTGGTGTGCACCTTTGCAGAAATTGTGACACACAGGCTTTCCTTGTCATTTAAGGTATGGACATTCAAATTACAGAAAGACCCTTTATCCTAAGAACCCCATTTTCCTAGCATTCTGGATGATAGATCATATACCCGTACCACCTAATTCTATTAAGAAAGTCTTCTCCACATTTATATATGTATATATATAAATATAAATATATTTTTGTCTTACAGGAATAGGATCAATTATCCAGAATGCATCGGACCTGGGGTTTTCCAGTAATTGCTAAAAATCAATTAGGGGGTTATTTACTAAACTCTGAATTTGGGGCAAAACTCGAATTTTTCAGGGTTTTTTTAATTCAAATTTTTCAAGATTTATTAAAGCCTAATGCTGCAAAAACCCAGAACCAGAAAATCCGCCCTCTCAGACCTGCCGAGTTTGTATATAAATCAATGGCAGAGGTCCCTATCCTATCCTATCCTATATGGATTTGGAATTTGCTAGATTTTACAGATTAAATCAAGCTTCGGACCTGGTGTTTTCCAGTAATTGTGATCACAATACCATAAGTTTGCTAAAAATCAATTAGGGAGTTATTTACTAAACTCTGAATTTGGGGCAAAACTCCAGTTTTTTTTTTCAATTCAAATGTTTCAAGATTTATTAAAGCCTGATGCTGCAAAAAGCCAGAATCTGAAAATCCGCCCTCTCAGAACTGCCGAATTTGTATATAAATCAATGGCAAAGGTCCCTATCCTATATGGATTTGGAATTAGCCCAAAATCTGACTTTTTTGGGCCACAATTCGAGCGATTTGGGAAAAAAAGTACTATTTGGGTTTTTGATAGATTTTACGATTTAATCAAGCTTTTTTAATAATAAATTAGGAAAAAGCAGGTATGGGAGTTTGGTTGTGTTTTTTTTCATTTAAATAATGAGATAAATTTGGATTTGACTAAATAACCCCCTAAACAAACCCAATAGTATTATTTCGTCACCAATATGGATTCATGCAGCTTAGTTATCATCACGTTCAAGGTATTATGATTTTCTTATTACAGAAAAAAAGTCAATTGCATGAAAAAATTAGATTTATGTGCTTAAAGGAGATAGCTTTCCCTTCATTCAAAGCTTTCTGGATAATGAATTGCCAGATAACAGATCCCATATCTATAGTACATGCCATTGGACAATCCCATATTAAAGCTGCCATCCGAATTTCTAAAGTCTGTCCTTTTGGCTCATATGAGGCACTCACCGGGGGGCACACATACTGCTAGGGTACATCAGCCAATGCATGGACAGAGGTACAGCTGTGCCTTTTACTCTCACAATCAATTTTCTCCTGCTACAGTAGGAACCTGCACTATTTCCTGTCACGTGATCAGTGAGGGAGCAGACTGAGCATCACAAAATGGTGGCTCAAGGGAAAATATGTAGAAGGGAAACATGTGACTGTGCATCCCTGTGGTAAAACTGCCACATTTTGTGTGGGCCTCTATCTAATAAAGGCAGCAGTTAAACAAACATGTGGCATTGGCCTATACTGTTATTTATTCAAAAGGCTAAATAGATTTAATTGAAAATGTAAATGGAATTCTAATTGTCACCAGAAAACATTGCACATGCATCAGTGTGTATAGTCCAGTTTGTTTTCTGCTTGTCCTTTGCCTTTTAACACTCACAGACACTGATTCACTGCAGTACAACAGAGTGTGTGTGTTACAGGATTGCTATGTTCTGGAGTGTAACAGTCGCAAGCCACGCAGAATAGCTCCAGGTCTCCTTTGCAAATGGAGGGGCCAGCAACACGTTGCTTAGCAACCAGTTGCATCTCTCCCCATCCACAAGGACCTAATATCTCACTTTCTTTGCTTGTCATCTTCGCGGAAACACGCTACCGTGTATGCAAATTATGCAACAGCAAGTGTCAGACTATATACACAAGCCTGCCTCGCATCCAGTGGAGTTGGGGTAGCAAAAAAATGTTCATTTGTTTTGTACGAATTTTCTGTTTATGGTTATTAGTTTCAAACATAACGCAATTATAAATCTCAGGGCCTGCTGGCGAGATTTGCATGCGCTGTCAGCAGGAACCTCTTGCTAATAATAAAGAACAGAAACATATTTACACAATAATTTGCTGGAGAAAAAAGAATGCGCACGGTCTCTTTTGCTGCCACAGTAACATATTTGTCCTCCATCAAGCAAGCGAGCAGAATTTCAAACAGTGGCTTTTTCTTATTATCTTGCTTATCAGCAGATCGAAAGGGGAAGAAAAAAAAAAAGAATTAATAACATTAAAAAAAAGCCTTTGACATGCTCCAGTTTAGGAAATTTTAACTGAGGCATAAAGGGGTGTAATTAGCTTGCCTCTCACTTTCGGTGTTATTGGACACTGGGGTAAAACATCAAACGCCCTTGTATATGGTTTCTTATTCTCTGTGTCGTTTATAATTTTCAATAAGAGCGCTGTTCTCTCTCAGAGAGGAGGGGGTGGTCGAAAAATATCCACGCTGCGAGTATGTCCATACATGACTCTCTCTGTTTACCTACTCCCCAAAGTGTATCAAAGCTCAGATCCACAGAAATAAAAGAAAAGTTAAACAAAACAAGCATTTAACTGCGCAAAATAAGGTATGGACAAGGCAAACAGGTGAGGTATTGTTTAGGTGCCTGAGTCAGATCAATATCTGTGCTTTTCAAGCCAGGAATCCTGTCGGCTTCACTCTAACACTATGCATATCGTCTTACCACCAGCAGACAGACTGTCGCCTCTAACTAACTGATAGGGAACCTGTTTCACCCAGAAAGAGAAGAGGAGGAGTAACGAAATAATAAATAAGCAAGGCCCATCTTCATTCTTTGTGGTTCAGCGATGGATTTTGAAGGAATGTCTGGACTTTACCGCTTTTTTGTCTTAAATACTTTATGGCAAAAGAAATTAAAAATAATATGAATTAAATGTGTCTGGCACCAATGTTGGAAGGGGTGATGAAAGGTCATTGTCCCTTAATTGTTTGGCTTTTCTCCTACACCTTGCGTTAGGAAGGTGCACTAGATATTAGTCAGCATAGCAGCATATGACAATGGATGCATCTTTATGATAAATATCAGTAGCTAGCAACCTTGCTTTGTCCTATACCATTTACTATTGCATAGTAATAATAGTAATAATTTATTTATAAGGCATCATGTTCTACATTGCTGTTAAGTATAAGTGCATCTTCAAGTGCACTTTCAAATGTCTGAATGGAATGCACAGATCTGATTACAAGAAACTGCCAATTTCCATTCAAAATAGCATTTTTTGTTGTGTTTGTGTTTTTTTTTTCAAATTTTCACCACAAATAAGCTGAAGATGGGTCAGCCGCAAGCCTCCTGATGAACTACAGCTCCCAGCAACCCACGGCCAGTCATAAGAAAGGCTTCAATGACTTTTGTTTTTTGTGAAAGACTGAGTGGGCCCATTAAGATTGCTGCAGTGGAAAATGGAACAATTTATATACCAATAATTGAATTGTTATGGTCATGTTTACAAAGATAACAGATATTGGTTACCACGATTTCTGGGCTGTGGGAATGAAAGGTTATTCACCCCTTGATGCAAATTAATATAATCAGTTGTTCAGTGTTGCTTCCTATCTGATCATCAGAATTTATTAGCCTGGAGAACTCATTAGAGAAAGCATAATCACCACATCCCGTGATTAATCAACAAACTGGCCCCTCCTCTTTCCAAACATCAGAAAATATTAATATGAAGCCTTATTGGAAATAAAATCAAACAAGAACAAATATTTCAGTGCAAGTTCCATTGATACCTATGGCAGCTGGTTTGCTAACATGTAGTTGTGCCATTTCTCATTAGATAATGATGATGTATTATATTAGGGTCTGAAAATGCTTAATTTTAGCTCATAACACCCAAAAGCACATTTAAAAAAAGAGTGGCCCAGTGTTTGTGCACCACTAAATGCAAGGCAAATGTATGATGAGCATCCTGCTTTGATGGAATGCCAAACAGATGTGGCTCAGGCCATATAAACACATGAGGGCTCCTTTTACATCTACAGTAAAATACAGTTGCAGTGGTTTAAAGTTAGCCACAGTCATTGCAGTAATATCTGCAGCTTGTACTTTTGCACAGTTGTGCTTGATGCCTTTCTGGTCACAATGACCCCTCTTTTAAACTGGATGCAATGCATCTATTGATGCAAGGGAACACTGGAGCTACCACCACAAGGTAGCTTCTGGGTTTCCACTTTGGCCTACATCAATTGACATGGATAATCAGGAAGCAAAGGCCCCAATCAAAGAGCTTGATACGAGCAATGCACAAAATCTATTATTTTAAGAGTGCCTAGTACTCCACAATAAAAATTTAGTCTAACACCAAACTGCACACTTTAATTTGCGCATTCACATTTGAGCGAAATTGAGAAATCGTTTAATCTACGAACAAAACTGTAGCTCCTTAAGTCGTCCATCAATAAAAAGTCAAATAATACTAAGGGAACCCTTAGGGTTGTATTGATGACACATGGCTATAATTTCCAATTTTTTGCCATGGGAGAAGTGCTTGACACCACCATTGCCACATGCCATTCATTTGAATGAGAAACCCATGGCAGCACTTGAGCTGGTGTTGTTATTGCTACTTTTTATTATTCATCTTTCTATTCAGGCCCTCTCCAATTCATAGTCTAGGCTCTTATTCAAATCATTGTATGGTTGCTAGGGTAATTTGGGCCCTAGCAACCAGATTGCATCCTGGGGAGCGGCTAAATAAAAAGCTAAATAACTCAAAAACCACAAATAATAAAAAATGAAAACCAACTGCATATTGAGAGAATATCACTCTCTACATCATACTAAAAGTTAATTTAAAGGTGGACAACCCCATTTAAGCTCAAAAAAATATATTACGTACAGAGATATGGCATGAATCCCAGCACAGAAATTTTCTTGGGCATAACAATTTCAAAGCTGTATATGACACCATCACAGTTTCTTATTGGCTGCTACTGCCATCTGGGCTGGTGAAGTTAGGCAACAATGTTTATAATATCAGCCCCAATATGTAACAGTTAATTCGCTGTATCTATGGAAATTGTAAGTGTGACAGTTTGTGGGTGGTTTATGCAGATCCAACTGGCTATATTTGTTATTATCTGACATCAGAGAGTGACATACATACGGAAATGCACTTTTGCATTATAAAGGCATGATTTTAAAGTCGTTTATAGTGTATATATTTATATATCTGTGTGAGCTGATCATTATCTACCATCAGCATCATGTATTTTCTAGTGTAAACAAATTCCCTTTATCTTGTCACATCTTCTAACTAAAATTATATATTTTACGTCTTACACATATTGCCTCATGTTTTTTTTTTTATCTTCCTGGTGAAATCACCGTTATTCTTTGTTGCATGACTCCTTTACTTTATATGGGAGGCTTAGCCAAATATAGTATTTATAAGCATTATTATTTTATCATGTTTACCTTTACTGAGAAAGTTAATGCCAGTTATTCCTATGAGCTCTTAACAAGCTTACACATCAATAATATTTTATATTTCTGTCATATATAAGAACTGTGAATAAGGTGACATATCCTACAATTTGCTATAGAAAAGCATTAATACTTATTATATATGTACAGTACTATATATAATACTTTATATTTATGTCATTCTCCCTGTTTAATTCAAACACCTCTGGTTTGCCTGTTTTTGTTTTACCTGCAGCTGCACAGCATCTTGTGACTCCAAAAGCATGTTATGATAGAGATGGGCGAACTAGAAGGCTGTCCAAATCAGATGGTTCCATGGTCAAGAGTTGGAGACCTTAGCCTGAGGTCCCATTGGTTGCCGACAACTCAGAACTGCAGATAGAGTGGTGGAGTAGAAAGGGCATTGTCTCAACTTCAAAGGTTCCATTTCCATATCTGGTAAACTGGCTTTTCTACTGTAGTCTTTCTGGTACCTAACACGCTTGACAAATAGCAGAATGTATTGCAAAACGATGCCTCAACAACAAGAGGCATAATATCCACCCAGACCATGTTTTTAATGCAAATATCATAATTTCTTTGTATTGCTGGATTTCTGACTGTACCTGCACTAAATATATATATAAAAAATAAAGACTGTATTAAGCTGGCCATAGATGCAAAGATCCGATAGTACGAATCCTCAATTCATACGATTTTTGGACCGTGTGTCAAGAGTCCCCACATTTTTCGTCCCACTGAGATCGGTCGTTTGGTTGATCGGACAGGTTAAAAGATTTCTGTGGGCTGCCGATAATTTCTCCGCATGTATTGCCGATAGGACAATTTTCAGTGGGAGACTGTCACCAGCTTTGTCGGACATAACTGTTGTAATATTGCTGTCAGGGGCAGAACATCGGCTGATCTGTTCTTCTACTACTTTATTTGATTTGAATGGTTAGTGGCAGGTTGGGAGATGGGGAAGTCCGATTGTTTGAGGATTCAAACGATCGGATCTTTGTATCTATGGCCAGCTTAAGACTTAAGCTAGCCATAGATGTTGAGATTTTTAAAAGATCAGATCTTGATCGTGAGACCACGATCTTCTCAGAACGATCGTACAAATTTACCAGCAACTAAAAAGACCAATTTACCAGGAAAACAAAGGGGAGCTGCCTGCTTGGCCCTGCAGACTAAAAGATAGATTGCACTGGAACCGACAAAGATTTTTTGACCTGGCCGATCAATTTACCGACAGATGTCGGCTGAAAAATCATAAGATGTACGATCGATCGAATCCCACTAACCGCAAGGATTGGTCGGGCTTCCCTAAAATCGGTCGTTCGGCAAGAAGAATCGTTGCGTCTATGGGGAGCTTAACCTGCAAGTACAGCAACCAACAGACTTAGCATTGCTCTCTATGTAGGTACAAAGATTTTGTGGAACTCTACGCAGATACTTCTTGAAGGGTGTCTGGGTCATTTAAGTGACACCTGCAAGGCTCAACACTCTATGCCACTTGCTTTTCAATTTTAGCAGCTGTATTGGTTTTGCTTCAAAACTCTGCAAATATAAAGTCAAAAGCACATATACACTCAGGATCTGCCAAAACTTTATAGAATAGAATCATTTGTTCTCTGTTATTTCATTCTGTTGCTAGTGGCACAAGTGTTGTGGGACTGTGCCGAGAGGTAGAGACATGAGCAATGTAGATTTACACAGGCATACTCGTTTGCCATGCGCTTACACACAACTGGATCATGTGGCGCATCTATCTCTTTTAACATAATTTAGATGCACTGAAACATTTTGGAGTAAAATACAGACTACATATGCTACATCTCTCACCTACTTATTTCTGATCTTGCCTATTTGCACATCTTGTGTCTTATTCCCTCCCCTTAAGATTGTAAGCTCTTTTGCACAGGGCCTTCCTCCCCTTTTGTTCTGGTACTACCCATGTATGTTAATTGTATGTAATTCATGTGATTTCTTTGTATAAACACATTTACTTTACAGTGCTGTGCAATATGTTGGCGCTCTAAAAATACATGTTAATAGTAATAATAATAATAATAATATTACACTCATGGGATCAAGAGGTAAAACTAGAACGTATAATAGTAGTGCATGCCGGACCTGAGTTACTAGATTGATGCTTATACCTTAGCATAGGTCCATAAATTGTAACTGCTATGCAAGTAGTGTACAAGTATACACCCAATAACACACTTTGTTTAAACATTTTATTCAGTTTTGCAATAAACATGAAGTCTACAACATGACAGCATCCAATCTACAATCACAAAAGAATGTTGTATAAGACACATTAGAAAGCTTTTCCTATGAACAAATAAAACAAGTAGAAAAAATAAATACATAAGTAATCAAATGAACCAGTGGGTGTTCCTTCACATTTTACTCAATTCGCACATATTATGTAAAAGTAACTAAAGTATAATATCGTGTTGGAATGAACTAGGGTAAAGTTTCTATGTATGCAATAGGAAATATCCAAATTGTCTGAAACAATGTTAAAAATGTTTAAGTGCAAGCCTTGTAGCAGACCCTTTTAAAAAAAAAAAAAGGCAAAGCTGGTCCATTTGAGCTTGTGCTTTTCAGTAGATATTCCTGGATATTGAAAACCATTAAGGAATGTTGTTCATTACCTTCAATGCACCACTGCACAAGGTTAAACTGAGCCAGTCTCCCAAGAAGCACTCGTGTTTCCAACATAAAATGAAATTAAATCCTTCACCACACGTCTGTATCACATCTCCCTGTATTGTGGTAAGATTGCCTCCATTTTGTCATAACTACAGAACTGCACTCTCTTTTATCTCTCTGTTGGGCACAGGAAGCGGCATTCTTATTTCACAATATATTAATCACATGCTGTTAAACACAAAGGCCAATTTCTCAGAACATGTTTCAAAAATGCATTCAGAAGGCAATACACTGGGAAAATCCTTTTACATGCTTAGAAAGAAAAATCATGACGACCAAGGACAATTCCTTTTTTTTTTTTTTTTTAACCTTTGCTGTCGGTCCCGTGTGTCGTAGTCGAAATAAAAGTTTTCTGCTAGAATCCTGAAAGCCCCAGTTTGATATTTGTTTAAAAAAAATGCCAGCAGGTATTGAAACAAAATGCAAAGTTCTCTAAGCTATTGAATCTCTCATGAAAATTATATTCTAATCAAAGATTTTTCTTCCAGAGCAACCACAAACCCATTTAAAGCAACGATTTGTAGATGTGATACTTTTTTTTTTTTTTAAAACATTGCTGCTATGACATGTATCGTCAGGCCTGGGTGATTTTACATATCAATATTTATATGACTGCTTCTCCTCTAATATTAAGCAACTCTACCGAGAGCTCTTTCATAATACAATGTGCAAAATAAGCAAGAAACTATTTTCTCATTATTTCTCTTTTTATATATATATATATATATATATTTAAATATATATAGATTATATATAATTCCCGGACTCGTGCTTGCTATTCAATTAAGACTCACATTCTCTGTCGCACTTCAGCAGTTGTTTAATTAAACATGCTGCTTGTTTATGATATAATGTTTCAGGAATACTTGTCTGAGAAAGCAGATCAAGATTGATATCAAAAGTTTCAATCTGACAGCTAAATTACATTCTTGTAGTAGTGGTGAGACAGATTGAGACTGGTTACAGAATATGCTTAAGCTGAGTGTTTGTGTGGCGGAAATGAGCGCTTGTTCTCATTCCTTAGAGTTCCAGTATTCATCGGGCCATGTATGTGACCTCTTTATAGATTACAGGGGGGACCTGCCTTGCCTTGTATGGTGCTCTTTTTAATACTGGACAAGTGTTGACTTGAAATAAAGGAAAACATAAATAAAGAAACTATACATTAAGGAGCCTATTTCTACCATTATTCCACAAATCTACTAGATTTCCATTTTTCCACAAATTGTATTTTTTTTTATTTTAGTGGCATTAGTGCTTTCTGAAACCACAATAAAACTCTATTTCTCTAAAATCAGGAATACCATAAAAGTTATTTAAAGAACCAATTATACTGTAAAAAGTTTGAACGGAAAGAAGTCCAGAAAAAAAAATGCAAATATCTCTAAAAAGTCTGAATGGCTGAAAAAAAGTTCAATAGCATCAGCGCAGCTCCCATTGATTTCTATTGGACCACGACTGCTATTACATGGAGAAGTTTTGCATTAGAGGTTTTTGTGATTTTTACACTTAGTAAATCATACATATTTTGAGTTCGAGAGAACTCAAATTTTTACAGAAATAAATACTATTCTTGGAAAAAAAAAATTTGAATGTTAAGTGTAAAAACCATGAAAAACTCTAATACAAAACTTTGCCAAGTAAAACAGTTGAGGTCCTATAGAAGTAATTAGGAGCTGTGCTGATCCAATAGGACCTTTTGTTATCCATTCAGACTTATAGAAGTTTTCTGATTTTTGTTCCTAGTAATTGTACAAAAACTTGAATTTTTAGAGGTTTTCTTTTTTTATTCGAATCGTTAAGCATTTTTGTTATGTTCATACTTTTTATATTCAGAACTTTTAATAACTTTCATGGAATTGGTGGTTTCAGAGCAATAGTGATGGGCGAATTTATTTGGCAGGCGCGAATTTGCGGTGAATTTGCGCGATTCGCCGCCAGCGAATAAATTCAAAAAATCAAAAAAAATTTCCGCCAAAACGGACGCCGGCGTCAAAAACGGGTACGCCGGCGTAAAAAAAACGGACGCCAGCGTCAAAAACGGGCGCCATTTCGTGAATTTTTTGCCGTTTTGCGAATTTCGCAAATTTTCTGGCGCAGCAAAATGGCACAAATTCGCCCATCACTACAGAGCAACAAAGTTTAATCATGGTTTCAAAAAGCTCTACTACTTCTACTACTACTACTACTACTACTACTACTACTACTACTACTACTACTACTACTACTATCTGAACTTTAATCAATGGGTCTCCTCAGAATAAATACCTTGATGATCATTTCTATTTTGGGACTAGTTCCCACCTACAGAGAGTTGGAGCAATGTAATAAAAATCACAAAGTTTGCACCCGGTCAAGAAACTCAAGGAGGCAGTTTTTTTTAAGTACACAGCATAGTGGAAAAAAAAACATTGATTCCCCCCCCTCCCAATCACTTAGGTGGTTATTATCAGGCTCCGAATATCCGAACCTCGAGTAATACGTAGTTTTCGGAGCAAAAAAAAAACTATGAATTTTTCGAGATTTATTAAAGTCTGATCATCTTTAAACTCCAAATCCGAAACCCGACATCTAAAAGGTTGTGAGGTCCTGTATAAGTCAATGGGGAAAGACCCAGTCTGTGCTGATGTCTGTACCGATATCTGATGATTTCGGCTTTCGATGCAAAAACATTTTCGGGGAAAGGAGTTTTACCCTATTTTTTCTAGCTATTTTCTTCATAAATTAAATCCATTCAGGAATTCGGAAAAAAAAAAATCTCAATTGCTTTTCATTAATTGCAATGAAAATCACATTGTTCCATTGATTTTATAAAAACAATTTGAGTGAAATAGCTTAAAATTATACTGTACACCCCATCAACTTCTGTAGAAGCTTTTCAGTTTTTAGTAGCTGTTTCTTCATTCAAATCTTTGATATGCGTTAGACTGATCTCAAAAATTCAGAAGACTCAAATTTGAAAAATTTCAAGGCAACTTTTTTTGCCACCGTTTTTTTTAAAAACACAATCTTGAATTTTAATAAATGTGCCCTTTAGAAACCAATCAGCAGGCAGCTGATCAAACTGGTAACTAGACCGGGTGCAAACTTCGGAACTTATTATCTTGCCCAAGTTCAATAAAATATGAGTGACCTGAGATTATTGTGATTGTTACTGTGCTATAGAAAACTACTTTTGGACGGGGAGCTTCAGATCCTGCCAACATGTATTACTTGGAGTTCTCAGACATAAATATTATTTCATAATGCCTTCAGATTACTCAACAAATTACATTGTTGGCTATAAACAACAATGAACATTTTGTGTTTCATTGCATTCTTTGCATGTTATTTCATTTGTTTGTATTCCCCTTACAAAAGCTAAGCTGAATAATACAAGCCTGTGTGATGTTATTTTCTTACGTCTAAGCTCACCACATATTAAACATTACCCCATGCAAAGTATGATTTCTGTTCCACTGGGTAACAAGGGAGTCAGTACTTACCCTTAGCAGAGTATATAAGCTTTGCCAGATGGGAGTTTGCACCTGCCAGACCACAAACAGAGCAGGTCCTACCCCAGATGCATTACATAGCAGAAAGCAAACTCGGCATGGAGAAGAACTGTGGTGTGCTTGGGTTTTGAGGGTAGGAATGCTGCCAGCACATTTTGAAGTGTCAGATCTGCTTTAAGGAAAGTTTAATATTGTACACTACTGTGCCCTTTAATGCAATTGCACTCATGTTTTGTTTTTACATTGAGTTTGTCGGGTAATATTATCTGCCTTATAAAATGCTGTATCTGGAGTCCACGGCATAAACCATAAACCAAATATATGTTTATGCTTTATTATTTACTCACAATCAACATAGAAGTGAAACTATTAACAGGAAACACACACAGCATTTTATTATTTTAAGACATTGTTTTATTATTTTATGTTGTATATATTATTATTAATATACTCCACGGGAGATTTGCTAAGCACATGCCCATGAGTTGCCACAAATCTAGAACCCCCCATTAGATAAAATGTCTACTAATCATGATCCACTGTGTTGTCATCTCTACTCACTCCCCACCCCCCTTAATTTTCATTGGACTATGAAATAAACCTTAAGGAAACTGATACAGGCTATAGCTTTTGGTCCTTGTTATAACAAGCCCATAAAGCACAGGAGAAGCTTCACAGAGCTAAAGGAAAGGAGATGAAAAGAAAATACTTCTTGAATATCAAGAATGAATGGATAAATAGAAACAGACCTTTACTGGTTCACAAAGGACAGCTCAAAAATATTAAACAAGTGCTTAATCTACTTCTTACACATATAACTGAACTGACTATTTACTGGATAGGGTGTAAATATTATTCCAAAGCTAACAAAACTGACTCCATGTTGGCTCTGAGACTGACAGATACAATCAGGCTTTGTAGCGTTCTCTGTATTAATCTTACCCTGGGGGTGATCCTCTCAGCCTGATGCAGTCCTAAAAGTATGTCATCGTTTAAATGTTATAACAAACACTGCAACCTAATGATAAAAACAAAACAGTCATTCTTGAACATTTATGTAATGTGGAGTCTGACAGACCACCGGAGATCCTTAAAGGTCCCTTTGAGGTTGGGAAGACAATTCAGACAACAAACTCATTTTTTAACTGTCATCCTATCAGAGCCTTGAGGTTTTCCTTATATTGTACTAAATAGTAAAGGAACTATAACTCCATAGGTTATATTTTTTTGACAATGTTATACTTCCTTTTCCCTTATTTCTGACGGTGATATACACATATATAGCCAAAAGAATCCAGATTCCCCTTCTAATTAGTTTAATTAGCTATTTAATTTTAAATACATAGTCATATCCAGCCAGAAATAATGGCAGTACAATGGGTCATACAGAAGAATTTGTTGCAACTTTTATTTTGGCACCGTGATAGGAAGACACCTTTCTAAGAAGTTAGTTTGTCAAATGTCTGCCCTGCTAAGACTTACTGGTCAAGTGGATGTGATGCGATTGTGAAGTATAAACCGCAATGAGCAACAGTTGAATCAAATGTTAAGCAACAGTTGATTGACCACAAAAAAACAGATAGGGACTACTGAGTGCTGAACCACAAAGTGGGCAAAAATGACATGTTTGGAACACCCAATGGCAAAGTCTGGGCCTATCAGAATGCTACCCATTGGAATGCATACAGTTGACGGTAAAAAGTGGTGGAGCAGTAATAATGTTTGATTTTAGAAAATCCATTATTACACCGAGGCTCACAATACCCTTTGGAGCATATACATTCCTACCATTAGCTTATTCTTTAAATATAAAATTGATTTTCTACTCCCACTAGCTGCTGCCAGTAGGCAATGCTACTGCCCAGACAATATCACCACAAAAATGAATTGTGTTTTAATTGATTGATTTACAACTGTACAGTTGTTCCAGCTAATCAAATGTGGGGGTTTAATATTGTGGAATAGCAATTCCCTTTGGTGACCCCCAGTTTGATGATCAACGAGAGAGCTGCATATTTGCAAAAAGGTCATGCTGATCACAACTGTATCTTTTAAACATAGTATTGCTGTAGAGGTATGGGACCTGTTTAACAGAATGCATGGTTGTGTCTCAGCCTGGGGCACACTGTACAATTCCAACCAGGGTAATATCTGCATATAGTTTCTATATTCTTCCTCTTTTTTTTGTGAATTCCTCTGTGTGGCCTGGTGTAAAACCAGCACACTGAGAGGTAAGGAAGTCCTTTTTACCAGTTTGCATTGCCCAAGCTACCTTTGTTCCTGCCAAAGCCTGTTGTTCCTGTTTGATCTCCTAGTTATTGACTCTGTGCCTGTTCCTGACACTGATTGTTTGCTGCTTGACTTAACTCCTTGCCTGTATTTGACCAAGTTTCTGTTGAACCCATATCTGTACTATGCTTTTGGATCAAACGCTGCCATGTTCAGGTCAGTCTGCAACAAAAAGTTCCTGGGTCCCAAAAGGGTGTTGGTGATGACCAGCAGGCACCAAAGGGTGCAATCTTGTTGCAGTACTCTGGGTTTCTGTCTCACAGATTGTGATACCTGATTTGCTACCACATCTAAATACATTGGGGCAAATTCACTAAAATGCAATTTTTTGCCTGTGAATGCTTCGCAGCATCTCGCACCACTTCAGGTGCAAATTCACAACCACTACCATAATTCACTAATATGCAAAGTTGTGTCTCAGCAGCAGAACCCTGGTGAAAATTTTACTAGTGTTAATTAGTCAGCATGAGCATTTCATAGTGAACTTTTGCTAATGTTAGTTTCTGCCTAGCGAAACTTCATTAGAACACTTGCGCTTAGGTTAATTTGAATAGGGTGGGTTCCCCTAGGTCATATATATGTCTTTATTATAGATGTTGGTGCAAATGCTTGAAGTGGCCACCAGGTACAGACTGAGAATTAACATAGGCCCTGGCTTTTCAGGTACACAGAGGTCCAATCAGCCCACATAGAGGCCCAAACAGCCCCCACCAGCCCAACATAGAGGCCCAAACAGCCCCACCAGTCCACTAAATACTGACTTTCTATGGGACCTTATAGCAGCCCCTCTGGCCTGGTGGCCACTTATTATTAAAAATGTTTAAGAAAGCAAAATAAAGACAAAAAAGATCCTCTAATGCCCTAGACATGAGCCCACCATAAAACAAATGTGGCATGCCCCTGAAATTTGTAATAGTTACAACTTTTAAAGACATTCCCACTGCAAAATATGATAAAACGGCAGTGTTTATTTATTATTTCAATAACTTTTCGTCATACAGGATATGATGTCACTGATATAAGATGGAGGAAGATGTAACTTAATTTTATTAGTTGTTAGTTATCTGGTCTAAGTTGGTGAAGGAAACTCTGGCGAAAGAGATAACGTTCTGTAAAATACACACTTTAGGGAATTTGCGAAGTAACAGTTGTTCAAAAAAATGTAATGTAATAAAGCTATCTACAGTAGTTATAGGCACTTGATAATAAAAGTTAATGATATTATATATGAATTTCTTTCATTATGGAACAACACAATCTATTCTTTGTGTTTTGGAAGGAAGGAGTTAACTATATTTGATATCGCCATCCAATTAATATATTAGGTGAAACATTTTTATCCTGCCTTCAGAGACAGCACATTGTGCCGAGCTGCAGAGGAAAATGATGCTAGTTTATAGCTGCAATTACATACAATTTACATAAACGACATGATCTGAATTATCCAAATACATAATCATGTATATATGTACAGAACTTTTCCTAAGTGCAGGAAAACAGTTTTATGGCTTTCTCTGTTAACCAGTTCAGCATCAGAAAATACTATAGTGACGAGGGCTGAGTAGGGAAATGCTCAGTACTGACTTTTCTTTTTTTCTGCCAGAAGAAACTCAGCTCAGATTTACTGTAATATGTAAGTGATAGGGGTACACCATTAATATATTGAATTGGATATTTTTTACCCATGGATAGGGTCTTGCATTTTAAAATGCAATGAAAATACAAATGGTTAGGGTTGATAAACTCCTCTAAACAAAGTGATCGTTGACATCTGCCTTGTAGACAAGATGGGAAATTCACTAAAGGGCAAACTTTCGCCTCAGAAGGCCCCGCCAAACTTTGTGCCACTTTATCAGACATTAATTGAAAGCGCATATGCTAATTCATCAAAATGTGAAGTTATATCTCGGCAGATGAACACTGGTGAAGAACTGCTTGAAGTGGCCACTTGTTAAAAATGTCAAGGAATATAAATAAAGAAAAATGGATCTTCTATTGTCCTAGACATGAGCCTACCCTAAAAACAAATGTGGCATGAATGTCAAATGGTTAAAAAAATGTATTAAGAAATATATAATACACAAAAGCCGTGAATATCTCGTAAACTATATTCTTATAAACTGTGAGTTCTGATGTCATCAGTTATAAACGATGAGTTCTGATGTCATTTCTGTCACGACTCACTGAATCTTGTGTATTATAATAAATAAAGTACCCCTAGTTGCAAAATATCAGGATATTAGAAGTTACCTCGGAGTTCCATAACCTGTATAAAAACACTCGGCCTTCAGCCTCGTGCTTTTATATGGTCATGAAACTCCTCGTTAACTTATAATATCCTTATATTTTACTAGAGGGGGTACTTTATTCACTATATATATTCACTATATATTATTCACTATATATTTTATATAGTTACAACTTTTAAACACAATCCCACTCTAAAACATGAAAAAATGCCAGAGTTTTATCTTTGTTACGACTTTTCGGCATACAGGATATCATGTCACTGACTGACTGGCGAAAGGGGTAACGTAATAGAAAATTGGCACTTTAGTGAATAGGCAGAGTAACTATTGTTCGCCTGAGCGAAAATTCGCCTGGCAAAAGGGCGCAAAACTTTGTTAGAAATAAACCCTTTCGTTAGCGAATTATCCTCTACGTCTGTACAGTGAATTAGCGATGTCCATGTGGTTTGTATTTCTGGCAAATTTTTGCTGGCGACGGCCAATTCACGCCCCAAGGTGTCACCTAACCAAGATAACCTAGTTCCGTAAATAACCATTATCATGCTAGTGATCATGCATAGTGATAAGCGAATCTGTCTCATTTCACTGATAAATTTGCAAAACTGCTGAAACATTTGCGAAATGCATCGAAGTCAATTGGCGACAATTTTTTGAATAATTTTTTTGTTCTCACTCCAAATGCATTAATATCAGTGGGCATTTATCTCTTGTGCTGACTTTTTTTGTTTTGGTGACTTTTTGTCCAAAGTCATTGGGCGTGTTTTCTTGCTGTAACTATTTTGTCTTGGTGACTTTTTAATCACTGCAACATTTTCCCTTCAAATTTTAGCAGCAGTTTCTCAAAATATTTCCAGATGGTGAAATTTCGTTGTATATCCGTGCCTGCAGAAAAAAATGCTCATCACTAATCATGTACTCTTATGGAAATTCCCCAGGTAGGCAATTGTTTTCTTTCAAACAGATCCTGTACTGACTCATTGACTCGTGTCAAATTTGGGAAAACCTTGTGTTGATGCAGTGCTGACAGCTGACACTCTGGCTACTATAAGGTCTTCACACATACATTATAATCATTTATTGCAAGCCTGGATAACCTGCAAGCTTATTATCTAACTACAACTTAGTTCCAGACTCTGTTACTACATAAATTAGGTTTTAAGAAAGAGAGAACTGGATTAATGAAGCAGTGAATCAGCAGTTTGAGGTCCCTGGTCCCGATAGGTCAACTTCTTCCCTAACTGGTTTTACCATCAACAATGGCATGCGAAATCAATACCCTCTACGTGCAATTTGACCCTCCTGTTAGTAACAGTGCTATTAAGAGGGTGCCACTTTAAAGGTCAGTTGTAGCTCTCAGGATCCACTCGACTATTTAACAACTTAAGTAGCAAATGTTGAAAATGTGTTTTGTCTATGGTTGATACCCCTGAATGTGTCTTGTGGTGAGGCTGTATGCCAGGCCCATTAAGTCATCAGTCATCAAATCTATGATGTTTGTTTAGACAGGAGCCTCTTTACTAAAATCTACTATCCATAACTGGCCAAAAGTTACCAGGCAGAAAACTCCCAACATGCTGCCTTTCCTAACCTCGATTTCCAGCAGGGAGGAAGCACACCAAAACGTTTGCCGATGCCTGTAAAGCTTTTAAAAAACAAGCTTACCTTTCCTATCCTGTCCATTTAACATAAATGATAGTAAATCATTTGTAGAATGTCCATATGTACAGGTATGGGATCTGTTATCCAGAAAGCTCTGACTTACAGAAAGGCCATCTCCCATAGACTCAATTTTATCCAAACAATCCACATTTTTAAGAACATTTTTTTTCACTGTAATAATAAAATAGTACCTTGTACTTGATCCAAACTAAAGTATAATTAATCCTTACTGGAAGCAAAACCAGCCCATCAGGTTTATTTAATGTTTAAATAATTTTCTAGTAGACATCAGTTATGAAGATCCAAAATATGGAAAGATCCGTTATCCAAAAAACCCCAGGTCCCGAACATTTAAATAACATGTCCTATACCTGTACCTCCATTCAGGAGAACAGAGACACTTAGGGGGTTATTTACCAAGCTCCGAATACCTGATATTCCCCGAAATCCGAAATTTTTTTAATTTTTTTTTCATAAAATCTGACTTTTAAAAAAATTACGAATTTTTTGGAATTTATTAAACCCCGAGGGCTAAAAAGCCCGAATATAAAAACACAGCATCTCAAACCTGTCAAGGTTGCATAAAAGTCAATGGGAACAGTCCCATTGATTTTTGGTTGTGTTGGGGTTTCAGGCAATTTCACATTGTTTTCAGAGCTTTCGGGGTGAAAACTCCGAAAAATTTGGGGGTAAATTCACGAAAAAATCGTGAAAATCAGAGCTTTTCTCACAAAGCAAATTTTTGGGAAAATGTAATAATAAATAAGCATTAAAAACCCAAGCGGATTAGATTGGACTTTGTAGCAGCCGATATTGAGATAAACTCCCTTAGGTGGTTATTTATGAAACCTCAAATTTTCGGTCTGGCTTTTCGGGGCTAAACTCAAATTTAGGGATGTAGCGAACCGCCGACAATGTGTTCGCGAACGCCGTTCGCGAACACCGGCAAAAAATGCGAACAGTTCGCGAACAGTTCGCGAACTTCGAACATCCGAAAATCGTTCGATTCGAACGATCGAAGGATTTTAATCGTTCGATCGAACGATTTCCGTTCGAATCGAACGATCGAAGCCATTGGATCGAATGATTTCATTCAATCCAATGGCTTCGATCGTTCGATTCGAACGAAAATCGTTCGATTTTAGCGATCGAATGGTCGAATGGTCGAACGATTTTGACGCGAACGCCTATTGGCGAACGTCACGCGACGTTCGCGAACTTGCGGCGGACGCGAACAGTCGAAGTTCGCGCGAACTAGTTCGCCGGCGAACAGTTCGCTACATCCCTACTCAAATTTTCCAAAGTTGAAAAAAAACAACCTTGTTATCGTGGTCTTCGATGGGTTCAGCCCAAAAATCCGACTTTTTCAGGTTTTCAGGAAAAAAAACTCATACAATTTGGGTTTATGCTTGATTTTTTGTATTTACCGATCCATTTAAGTTGAGTTAATTTATTAATAAATAGGGCAAAATTGGGCATGGGAGTTAGGTCAAGCTTTCTTTATTGGGACAATGAGATAAATTCAGATTTTAATAAATAACCCCTTTGGGGAGGCCCATTTATCAAAGTCTGAATTTATCTCAATATTTTCTGAAAACTACTCCAACCAAATCCACACAGGTTTTTTTCTCCTCATTTCTCAATACACTTTCTACACAAAAACTTTGTTTGTTTCTGATTTTTGCCTGAAAACCAAAAAATCTTCGGATTATTGCACGAAACCCAGAGCGGATCAAGATATCTTCAGGACGTCCCATTTTGGATTCAGACTTTTTTCATCTTTGGGGTATAATAAATCCAGAAAAATTTGTGTTTTTTTTCCCACTAAAAAATCCGATTTTATAGTAGAAAAAACACAATTTTTTGGGGTTTTTGGCATTCGGAGTTTAATAAATAACCTCCATATGTACATAGCAGAGACAGAGTGCCCATTTACTTAAAGCAAACCACTGGTCACCACTGCTACAGGCAGTTTTAGTTTCAAAAACAACTATTGAAATGTTTTTTGGGCTTCCTGTACTGGCCATGTCAGGTCACCCCCACCTTTAATCAGTAGCTAGAGATAGACATCATTCTAAAAAACATAAGCAGCTCTGCAATCAAAAATGTTTACAAGTTGCTGGGTCCAGCTTGTCAGAGTAAATTGACTGGACTAAAAATTGTAATTGTGTGGCATAGGTAATCAGCAATGTATTTAACTAGGTATACATCACACAGGGACAGTAACCATATCCAACGCAAAAAAACGTAAATATGAATATGATTTCAGGGCACGAATGAAGGGTTTTTTTTTTAGTTTGTCGGACAAATATATTTTCCCAGTGCAGTGAGCTAATGTTTGTGCATATTTTGTAAATTCTTGTAAGAACATAATGCAATTTAAAACCAATTTACGAACCAGATGAAATATTCTGTTTATAATGGCCAGCTATTTTCCAATTAGAACGAGGCACATCCAGCTAACTCTTCTACCCCACAGAAGTTGGACACTTCTTCTGAATTTCCTGCACGGCGCAAGTAAAAGCGCTGACAATGTTGTTGTACTAGGGCTGATATTGACGTCATGTCTGTTTCGCAAAGAAAACATTGCCGTACATTTATAACACCTTGGTCATACCGGTGATAACGTGAAGCCTTAGTGGAAGCAGCTGAGATCTCCTGTGCTTGAACAATGAGCCATTCATTTACAGGTATGGGACCTGTTATCCAGAATGCTCAGGACCTGGTGTTTTCTGGATAAGGGATTTTCCTGTTATTTGAGTCCCTATACCTAGAAAATAATTTAGACATTAATTAAACACAAAAGGATTGTTTAGGGTCAGGGCACACAGGCAGATTTGGGGAGATCTCCTCTTCTTCGTGGCGACTAACGTTTCGATTTCTGAAGTGACTCTAAGGGGCCGATTCACTAACTTCGAGTGAAGGATTCGAAGTAAAAAAACTTCGAATTTCAAAGTGTTTTTTGGGCTACTTCAACCATCGAATGGGCTACTACGACCTTCGACTATGACTACGACTTCGAATCGAACTATTCGAACTAAAAATTGTTCGACCATTCGACCATTCGATAGTCGAAGTACTGTCTCTTTAAGAAAAAAATTCGACCCCCTAGTTCGCCATCTAAAAGCTACCGAAGTCAATGTTAGCTATGGGGAAGGTCCACATAGGCTTGGCTAACTTTTTTTGATCGAAGGATATTCCTTCGATCGTTGGATTAAAATCCTTCGAATCGTTCGATTCGAAGGATTTTATCGTTCGATCGAAGGAATAATCCTTTGATCGTTCGATCACACTATTTGCGCTAAAATCCTTTGACTTCAATAATCGAAGTCGAAGGATTTTAATTCCCAGTCGAATATCGAGGGTTAATTAACCCTCGATATTCGACCCTTTGTGAATCGGTCCCGAAGGGGCAGATTTATCAAGGGCCTAAGTGAATTCGAGGGAATTTTCGAAGTAAAAAAATTCAAAATCCAAAGTAATTTTTTGGATACTTCGACCATCGAATAGGATACTACGACTTCAACTTCGATTCAAAGTAAAATCCTTCGAATATTCGACCATTCGATAATCGGTCTCTTTAAAAAAACTTTGATTTCAATATTTCGCCAAATTCAACCGGCCGAAGTGCTATGTTAGCCTATGGGGACCTTCTAGAGCATTTTTCTACGTTTTTGGAAGTCGAAGTGAAATCATTCAATCGATTGCTAAAATCCTTCGAATCGTTCGATTCAAAGGATTTAATTGTTTCATTGAACGATTTTACTTCTACCGCAGGATACCTAAATTCGATGAAAAAAACTTCAACTTCGATATTCGAAGTATTTCAATTCGATGGTTGGATTTCAAAGTATTTTTAACTTCGAAATTCGACCCTTGATAAATCTGCCCCTAAGTTGCCTGACGAGTAAACTTCGGGCATCTTCGGAAAATGAATCGCTCCAGTGATTTACATTTTAGCCGGAGGGAAGGCAGGGGAGGCAGTTCGGGGAGAAGAAGAACAGGAGATTTGTCGTTGGGCGACTAATCTTCCCGAATCTGCCTGTGTGCCCTGACCCTTAGCCTCCTGTAAGTATTAATTATATCTTAATTGGAAACAAGGTACTGTTTTACTTTTACAAAGAAAAAGGAAATAATTTTTAATAATTAGAATTATCTGGGGACAACGGAGTCTGTAGGAGATAGCCGTCTCGTAATTTCAGATTTCCAGATAATGGATCCCATATTAACGTTGAAAATGCTAAAGCCAGATTGATTGCTATTGGTTTATACACAAGATTCAATTTCATGTGAAAGACGTGTCTCCTAATTTAATTCCAGATTTTCCCAAAGAGGCAGAGGCAATTCAATGTGAAACACTTATATAACGTGAAAACTCTATAGAAAAAAACTGGAACTGATTTAGGAAAAATGTTTTTGCTCCTCAAATTAGATCTCCCCATAGGTTTTCACATGATACCATAAAAGAACATTTTCTCACTGATCTGTATCTGGCCCATAATTTTTTTTTTTCTATTACCAGTCAGGCCATATCTGCCTATATTGCAATAATGTAATTGAAATAAAATATTTCATTTACGTAAATGGAATAAAGCAATTAAGCATAAGAACATCAGATGATATATTCATGCAAATAGTCATTAGCTATAGATGTTGCTTTTAATCACTGCAGTGATATTTTTGTGCCACTTTTACATATCATTTTGACAGTTTTATGAGCACGTAAAATTGTCACAGGCGTCAAAAAAAATGTTGACAGTGAATTTTCGCCGCAGTTTCGCAAATTTATTTGGCGTTGGTGAAACACAGAAATTCACAGCGAATTTGGCACCTGCCAAATTTATTCGCCAATCACTAGTCTAGTAGACTCTTTTATAAATTATAGTCTTCCTATTACTGGTATTAACATATAACATAAACAATATACAGGCATGGGACCTGTTATCCAGATTGCGTGGGGCCTGTTATCCAGAATGCTTGGGACCTGAGGATTTCCGGATAAGGGATCTTTACATAATTTGTATCTCCATCATTTAAGTCTACTAGAAAATTATTTAAACATTAAATAAACCTGATGGGCTGGTTTTGCTTCCAATGAGGATTAATTATAATTTAGTTTGGATCAAGTACAAGGTACTGTTTTATTATTATAGAGAAAAAAAGAATTCTTAAAAATTTGGATTGTTTGGATAAATATATAAACCCAATGGGATTGTTTTTACTGCAATAATGATGAATTCTATCTTAGTTAGGATTGGTTACAATGTACTGTTTTATTACTACAGAGAAAAAGGATGTCATTTCTAAAAATTTTAATTATTCATTTACAAGGGGGTCTATGGGAGATAACAGTTTTCCAGATAATGGATCCCATACTTGTAATCATTTGCAACACAAGTGAAATGTATCAATCAAGAATTATTTTTACCAACAATGCAATATTCCTCCCCAAAATTCAAGCCTGCAAAATAGTACACAATGCAACATACATGTCAATTCATAGGGGCAAATTCACTATGCACCGAAAATGCGATAGTGACGGCTTCGCCGCACTTCGCCAGGTGTAGTTTCGCCAGGGCTGCTCAAATTCACTAAAATCCGAAGTTGCGCCCACGGAGGCGAAAGGTAGCGAAGTTGCACTAGCGTTAATTCGTCAAGCAAAGCGAAGTTACGCTAGCGATGCCTAATTTGCATACAGCGCCAAGTTAAAGTTCAATGGACGTATATGTAGCAGCAAATACATTACACTACACAAGCCTGGGAAAGCTTCATAAAATAAAATAGAGTTTTAGGTGCCATATGTAAGGAAATGTAAAAAAATGTACAATCTTTTTCAGCCTATCACCCCTAAAAAAGTAAAAGTCCTATCTACTCTATTGCACTTCGCCTGGTCTGAGGTGGCGAAGGCAAGTCTGGCGCAAGAGGTAAAGTTCAGTAAAATCCGCCAGTTATTTGCGTAGTTACGTCCCTTCGCCATAGCGCAACTTCGCCTGGTTTAAGGGTGCGAAGTAGCACTAGAGTAGGTCCACTTCGCTAGTGAATTTACGCCAGCACCCGGCGAAAAAGTGGCAAAATGATGTCACGCTGGCGAATTTTCGCTAGCATTAGCCACTTTAGTAAATTTGCCCCATAATATCTATTCAAGCCGAACATTTGGGTGTATGTGATACCCACATTTAGGGGCTTATTTATCAAAGTTCGAATTTAATCTCAATATTTTCTAAAAAAAACTCTGACCAAATGCGCATGGGTTTTTTCAACTTATTTAATAATACACTTTCCCGAAAATTTTGTTTGCGAGGGAAAAAAGCGTGGAAAAATACTAATCGAAAACCCTGAAATCATTGGATTTTCCAATTGACTTATATGCAACCTTCGGCAAGTCTGAGATGGCAGATTTTCCGATTTTGACTTTTTTCATCCTCGGGGTATAATAAATTCCGAAAAATGTGTGGGTTTTTTTTAATAAAAATTCGGACTTTATATTAAAAAAGCACATATTTTTCAGATTTTTGGCATACGGAGTTTAGTAAATAACCCCCTACGACTCCCCTCAAGTGCAGTGCATTGTTTGAGAAAGATATATATTGTTCTACACAGACACATTTGGATGCCTAGACAATCATACAGCTGAAATGACACTAGCTACAGTGCTATGTTTCTCGCACAGCAGAACAGATATCTCCAAGCATCACCAAGAGCAACACATTTTTCCATAATAAGGCAAGCACGTCAGTAAATACCAGAAGAAGCAGCACAGATGATCCCATGAAAACGCTGCAGTAAGCTGTGATCTGAACAAGCTTTCTGTTATGTACCTAATTATCTGTGTTTAGATTTGTTTATGTAGGTATGGAGATGAAAACGTTTTTTGTTTTTTTTTTATTCTTCTACATTTTTTTTTCTTTAATCCAGATGTGACATTTCAATTCTGTCACTTACTTATCTGGCAGAACTCAGCTCTGCTTTTCAAGTTCTCTTACTGCTTTTATCACATTGCTCCCCCCAAAATATCTCAGTGTTTTCATGAGATGTCGCTCGTTGAGAAAACATGTCAAAATCAAAAGCACAAATCTTACTATGTAGATGGGAACTAAGCCCCGCCAACGACTGTTTCTGATGGCAATCCATGGAAGCCAACCTACAGAACATCTCATATGAAGAACATGGGAATAATAATAGAAATGTCATGTTGACAATGCAAAGTCTCATCTGGTTAGAATTTACAGCAGCTCTGAACATATTTTAGTTTAATGTCGCTGTGTTTGATTTGCTTTTTGTATCTTACATTAAATATTCTAATCTTACAGAACAGGGTTTCCCGGATAATAATTTGCCCAGTTCTGCATTCTGCCGCTGTGGACTTTCCCTGTATCCCAAGGAAGGCCATGTAGTACCATGTAACATTACCATTTTATGTGTATTTGTATTAGGGGATACGTTTTTCCTACTGTCCTAAGCAGGACACCTGCACCCAATTTACATACGTGAAATAGTGTTAGTTTTGGAAAATCAGCGCATTTAGCCTGGGTGCTGCACATTTATGTTTAGCACCCCTTTGCACCCACAATGTTATTGGAATTCTGCGGGAAAAATCAGCATTGTGGTATTGCACTTAAAGTTACACTTTGCTAACTGCACTTGCGTACATAGATGAAACTTGTGGTGTTTTCTCTGCCAGCAGAAAACAATCAGTGGAGATTCGGCTCCATACCACACCATCTATATGCACAAGTAGAAATGAAATCCACAGAAATCATATAGGGAAACTTTTGACACTTGGGTAGGCATTAAAAATGTTAAATATATATATATATTTTGCAAAAAAAACCCGTACCCCCCACCCCAGGTAGACCCCCCTCCCTCTTCCCCCCAGGCTAACCAACCCCCCGGGGAAATGCCCCATATGCCATACTTACCCCTCGGTGCAGATTCTTCCAGAGAAGTTCCATGCATACATCTTCCGCCTCCTCTGTAAGCTTCACATATGAAGTTTCCTATAGTTTTTAAGTTTGTGACTAAAAGAAGTGAGAATTTTATTATGTTACTGAATCCTGAGCAACCAGTCCATTTTAACCAGATATGTAGTGCAGCAGTTATTCTCCAAGCTCAAGCACTTAACTTGAAGGTCAAATAACCAACAGCTAAAGCTTAATAAGAAAAGTCCCCATGTTTTTGCAGAATAAACACAGAATCTCCTCTGGTGCTCTTGCTCAGTGGCATAATTAGGGTGGAGTGGCCCACCTGCAAAAAAATATTTAGAGGAGCCCATCGTACTCCGATCCCCATCCTCCTGCCTACTTCCAGACACACCCAGGCCCGGACTGGCAATCTGTGAGTTCTGGCAAATGCCAGAGGGGCTGCTATACAGCTCATTAGAAAGTTACCAAATAGTGGGCTGG
This sequence comes from Xenopus petersii, assembly GCA_038501925.1. Classification (NCBI taxonomy): domain Eukaryota; kingdom Metazoa; phylum Chordata; class Amphibia; order Anura; family Pipidae; genus Xenopus; species Xenopus petersii. The sequence continues at coordinate 32,781,324 of CM076686.1, forward strand.
TAGGGGGCTGTTTGGGCCTCTGTGTACTTGGTATGACAGGGCCTATTTTGACTCCCAGTCCAGGCCTCAACCCACCCACTTCCTGCCCTGACTCCACCCACTCCCCACCTAGACTCCACCCACTATCCACTCTGTGCCGACATGCTCTGCTTGCTGTTGCAGGTAAGAGAGTGGCTGGGGAAGGGGGGGTTCTTGTTGGCTATAGAGGAAGCAGACCTCCGGGCCCCCCCTTTTTCCCGGGCCCCCCTGTGACTGCCGAGTCTGCTTCCTCTATAGTTACACCACTGCTCTTGCTGTTACAATATATCAGATTCAGGAAGTCTGCTCCCAGGTAATGCACAGATGACTTTAAAGCAGATGTTCAGCTATAAGTTAAGTTTTAGTTTGTTACAGAATGTCTTGTATTTTGCAACTTTTCAACTGGTTTTTATTAGTTATTGGGGATTATTTACTAAACTCCGAAACAAAAATTCCAAAAAAATTGTGATTTTTTTTTTTATAAAATCAGGCAGTTTCTCAACTCACCTCATTGGCGGAGTTCCCCTGCTTATCTCACTTTTTATCACGGGAAAACTCTATTGAAGTCCATGGGAAAAAACTCCTAAAAACAGCTGGGCTTTTTTTTCTAAACTAGGGAAAAAATGTGAAATCACAAGTTGAAAATGAATAAATTTGCCTTCTGGCTTTTGGGGTAAGTCTACAGATCTTGATCCTTCATGTTTACAGTTTCAATTAATTGTTTTAGTACTCAAAGGATTATAATAGGAAGTCTATATAGAAATCCCACTCTATAAATACCATCATATTCCACCACTCGACATGTCTACTGTGAATTTGTGGAAAATGCAATGAATAACGATGAGTGAATCTGTCCCTGTTTTTGCTTCGCCAAACAATTTGCAAAACCGCTGGAAAATTCGCAAATATTTATTCGCCGAGACTTGTTACCCATAAAATACGTTGGAGTCTATGGGTGTTTTTTTACAACAAATTTTCCTATGGCAATGTTCGGTTTTTTTTCTGGTGTCCTTTGTTTGTGCAAAAAACTTTGTGTCCATGGATGATTTGTTGTTTAATTTTTTTTTTTAATTTTGCAATGGTTTTGCAAAAATATTTGCTGATGGCAAAAAGACGAATTTCACTGCTTATCCATAACTGGCGCACATATTTTGCTCATAACTTGCAATGATTTTAAAAGCAAACTACGTGGTAGAACTGTAACCGATGAGTGTGAAAATATCCAGTGGTACCATAAATAAAAGTATTATAATATTTTTAGTTCAACTGGTAAATTAAGCAAGGAAATAGCACTTTGATTTTTCCTGTTCAATTGCTTTCACAACAATAGAAAAGCATCCTGTTGATAGAATGTCTTTTATTTTCTGTGTCTCTGGGGTGTTTTTGAGAGAAGAATGAGCTGTATTAATTTTAGATTAGCGCTAATCCTGTCCTACTCACAAAAGATCTGTCTTTAATGTTGTCTGATTACAATCAGTATGTTGTTTTCAACCAAGGGTAATTTTCTCCAGTTTTGAAGCGATACAAGTGGCCTTTCTCTCCTTCCTGGGAACTATTATCTGAAGACTTCAGATAACTTCTTCAGCCATCAGAATCTAAAAGGGGCATTAAATATAGTGCTTCATAACACTCCTACAGAAAATACATTTAAATATCAAGGAGAATGTATGGGGTTATTTATTTAAGTCTAATGCAAAAAAACTCAAAAATGTTAGTTTTTTTTTTTACTACAAAATCTGAATTTTTAGTTGAAAAAAAAGAATTTTTTGAGATTTATTATACCACGAGAATGGAAAAAGTCAGAATACGATAATCCTCCATCTCAGACCTGCCAAGGTTGTATATAAGTCAATGGGAGAGGTCCATTGAATTTAGCACAAAAAAAATCGAGCGATTTGGGAGAAAAATTTAAAAAAATTGTACGATCCTGATTTTTCCTCGATTTGATCGTGTTTATCCCTGATCCAATTAAATTGTTCTTTTTTAATAATAAATAAGGTCCAATGGTAGATTCTAGTTTAGTCGGATTTTATTTAAATACTCAGAAAAGTTTGGATTTTGATAAATAAGGACCGTAGTGTATTAATTATTAAGTGGTATTAATTTATATGAATCAATTAAAAAATGCTGGTTTTGGTTATGAGTAGCAAACCAAATGCCTTTATCCATGCAAACATCTTGGTAAGATTCATGCCATTGCTAACACTTTAGACAGGAACATATATTTAAGAAATAATAGAATAAAAATGAAAAGTTTGGTATTCAGCAGGTGCAAATTTTTGTATTGATCTTTTCTGAAATTACAGGGGCAGGATCTGTTATCAGGAATGCGTTAAACCTATGGTTTGATAATGAATTTGGAGCTCCTAAACTATAGTCATATACATTTTAATATACACATAAAAATGTTTTGCCATCAACATAGTTTGGTGCTGGTGTAAATTAACTCAATTACAAGGCAGTGTTTATAGTCTTATTATTATAGAGGAACAGCAAAGCGTGCAAGAATTCAATAAAGTTTTTTTTAAACAATACAGGTTATACAGAATGCTCTGGGCCTGGGGTTTTCCAGATAAATACTTTTTGCATAATTTGGATAACCATATATTAAGGAGCAGATTTATTAAGGGTCTAAGTGAAAATTCGAATTTTCAAATTCAAATTTCAAATTGAATTTTCAAGGTTTTTTATGGCCAAAACTGTGAAATTCGACTAGGGAATTGACTTAATTGGATTTGAGTTTTTTTTAAAAATTCAAATAAAATTTTTGAGATTTATCATACACTGGTCCTTTAAGAATTCAAATTTTTTATCCACAAGTGAAATTCGACTATTTGCCACCTTAAACCTGCTGAATTGCTGTTTTAGCTTATGGAAGATGTCCTGGGATCAGTTTGGAGTTGTTTGCTGACATTCTAGTTTTTTTCTGAGAAAAAACCCAAATTCTTTTCGTCTTTGCAGGTCGATCCTATTCACCCGAGTTCCAAAAATTAGCTTTTTTTAATAAATTGCAATTGGTTGAATTTCGAGTTTATGGGAGTTTTAAATAACTCCCATGAACTCTAAATTTGAACCTTGATAAATCTGCCCCCAAGTATATGAAAAGATCATGTAAACATTAAATAAACCCGATAGGCTGTTTTTGCCTCCTGTAAGGATTAATTATATCATAGTTGGGATTGAGTAAAAGCTACTGTTTTATTATTACAGAGAAAAGTGGCAGTTTATCAATCTTCCACTCGTGCAATCGATTGCAAACACTCACTCGTTGTTTCTGCAATCAATTGCCTGAGCCAGGACTAGTGATGAGCGAATTTGTCCCATTTCGCCGCGACATTTGACTCTCATTAAAGTCAATGGGCGTCCGTTTACCTGTCGCCGGCGTCAAAAACGCTGACGCCGGTGAATTTTCGCTGCAATTTCACAAATTTATTTGTCTAAGGTGAAACACAGAAATTTGCCGCAAATAAATTCGCTCATCACTAGCCAGAACAGACAATGCTTGATAAATCTGCCCCCAAAGCTAGCCATATGTATGACGAGGTTGCTAAATGAGTGGATCTTTTACCAATGAATCACAGTTCAGTACAAGCAGGCCATTGTCCCGTCAGGGCAAGGACTGCATGTCCGATCAATATTTATTGATTGGGGAGGCCCCATGGGTCATTTACGTAGCTCGAGTGAAGGAATAGAGGAAGAAAAACTTCAAATTTCAAATGTTCTTTTTGGCTACTTCGACCATCGAATGGGCTACTTCGACCTTCGACTACGACTTCGACTTTGAATCAAAAGATTTGAACTAAAAATCGTTTGACAATTCGACCATTCGATAGTCAAAATACTGTCTCTTTAAAAAAAACTTCGACCCCCTAGTTCGCCACCTAAAAGCTACCGAAGTCAATGTTAGCCTATGGGGAAGGTCCCCATAGGCGTTGACAGTTGAGATTCTTAAATTAGTTTGTCACAGCTATGAATGCTTTAATAAAGAAAATAATTTGGGTTTCATGTTTAATTTGAAAAGGACATTTATTATACAGCTTTTTATGTCTGAGTGACAGGTCCACTTTAAGAATAATAACACTGGCATAACTACCTACTGTATACTGCAGACCCCACAGTTGCATGGGGCACAGGCCAAAGAGATGCCCTGACCATGGGGTCCCCCTCCCTCACACCAAGAAAATATTTATTGTAAACAATTGCTGTTCTCCCCTAATAGGAGCCAAAACATAGTACAGATTTCCTGGACCACATAAGCGTCACCTACTCAAACGGTTGATTGCGTTCACATTACACACAAGCTGCTTGTTCATCACATTTTGTAAATCTTCGTTTGAGTAAATGCGAGAGGCACAGTAAAAACAGACATTCAGCACCTTGCAATGCAAAGCACACTGACTCATGTCAGAGAACATGGCACCTTGGCAAACAATCAGAAATGAAATTCTTGTCTGTGAGATGCTGTTCTGACATAAGCACTTTGTTCATATGCCCAATAAAAAGGCACAGCATAAATCTTACTCCCTTTATAAATAGGGATATAATTGCTCCATCCCATAATCCGTGCCTTTCATGTCAAGAGAGGGGAGATGCTTGCTGAGAGTTTAACCAATGCAATGACAACCTGACAGACTACACTAGGCATAGCCATTGACATTCTGTGTTAAACGAGTTAGTGAACTCAAAGATAAGATTTTGGAAAATATCCCTGAGTATTTGTCACTTTCTGTAGAGAATAACAGAGCACTGCCAATATTTCTAACTCTCATATTGTACAGAACCAGCTTTGAAAACTATTAACGAGGTCTGGCAAGTTGAAAAAGCATAGGATTATGTGGATGTAATAAGATCTGATTAAAGGGTGTACAAGCAGTGAAGGGTGTTAGGGGCAAATTCTTTCCACAAAGAGTATAATTAGCGTCTGATAAAAAAGAAAAAAAACCTCTTGATATATGTGGTTTAAAATGCACTGAAAACATTCTGTATGACAGATTTTCTTAAGCCATTACCTTCCACTATCTGTAAATGACTTCAGTTAAATAGTGTTTTTGTTAGGATGAGATGTTAGCTATCAACTACATGAGCAGCCATGTAGCAAGGAGGAGAAATGGTGGTGCCAGATTAGTCACCCAGCAACAACTCTCCTCTTCTGCGGGCGACTAATCTCCCTGTACTGCCTTCCCACCTTCTAAAAAACAAACCGCTGGTAGGATCACTTCACATTTCCGAAGTTGCCTTTGTATTTTAGCCGACAAGAAGGCAATACGGGGAGATGAGTCGCGCACAGAAGAGGAGATTTTTCCACTGGCCGACTATTTGCCCCATCTGCCACCACCCTTAGGTGGCATTAGGTCGCATCATGAGGCAACTTCAGACGACTTCGGAAATCCAAAGTGATCCTGCCGGCGATTCACATTTTAGCCGGCAGGAAGGCAGTACAGGGAGATTAGTCGCCCGCAAAAAGGGCGACTAATCTCCCTATCTGTCACCACCCTTAAAGTACTGCACTGGGCAAGGAAAATAAACAGGGGTGACCTTACATCTGTGTGTAAAGCTGGCCATAGACACATAGATAAAGTCATACAAAACTAATGTCTGTTTAATTTTCAGACCGTGTGTGGTTCGTCCTGACATTTTTCGTACCATGGCGATCAGTCAGTCATGGCTATAATATCTCTGCATGTATTGCTTATCTGATGATATCAATGGGTGACTGTCACTACTATCTGTCAGATATAACTTTTGTGCAGTTGCTGCCTGTCAATTAATGGCCAGCACATCTGATTTGTTATTTTAACTACTTCATTTAATTTGAGTGGTTTATTGTAGATCATGTAAGCTAGCGATCTTTTTCCGTACACAGAATAAAATCTGTGCGTCTATGGCCAGCTTTAGTCATTCTCATACAAACCTGTCCTTTCAGTTCTTCTTTCAGTCCAAGCTTTCCCCAGCCCCCAGTCTATGCTTTTATAATGAGCTGCTGTTTTTGTCCCAACTGCCCTGAATGCATTTTTATCCTTTATTTATTTAGCACCTACATATATCATACTGCTTAACAGAGATTATTCATCAGTCCCTGCCCCAGTGGAGTTTACAATTGTAGGTCCCTGTCACACACACACACATGATGGTCAAATTTATAAAGAGCTAATTAACCTGCCTACATGTTTTTGGAGTATGTGAAAAACCCCACACGTACAGGGAAACATACATTGTAGCTAGAGCCCAGGATGGGATCTAATTCATTACTACAAGGCATAAATACTAACTACATGTTGACGACATGTTGTTCCATCAATTCCTTTAAAAGTAATTTTTTTTAAAGTGTTTAATATTTAACATAGTAAGTTAGGTTGAGAAAAGACACATGTCCACCAAGTTAAACCTTTTAAGTATATTTATATAACCTGCCTAACTGCTAGTTGATCCAGAGGAAGGAAAAAAAAACCTTCTGAAGCCTCTCCAATTGGAGAGAGTCACTGAACCAGCACAGCATATTTATGAATTGAAATTGCTAGGAAATGTGACATATAGGGGTAGATTTATCAAAGGTCTGACTGAAAATTAGAATTAAAAAAATTTGAATTTCAAGCGATTTTTTTTGTACTTCAACTAGCGAATAGTCCAAAAATATTCAAAAATGTGAATTTTCGAAATTAATCATGTACTGTCGCGACTTCGACCAATCGCCACCTAAAACCTGCCGAATCACTGTTTTAGCCCATTGGGGGCCTCCTAGAACCTATTTGGAGTCAATTGGTGGACTTTGAAACTTTGAAACAAATTCGATCGAATGCGCTATTACTTCAATTCGTATGATTCGAATTTGATTGAAAAACAGACCTATTTGATCAAAAGCTGACCCATTCGGCCAAAGAAAAACTTTGATTCGATTTCGGTTGGTTTTTTTTAATTCGAATTTTGAAGTTTTTCAAATTCGAAATTTGACTCTTGATAAATCTAGCCCTTAAAGTGATACTGACACAAAAAAACCTACTTTTTCGAAGGATTTAAATACAACGATCGAAGGAATAGCCTTCGATCAAAAAAACTTAGGAAAGCCTATGGGGACCTTCCCCATAGGCTAACATTGAGTTCGGTAGCTTTTAGGTGGTGAACTAGGGGGTCGAAGTTTTTTCTTAAAGAGACAGTACTTCGACTATCGAATGGTCAAATAGTCGAACGATTTTTAGTTCGAATCCTTCGATTCGAAGTCGTAGTCGAAGGTCGAAGTAGCCCAAAAAACACTTTGAAATTCGAAGATTTTTTACTTCGAATCCTTCACTCGAAGTTAGTGAATCGGCCCCTAAAAGTTACCTACAGGTCATGTTGATCGTTTTTTGCTGAGAGGTTTGTTTTTGTAAGTTATTATTAGTTGAAGTTTCTAAATCTGACGGTTTTGCCAACCTCACTGTCCCATATCAGCCTGTCAGTTAGAGATTCTAATGTTAACGGACTCCTGCTGCACAAATATGGCAGCCCCCTCATAGAGGAACATGGGGCATCAGACAGGTAATGTAAAAGCATTGTACAAATACAAAGTTATTTAGTAGCTTTCAAAGGCAATATTATGACAGATGTAAAAAAGTGTTTAATTTCTTGTGTCAGTATCCCTTTAAAGCAAAACATTCAATGAAACATTTGAAAAGTAAAGAAAGGGATGTAGAGTTTCCAGGTACTTGGGCTTCATCACTCCAGGTTATTATATATATTATAAGTACTGAGGAATATGTAGATGCTAAACAGGTTTGGGATATACAGAAAGTTATTTGATAACCAGAAAGTTCTGAATTACGGAAAGGCCATCTGCCATATGGGCAGATTCCCTAAAGGGCGAAGTGGTTAACGCTAGCGAATTAACACCGACTTCACAGATATCCGAACGGGCGCAGGCGTCACTTTGCTAGTGAAGGAGATAGATGGCAGACGAATTTTCGATCTGGCAAATGGACGTAACTCCGCAAATTTACTAAGATGCGGATTTTATTGAACGTTACCTCCAGGGGTGCTTCGCCAATGAGGCGAGTTGAGGCTGTCGCCTCAGGCAGCAGCACCCCACTAGGTACCAGGGGCAGCAAAAATGCTGCTCCTGGTACTTTAAGAGCGAATTTCTGGGGGAGGGGGGGCAGCAGCAACTGCTGCTGCCTCAGGCGGCGGAGGGGCCAGGATCGCCCCTGGTTACCTCATTCGCCAGCTCAGAACAAGGGAAATGCAATGGAGTGCATAGGACTTCCTCAATTTTTAGTGCAACATTTTTCCCCAAGAATTTTCCATTTTTTTTAAATGCAGAGGTCCGTAAATTTTTTTTGGGTTACCAGGTTCCCCCCTCCATTTTCTAACATATGGAGCATAAACTATACACTGGGCTCATGTGCAGGGCATTATAACAACTTTATTTTATTTATTAAGGTTCCCTGGACATGTGTAATGTAATGTATTTGCTGCAACATATATGTCCATGTAACTCCATTATTTCCCGCCGTATGCAAATTAGGCAATTCTAGCGCATCTTCGCTGTGATTGCCAAAGCAACGCTAGTGAAAATTCACCAGCGTTGTGTGCCCTGGACGCAACTTTGCACTTTAGTTTTTTTTTTTTTTTTAAATGATTTCCTTTTGCTCTGTTATAATAAAAGAGTACCTTGTACTTGATCCTAACTATACTGCATAAAGCTATATCCTGGGTTTATTTAGGGGCAGATTTACTAAGCTCGAGTGAAGAATTCGAATGGAAAAAAATTAGAATTTCAAAGCATTTTTTTGGGTACTACGACCATCGAATTGGTCAAATTCCATCGAATTCGATCGAATCGAATGATTCAAATGATTCTAAATAAAAATCGTTCGACTATTCGACTTCATACTTCGCCACCTTAAACCTACCGAGGTGCAATGTTAGCATATGGGGACCTTCCCCAGTACTTTTCTAAGCTTTTTTTGCTTGAATAAAAATCCTTCGATTGATCGCTTAAAATCGATCGAATCTAACGATTTTTATTAGATCGTACGATCGAAGCATTTGCGCTAATATCTTTCAAATTCGATATTCGAATTCAAAGGATTTTACTTTGAGGGTCGAATTTGAGGGTTTAGTAACCCTCGAAATTCGACCCTTGATAAATCTGCCCCCTAATGCTTTTTAGTAGACTTAAGGTATGGAGATCCAAATTATGGAGAAACCCCCCATATACGGAAAAAGACCCAGGTCCTGTGCATTCCAGATAGATCCAACACCTTTATAAATAGGTATAGGATAACAATAATAAATGTGTTTTATATAGGCATCACATGAAACACCCTGCTATTCTTTCATAACTATTATGTTTATGTCTTTGCAATAACTCTCCCCACAAGGGACCATTTTATACTTTACTGATGCAACACACACTTGTACCACTTATGTTTGTAAATTAGCATTTAGATTTACAGATATAATAGAATTATATTTCCTATTTAGTTTCAGCTGGACAAATTCAGTTTTCAAATGTACATCCTACTATTGAAATCCTGCCACATAAAATGCATAAAAAAACATTAAGGAACATCTCTGTATATGTATAATAATGTAACTTAAAAAGCTTTCCACTGCTGAGGTGCTATCTCTTGATATGATAAATGGCTGCAGGAATTAATATATATCCACTCAAATATCTAAAGGAATAAACAAAGAAGAGTATCACATGGGGAAGTTTTTTTTTTAAATATAGAGGTGCTTTCATACATATTTTTGGTGCTATAACTGTTGCTGCCTGACTTTGTTAGAGGGTTCCTCCAACCAAAAATATTTTGCATAGTGAAAGAAAATGCCATTCTAAGCAGCTTTCCATTATATATTACAGGTATTATCCAGAATCCTTGGGACCCAGGGCTTTCCAGGTAATGGCCTTTCCATAATTTTGATCTTCATACCTTAAAGGGGAACTATCACGAAAAAGGAAAGCCCTGGAGCTATTAGCGCAGGGACTGCATGACAAGGGATCCGAGTGACCAGCAGCCAAATTATACTGGTCTAGGTCAGAGATGTGCAGAATCACATGTAGCTGTATTTAGGTGAAAAGAGATGAATTAAAGCAGGAGTTGGCCAGGCCCAGGGGCGGAGTCAGAGAGGGATTTGATGTCAGGGGAAGAAGCAGTTCACTTCCTTATCTTCTGAACAGGTAAAAACATCCCACCCAACCTCCCCCATTTTTCTACTTTATGTTCTCATATTATCTATTGATAACTGAATATGGATGTTTTCAGGAAAGTGCTGTTATATTGTGGTTTCTATAGCTATACACATTATAATTGTGAGAGTCTGTATTGTGTTTATTTATGTTAAATTAATGTGAATCGCTTGATCCAGGGAATGTTACCGATCACCATTGGTCAGGAAGGAATTTTTTTGCTCTTGAAGCATATTTGGCACTGGCTTCGGGCTGGGTTTTTTGCCTTCCTTTGGATCAAAACAGTGCCCATATGATATTATATTTCAAGATTTATTTGTCACAGCAGCGGTAGAACCTTGCCAGAGTACTGCACAGGTAAGTTTAGAAGAGGGAGAAAGGAGGTTCTCTCCTGTGACTGCACAGTGGATTGATTGATACAGACTCTACTACTGCTTGTGCTGGGGGGGAGCCTGCCTGGATTTCCTATAATCGATACACACTGCAGATGCAGGTCCGGCAGCAGGGTTGCTTAACTTCTTTCATGTTGGCGGCAGAGCATAGTAGTGATCTCTTGTTAAATTCTGGCTTTAGAATATTGCCTTGTGTTAAGCTGGCAAGGTCCTATTTATTTGATAAAATGTGAATAAAGTTGTGGCCATTTTACACCCATCTCTGTCTCCTGGTTTCATTAAGGTATATAATAATGGGGTCCAGTGGGATATCTCAAGGCGAAGGGTCAAATTGAGGAGTCCCCTTGTCATGAAGATTTAATATTAGAAACTTTCTAAATAAAATCAATTAAAAATGTACCGTTTCTGTAAAAATCAAGTTTAGCTTCACTATTCCTCTCTCAGCATTTGTTTCTCTTCATTCTGTCTTCATGCAGCAGTTGGGTGTCAGATGAATGATCCAATATATCTTATAGGGGGCTCCTTTTGCCTAGAAGATGTATTAGACCTCACTCTATTAAAATCAGACATCATGTCTCTCTACATGCAGAATTTTTGCAAAAGGCAGTTATTTTGTTAGATTTTGTTTGTACTGGAATCAGTTATTTGAGTGAGCTCTAATACATCTGCTAGGAAAGAACCCCTCCCTATAAGATATAGCCAAATGTGTGGATCTCTGCGATATCGGGCTGATCCGATCGTGGATCGGGCGGTCGGATCTAGGGACCGCGCCTACGAACAGATGCGGCCACGATCCGACGGGATTTTTTTCCGACTTTCGGCCAGATATTGATCGTGGAGGTCTGTCGGAGGGCCCCATACTGTACCCATTGGAGGGCCCAATAAGCTGCCGACTCGGTCTGTCGGTAGCTTTTATCAGCCCGTGTATGCCTACCTTTAGTCTAGTGCTTTCTATTACTAGACATTTATGTTTGATTAGGCCACCACTTATGTCTCACTTCATTCTTATGTCTTGTTGGTGGATTATGACAGTATCACAGGGCCAGAGTCTTAGGGGCCTATTTATCAAAATTCTAATATGTGTAATTTTGGAGGTTTTTTGTTACCTTGAATAAACTCACAATGTTTACTTATTTATTATTAAATCTCAATTTAAAAAATGCTAGCTCGGTCAATAAAACTGGGGTAAAAAATACCAATAACTCAAATTAGTAGTTCATTCATCATTTTTAAGGGGTTGACAAGTTTCAAATCTTTTTTTTACACTAAAAAACCTTGAATTGAATAAATAGTTTACATTTTGCCTAGGACATCGACTTCTACATGACCTTGCAAGCTTTCAGATGCCAGGTTTTCTGCATCGTTATGACTTAATAAATATTTAAAATGAGTTTTACAGCAAAAAAAAAAAAATTTTAATGGTATTATTGAGCACAAAATAATTTTGTTATACAAAACCAATTCATAGCACACATGATAATGTACTGATTTTTTTGGCACACAAACTTCATTTGATAGCTATCTGCTAATTTGTGGTAACAATTATTCATCTTTAATTTTTTTAATAAACACATCAGGGAACAGCTTTATAACAATTTGAAATTGCATTTGTTTCTGAGATTCCGAGAAATTGAATGTGAGTTTTCCTGAATCCTTAAAAAAGTCTCAATGAGAGTTGTATTTCCAGCATTCAAGCTATTTTATATTTTGAAGAAAAGAACGGGCCAACATGATTTTCTTCCCAATCCAGTTTTTTTCTCTGAGAATTAATGGAATTCAGTTCTTAAAATTCCAGACTTTTTGTAAATATGTCAGTAACAAAGAAAATCACAGTTGCAGAAAAGAATCAAGTTTAATTGCAGTGTTTTTCAACTACAGATATAGTATCCGTTATCCGGAAACCCGTTATCCAGAAAGCTCTGAATTACAGAAAGGATGTCTCCCACAGATTCAATTATAGTCAAATAATCAAATTTTAAAAAATAGTTTCCTTTTTTTCTCTGTTGTAATAAAACACTACCTTGTACTTGATCCCAACTAGGGATGGGTGAATTTTTTCGCCGCAAAAATGATGCCTATAGACTGCGTCAAAAAGATTTCGCCATGCAACTTTATGGGCGTCGGCGACTTTTTGCCGGCGGCAAATTTTTGGCAAAACGAAACGGGTCAAATTCACCCATCCCTAATCCCAACTAAGAAATAATGAATCCTTATTGGAAGCAAAACCAGCCTATTGGGTTTATTTAATGTTTACATGATTTTCTAGTAGTCTTAAGGTGTGAAGATCCAAATTACTGAAAGATCCATTATCCGGAAAAACCCAGGTCCCGAGCATTCTGGATAACAGTTCCCATACCTGTACTGAATTAAGAGGAAAAACTTGATAAATTGGTCTAATGTTCAAGTTCAAGGCCAAAAAAAGTGTAAAAAGAAATCGCTCAGCTTCTCTTACACAACAGGCATGTTTTTCACCAATTGAGAAAGAACACAAGGTCGAATTGGGATAAATCTGATGCCTGTTAAGAAAAACAAGTGCTCTGTAATTGCTGTGCTATAAAACAATTTCCAGACAACAACAAAAAAAAAAAGTTACCGTTTCAGTGCCACAAAATCATTGTATTAACAAAAAGACATAATTCCTGATTTTGTGTTTGACTACAAATATCATGCAGCAAAAATATTTATCAGCTTTGTCATGAGAGCATTACTGTAGCTGAATAAAACATCTGTCCTAATAGAATGGAGACAAATGGAATCTAATTCTGACAAAAACATATCACTGCCAAATTTGTAATGACTGTATGTTCGCTTTGTCGCCATATCCAAAGTCTTAATTGCCTTTTACCATAGAGATGATAGAATGATACAGTGGAGGCTTAACTATAACAATGTGGTTAAATGAAAGCTTGAGATGCTGCTCCACTGCCTCCAACTCTCTGTTTTCGAAGCGGATTGCCATATAGAAGTGCTTAAATTATGATTGCAGCTAACCACTTGCAACATACCCATCTTAAGGTGGCCATACACGGGCTGATAAAAGCTGCAGACGGACCAAGTCGGCAGCTTATTGGCCCGTGTATGGTGCCCCCGACGGACTTCCCCGATCGAGATCTGGTCGAAAGTCGGCCAGATCTCGATCGGATGGGACAAAAAATCCCGTCTGATCGCGGCCGCATCTGTTCGTTGATGCGGTCCCGCGATCCGACCCCCGTTCCCATTCTTAGGATCCAAACGTTGGGCCCTAGGGCCCCTGATTGGATCAGCCCGATATTGCCCACCTCAAGGTGGGCATATCGGAGAGAGATCCACTCGTTTGGTGACATCGCCAAACGAGCGGATCTCTCAGTGTATGGCCACCTTTAGGCAAGAATACTAAAGACTACAGAAGACTATAGCGTTCCAAAAGCAAGACAGTTTCAACATTTGCATAATAAGAAGGGCTTGTATAAATGATGGACTACAAATGGGCCTAATCTCTAAAAGTCTGACCTCTGAGGTTCCTTGTGGTGAAATATTCTAGAAGAAAAAGTAGTTATGGAGTAGACAGTCCTGAAAGGATGCAAAGCAATTTCAGGCATTTATATTTGCTAAACATGCATTCCATCCAAGGGGTGATACTAAGTTCTATGGCATTACAGTGCAGCACTGGTGCTTGTGCTTCCACCTTCCCCTAAAATGCCATAAAGAGAATCTGTACAACAATCCCTGTGGAATGGATGGATGTCATAAATGCTCAGTGAAATGGATGTTGCATTTTTGCAGAAGAAACATGGAGGCAGTGGACCCTGACATATATGTAGCCCCCACTAGACCTGTTTAGCCTCTATGTGTTGATCTTCGATGCCCTTATAATTTTCCTTCTCCAGGTTATGCTGGCGTATACAATAGATTTAAAGTTTTAAAGGGCCAATGTACCCCTTTTCAACATTAGTTCAATCAATAAGACTTGTGCTGAACATACCTTTTGCCTGATTTAATTTAAAAAAAAATCCATGTTTTTGTTATTTCTTGAGCTTAACAGGGAAACTTTAAGTTACTTCCTGTTTAGAGCTGGACCTTCCAAGGACCAAACAAGGTGGAGCCTCGGTTTCCCTGTTTGCTCTATTTACTTCAAGAAATAACAAGTCATGTCTCCAGCATAAGCCGTCACCATGTTATTATATTTCATGACTGACTTGTGGTTAACGCCCTCTGCTGGCCATTTCAAGTATCTATCCAGCAACTCCATACATCCATTTGCAGCATTGCATTTGATCTTATCCGGCTACCAAAATTTCACCATGGGACCCAACAAGTTGTAAGAGCTAGGACTCCATTTTGCTGCTCATATTGTGGAAGAAGCACACAGTTTTCAAGCATTGCCGATAAGCAAATTGACTTAAACCTGTACTAATCCTCTTCTACAGTTACCAGCGGTGCAGAGACATTACTGCTTACCTCCCAACTCTTCCGTTTTCTGCGGGGCAGTCCCGATTTTCACAGCTCGGTCCAAAGTCCCGGGTTTCTTGCTGAAATTTCCCGACTTTCTCTTTGATCTCCTGCACTGACGTCAGAAAAAGATACAAAGTTTCTGAAACTTAATTAAAATAAATGGCTTTTTGGCAGAGAGCCCAGAACATTCAGCACCTGTACTTAGATACTTTTGTAACAATTTAAAATAAACAAAGTTACAATTGTAACTATTTAAGATAAGCAGGAGCAGGGACAGGAGAACTGAGACTAGCAGCTTAAAGTTAAGGTAGTTCACTTTCATGAACAATGTTATAGCATAAAACATGGCACTAAAAGCCCAGAAATGTGTTCAAACTTTCATAACCTGCCGAATGTCTTAAATTGGACATGGTAATTGGGGGGTGTGGTCATAAAATGGGTGTGGTCAAAATATCCCCCAGCATCCCTCTTTCCATTTTCTGAATGCTGGGAGGTATGTTGTTACATACATATTTCAAGCCAGCAAATGTGTTATGTTGTAGCTGTTTAATCAATGTAGTTTGCCTTTATTTGTTAATGTTTGATATATTTATTGCAGTATCATCCCTCACATTAATTTTATTTTCTATTAGTTATAGTACAGGTTAACCTCTCTCTCACCTGCATAACATCCAGTAAAATCTACAAACTCATTCTCAGTCTCTTTATTGGAGTGTGTGGAGGTCGAACTACACACTGCCTCAGGGTAATACGTAGGGAGGACAGAACATAACAAAAACCATAGAATTTCCATGCCTAAACAATAGGCAAATATTATTTGCAGCCCAAGTTCTATTCATTGCACTCAGGTTGACTTACAGCCTGTAAAATGATTTTGTTTCTTTTTTAGCAAAGGAGAAAATACAAAGCTACCCTGTTCATGGTACAGAGTTCTTTCAGAGACAGGTCTAACTGCCCTAGAGTAACAAAGGTGTTCTTCCTGTTATGAGACATGTAAGTGTAAGAGGGTTATTTATTAAAATATGAATTTTTCTGGTCGGGCTTTTTGGAGCAAAAGCTCACATTTTTCGTTGAAAAAAACCCCCCAAATTGTCCCAATGCAAAAAGCCAGAATCCGAAAATCCACCATCTTAGACCTGTTGAGGTCATGCATAAGTCAGTGGGAGGTGACCCAATCCCAATTTGAAGATATTGTGGTTTGTGCTGGTTTTAGCCCGATAATTTGGGCAAAAATCTGAAAAATCTAGAGATTCCAGAAAAAAGTCTGAAAAAAAACAAGTTTTGGGGTTTCTCTCACTTTTATCAAGTTGTTTCCCAATCTGATTTATTCAAGTTATTTTAA
Source organism: Xenopus petersii (assembly GCA_038501925.1). Taxonomy (NCBI): domain Eukaryota; kingdom Metazoa; phylum Chordata; class Amphibia; order Anura; family Pipidae; genus Xenopus; species Xenopus petersii. The sequence continues at coordinate 32,797,672 of CM076686.1, forward strand.
TAAACAGGGCAAAATGGGGGGTGGGCTTTTTTTATTGAAACAATGAGATCAAATCAGATTTTGGTAAATAACCCCCCAATAACCCCCTTTTTGCCATCCACTATAAGGGCAGAGACAGACGCTCAGATTCGGGGGGAGTAGTTGCCCGGCAACAAATCTCCTCTTCTTTGGAGCGACTAATCTCCCCAAACTGCCTTCCCCTGCCTTCCCGCTGGCTAGAATGTAAATCTCCGGCGGGATGGCACTCGGAGCGATTCGTTTCCCGAAGTCGCCCAAAGTTGCCTCACAAGGAAACTTTGGGCGACTTTAGAAAATTATGCGCTCCGAGTGCCATCCCGCCGGAGATTTACATTCTAGCCAGCGGGAAGGCAGTTCGGGGAGATTAGTTGCCCCGAGGAAGAAGAGATTTGTTGCTGGACGACTAATCTTTCCCCAAATCTCAGCGTGTGTTTCTGCCCTTATTCCACTAGCTTCTAATGACTGGATGCTGCATAGGAATTGTATGTGTGAAAGGCTGAACTTGTCAGAGGTTCATTTCATTATGTCATTCCAACTAATGACATAAATTAAGGGAGTTATCGAGCCAATGTAGTGGTCACTTTTAATTACTCATTGAGTGCAATTGTCTGTTTTCTTGCGGGTAGGAAGAACGCAGAACTTGTTTTCCATTATAAGCTGGCAAACCATGATGAACTCTATGGACTTTGCATTTTTAAGCGTCTCGCTTTATGTATACTAAAATATTATCACACAAAATACGTGATAAAATTATCATTTTGATTGCATGAATGTCTTGTATCCATGACTAACAAACACTTTTTTTTTTTATCCTTGACATCTCCCGTAATTGGCAGAGTATGTACATAATGGTGATTCTATTTTCAGAAAATCAAGCAATTATTTCTCCAAAATGACATGTGCATTCACTTATGTGTATTTAGCCAAGTGTTTTATACAAAACAGAGACTAGGCCACCTTTTCATAGAGATATAGCACCAAACTCAGTTTTTAACCTTTCTTCATTTAGGGCTCATTTATTTATTTTATTAAAGGAAAACTATACCCCCAAAATGAATACTTAAGCAACAGATTTATATCAAATTGAATGACATATTAAAGAATCTTACCAAACTGGAATATATATTTACATAAATATTGCCCTTTTACATCTCTTGCCTTGAACCACCATTTCATGACTCTATCTGTGCTGCCTCAGAGATCACCTGACCAGAAATACTACAACACTAACTGTAACAGGAAGAAGTGAGGAAGCAAAAGGCAGAACTCTGTCTGTTAATTGGCTCATGTGACCTTACATGTGATTTGTATGTGTGCACAGTGAATCTTACGAACTTAGGGGGCGGCCTTTATTTTTTAAAATGGCAATTTTCTATTTATGATTACCCAATGGCACATACTACTAAAAAAGTATATTATTATGATAATGGTTCATTTACATGAAGCAGGGTTTTACACATGAGCTGTTTTACTCAGTATCTTTTAATAGAGACCTACATTGTTTGGGGGGTATAGTTTTCCTTTAAACGCCAAGCTTTCATCTATAGCGTGTTAAGATTTTAATTAGAGTTGACTGCATATACATTTTTGACTCATCGGAAAAAAAACTGCAATCCGATATATTTTAGATTAGAAATAATGTCTTTCGTATCCCCAGTATAGGACAAAATGTTAAGTCACCAGTAGACGTTTGCTTTCATTGCTTTAACTGCAGCTGGCTGAAAAAAGCTAATTGCTGACTGTTTGCTATGGGTTACTGCCCAGTTGCAAATTTTCCCAATATTTATAAATGAGCCACTATGCCTTCTGCTCTGTATAAGTAACTGATAAACATTTGCTAACATTAGCTCCTCATAGCCTTTCTTAAATAGCTTAAAATCTATCTGAGTGGCCTGTGGATCCAAACCCTCTACCTAGTGCTTTAGAGAAATCCTTTTGATGCCTAAACTTTTGAATTAAGTAACCTTCACTTAATATTGCTTCCATGTTTGAGTGATCTCCCTGCCTCACAGATACCATTACAAGATCTACAAGTACTTGTAGAACCAGCACTGACAATATACAGTCCTTCAATCTACAGTGCTACGGGAATTCTTTCTTCTTTTATAGGTCTCTCTTCTAACCCTTGTCAAGAAAAAGTCTGTATTTATTTCTTGTCTCCGCTATAACTTTTTCTTAGGCTACTCATTATTTTTGAAAATGTTTAATCTTCGACCCCTGTACTCCTATTCCTAAAACATGGGACTAATCTACCATATTTAAATGTCCCTACTCTGGCAGGTACAATGGCTAAGAACCTATGGTCCAGATTAAATTCAATGAGAAAAAGGTTTATCACGTGAAAACTCATGGACGAAATTCAATCTGAGATGCAATTCAATTCAGAAAAAAATTCTGACTAAGATTCAATTCGAGGAGAAAAACTTTTCTCCAAATTCAGTTGCAGTTTTTCCCATAGACTTCAATAGAGTTTTAACGTGATAAACTGTGAGATAAGTTTTTTTCTGAATTGAATTGCATCTCAAATTGAATCACGTTCCTGACTTTTTCGGGCCAAATTCAATTCAGTGAGAAAAATGTATCTCATGGTTTATCACGTGAAAAGTCATGGACGATATTTAATTCGGGGAGAAAAAACGTTTTGCCAAATTCAGTTCCAGTTTTTTCCAATAGACTTCAATAGAGTTTTCTCACGATAAACCATGAAATAATTTTCTCTGAATTGAATTGCATCTTAAATTGAATCTCGTCCATGAGTTTTCATATGATAAACTTTTTTTTAACTGAATTTAATCTGGCCCTTTGGGGGGGTATTTACTAAGACTCAATTTTTTTCCCATTTTTTAAATAAAACAAAGTCAACCTAACTACCATCCATGAATTTACCTATTCTATCAAAAAATCAGATAGAAAAAGTCGGTGCAGGAACAAGTAGCAATAAAATTGTGCGGCAAATTGAATCATGCGACTATTTCATTTTGCCGCTCCAATTGTGTGATTTTTCTGATTTGATGCCCAAAAAACTCAACTTTTTCATATTATCGACTGAAAACCGCCTGATAACCCTCGAAGATCTTCAAATTGTAAAAGGGACATCTGCCATTGACTTTTACATGACTTTGATGGGTTTTAGCTAGAATATTTTTCAGATCTTTAGCAGCTTTGGAGCATCATAATTCAATTCAATCCAATTTCATCTAAAAATTTGAGTTTTCCCCTTAAAAAACATAACCAGAATAAATCGAGTCTTCATAAATAGACCGCTAAGTCTACTAAAATAAGATATATACATAATTTAAACCCAGCGGGATTGTTTTGTCTCCAATAAGGATTAATTATATCTTAGTTGGGATCAAGTACAAGGCAATGTTTTATAAATACAAAGAAAAAGAATTTGGATTATTTGGGTAAAATGGAGTCTATGAGGCAAATTAACTAACCTGCGAAAATTCGCCAGTGCCGGCTTTGCTCACATTACAACACTTTGGCAGGTGTAGATTCGCCAGGACAACGCTAATTCACTAAAATCCAAAGTTGTGTCCAGGGCGTCGAACTCTGGCGAAGTTGCGTTAGCGTTGGCTAATTTGTATAAGTTAAAATTGAATGGCATATATGTTGCAGCAAATACATTACATTACACAAGGCCAGGAAACCTTAATAAAATAAAATAGAGTTGTTATTATATTGTCCTATACATGAGCCCAGTGTATAGTTGATGTGCCATAAGTTAGGAAATGTAAGGGGGAGCCCGGGTACCCCAAAAAAAATTTACGGACTTCTGCAGCCTATCACCCTGAAAAAGTAAAAGACGCTAGCGTTTTTTTTTCACCTAAAATTTGATGAAGCCCTATACATTCCATTGCACTTCGTCTGGTCTAAGCTGGCAAAGGCAAGTCTGGTGGAACAGGTAACGTTGAGTAAAAGGCGCATCTTGGTGAATTTGCGAAGTAACATTCTTTCGCCAGAGTGAAACTTTGACTGGCGTAAGAGTGCAAAGTAGCGCTAGAGTCTATCTTCTTCGCTAGCAAAGTTATGCTTGCACCCAGTGGCGTAACTAGATATTACTGGGCCCCACAGCAAATTATTTTTCAGGCCCCCAAATGTCTAGAGGTTGACCTGTTTTACCAATATTTATTGAAATTGTATATGAATTAGGGCCTCATGGGGCCCCTATACCTCCTGGGCCCCCCTGCAACCGCAGGGTCTGCTTCCTCTGTAGTTACGCCCCTGCTTGCACCCGTTAGTAAATCGGCGAAGTCCCGAAATGACGTCACGCTGGCGAATTTTTGCTAATGTTAGTCACTTCGCCCTTTCAGGCTTTCTGTTATTTCTTGATAACGAGTTTCTGGATAACAGATCCCATACTGGTAACAGACTGAAGTAGTAATAGTGATCAGGCAGGCCAGAGATCAGCAACAGCCAGAAAACTATTGTCATTCGTTAAAAAGGAGAGTATACTCTCTTATATGGACCCATCAAGATTATGCACAAGAATAGTACAGCTAAGGACAACAAGGTTCATAAAGGAACATATTTAATTGTCCTTTCCTCTGCCTCTGTGGTCAGTTGGAACAGAGAACTTGACCCTAAACCTATTCAATAGATACTGTTTTTAAGGTATCTTCTCAACATTTTCCCTATGCAATCACTATGACCTTATTGTAGAAATGGTTATTTTGGCAATAGGAACAACATGGGGAATTTTTTAAAACAGCAATTTAAATATATGTATATCACAAATGTTTGCAAATACCTGTAGGAGTATTTGGCAGTAATGTTTCTAATGGGTGAGGCATGAATGTTGGGTATGATATGAATTCACAGTCTTGGGGAAATGGAAAACTGCTTGCTTAGAGGCCAATTTCTGATCATAGAGATCTGTACTTAGTAGTGTGTAAATATTATATTAAAATGGTATGGAATGTATGAACAAATACATTGCTCTATAAATGATTAAAAGCTTAAATAGCGGAAAAGTATATGAGGTATTCCAAATTGGTTTTAGGGAGCTGAGGCAGGAGAGGAATGCTGCAATAGAAAATGGGAATGCATTTTAATAGCGGGGATCAAAAGGTACAGCAATTATTTTCTGACATTTCTCTCAGTTCCATTTAGGTTTATATAATATAATCAGAAAACTGAGACTTTAAACAAATATATTAACTTTGGTGTAGACCTTGGGAAGAATGTAATAAGTTACCTAGCAACACTTTTTTTATTTAATTACCTGTCTAAGCACCATGAAAATGCAGCTATGAGTGGTAAGTCTTATCAGGAAATCTACTTCCAGCTGTTACGTAACCAAGCTTGGATTGTAAGCTCAATGGGCACTGTTTCCATGCCTTAATGTTTTGCAACCTTGGTTGTGTAAATAAGACCCTCTCCCTATAGTAACAATCTGACTAAAGGCTAATCTGAATAATGCATCAATTAAAATAATTATGCGATTAACAAATATGCGATTAACTGATTCTGTCCTCCCTTCACTTTTCCAACTAGAATGCAGACAAAGACGAGAGATCCTCTGCACTCAACTCATAATCAATATATTGAGGAAATTGAGATATACTAAGAATTCTCAGCGTCATTAATATATTGATTATGGCTTGAGTGCAGATGACCTCTTGTCTTTGTCTGCATTCTATATATAACATGTGACATATATAAGTGCAGAGGATCTCTTGGCTTTTTTCGTTATCGTAAATCGTATCAGCTACTTTATTCAAATAAAGCTATATTGCACTTACAACTTAGCATAGAGCAATTGTTCATCAGAAACGTCCACTAAATATGTTTCCCATGCATATCGTCATGTTCCGACTTTCTCAAGGGTGGTGGAGTGCTGTATATGGGAACATATTTGATGGACTTTTCTGATGAACGATTATTCGCTGCTAAATTGTAAGTGCAATATAGCTTTATTTAAATAAAGGTGCTGATACATTTTTACAAAATGGGAGCACCCCCCTTCTTTTATGTTTATTTGTAGACTTTGCCTGCTTGGGAGCAGCAGATTAAGGAGGCAACAACCCATGTGGAACACTTTTTGCAGCTTTTGGACCATTTAATCTTTGGACAACCTGGACTCCTGCCCCCCTTTAATCTTTCTCTTGTTTCCCTCTCCCCAGGACTTTGTCATTGATGTGAATTATTTGTTTTGACACACAACTGCTCTAAACAAGTTAGCATCCCTTTTTTCTTATAAAGACCTCTTGTCTTTGTCTACATATAACATATGGCATATTAATAATTCTTAAGGTCATATACTGTATAAATTGATTATGGGTTGAGTGCAGAGTACCTGCATTCTACATCTAACATATGACATTATAGGAATTCTCAATGTCCTTAATATACTGATTATGGGTTTGCCTGTATGAAGTTTGTGGTCACAGTCTCGTTGCACCCCTGCCCAATAGTTTTAATTTTAGTGGTGAGCACAACTTATCCTTTTTTGTTATAATCTTCCAGGTCGACGGATTCCACATCTTGCTACTCAAGAGCTGGACCAGGACTCTTCCAAAAGACCAACAGATATGGCATTTTTCCAACCTGCCCTGTACAGCTGTGAGCTGAGGAACCCTGGGAAAATCCTTGATCAAAACAAAGATGAGGAACCTCTCTTCCTTACTGAGATCAACCTGTATCATTTTAGCAAGTGAAAATGCATCTCCGTTTGCTTTGCTTTGTTGAAAACCATATGTGTGAAACTTGCTTGACATATTTGAAAATGAATCTCCTTTTACAAAAATGCACTATTCCATTTATTTATACAGTTGTAACGCATAATCAAACCATTTAGTTTAGCTGTTAGCTGTTAAATTTTATTTATACTTGTCATTGTTGACAATAGGTGCATTTCTCTATTCATCTGCGCATTTTCCACTTATTGTTAATAAAATGAAAGTCGTTTTTTCAGGTTTTTACTATGAATTAGACAGGTTCTCCGGTAACCGTAATATTGATTTGTTTAAAAGTTTTAAATAGAAAGTAGTAGTCATTGTGTGTGTGCTAGGTCACTGCCCAGATTTTCAGCACCATTGATCCAAATGCATACAGTCTTTAAGTGACGTTAATACCCAAAAACTTTCAGATTTTCATTGTCAACTGCCTTGAATTTTATATTTGGTAAGAATACGTTTTGTGTTTTCCTACAGTGAGTACCACAAACATCTGGTACTATTGATAATCTGCTCCTGGGTGTGTGCCATTCTTGCCTTTTTGCATGATAAAATTAGGACATTTCATAAACCAAAAACATAACCTGTTGTTCAGATAGCAGCTTTATATTAATTTATGCCTTCTATAACTTTCTTTGGTTTTATAACCCAGAGTTCTATTCATGTATTGTATTAAGTTCCATTTTTTTATGATGCAAGATGAGATTTAACACATGTTTTTTAGAAGTCTAAACAGAAATTGCCTCTTTTACTCACTCGAGAAACCCCTGGTAACCAAGGCAGATGAAAAAAATGATTCGAAGGATTTTAATCCATCAATCAAAGGATTTTCCTTCGATCAAAAAAAGCTGAGAAAACTTATGGGGAAGGTCCCCATAGGCTAACATTGTAGCTCGGTATGTTTAAACTGGCGAAGTAGGTAGTCGAAGTATTTTTTAAAGAGACAGTACTTCGACTATCGAAGTAGCGTATTCGATGGTTGAAGTACCCAAAAAAAAACTTTCGAAATTCAAAGTTTTTTTTTATTTCGAATCCTTCACTTGAGCTTAGTAAATGTGCCCCTATGTGACCTGACTATTTACAACCCACCCTAATTCATTGTATTATCTCTACAATTGATCTATATCTATCTGTAACTTCCTAATCGATTGCCCATGAATACCTTTCACTGATCTAACAGAATATATGCTGTGCCTTTCTAGCTCTCATTTGTATTTTGCCTGACGAAGGGGCCTTGGTGCTCCGAAAGCTCGCAATGTATTTTTATTGTTAGCCAATACAGGTATCACTTCTACAATACTTTTTGCATTTGTTTTTTTATTTGTTATAAATATTCAAGTAGAGTTTGGTCAGTTATTTTATTTGGCTACTTTATATGTACAGTAGAAGTAGTGATAAACCCAAAAAGAGATCATGGGAACCATTTATCATCTTCATGAGACCCTTCTTTCTAAAATTGATGTAATTGTCAAAAGTTTATGTTTGTCAAATAATCTTTATTCTCAGGAAGGGGTTTAAAAGAATATAATTTGCCGAGATTCGTTTAATTTATTCATGCCGCCTACTTTTCAAACACAGCAGAGTAGCAAGATATATACTAAAATTTAAATGCATAGAGTTAAGCTTTGTTTTTTTGGCTTCCAGATATATAATGGTAATTTCCAACTCGGAATTTTATCAACCTACCAATGTATTATGGGATTTTGTTTAACCCCCAAATTAACATAAAAGCAAAAAGCCAGAGGATCGATTTAGATAGATACAGCACCTCCACTTATTGGTTGTATTTTGTAGACACTAGAACATCTCAGTAGTGACTGCTATTACTTTGATGTTCATCCATCTGATCCATCAAGTATTTTGATTTATCTTGGTTTGCTTAGGAGGGTTAAGGGGATAACACTGAATTATGCTATTTCTGGCCATTAGATGCCTTTGAATAATGCTGCAAAATAACAGATGCAAGAGGGAGTGGAGATATTGACAAGCCCAAGTCTCACTGAAGTACAAATTGGGCTGCCAAGGTTAACTCCATTCTGTTTCACTAACTGAATGAGGACTGCACAGCTCAGTACCTCAAACAGCTTTTAAGTATGCTAACTAGACAAAGATTAAAATGTAGAAACTTACACCTCACATATAGCTGCACTTTGTACTAAGGTAAATACAGAATCCACAATGACATCGATCTACAAGGAAACTTTCATTTGCACAATAGATTTGTGGTCTATAGCCTAAGTGGCTGTTCCTTGAAGAGTTTTGGGCCAAATGCTTGATTCAGGGTAACCATAAGGTCCTACTCACGAGGCTTCATTGCATTTAAAATTAATTGCATATTGACTTTGAATTAATGGAAGATGAGTCCAATATTTAAAAAAAGCCACAATTCCTAAGAAGGTAAATGGGTGATATGGCAAATAGGAGTTTCTCTTCTAATTTGGTTGAGCATAAGAGCTGAAGTTTCCAAACCTTCCTGAGACGTATTTATAAAGTATTCATTCAAATTCTGTAGCATACTTTTAGCCCTGTAGCTACCAAACTACTACAGATTAATTTTATAATGTTATCCTTGTAATTTTTCTTTGCAACTACAAATGTGGAACAGTATTGGAATGGCACCTATGTAAAGGCTAGAAGAGGTTGGGATCCGCAACCTTTTTTACCCGTAAGCCACATTCAAATGTAAAAAGAGTTGGGTAGCAACACGGAAAAAAATCCCTGGGTGGTGCAAAACATTTTACATGCTTGCGTTGCTCCCAAACTCTTTTTACATCTGAACGTTGCTCACGGTTGAAAAAGGTTGGGGACCCCTGCTCTAGTGAATCCATTCAAGAGATGTATTTATACAGGAGACAAACAAGGGAAAGTTGTGCTCACCACTATTTTTTAAAACCATTAGGCGGGGGTGCAATGAGGGTGTGACCACAAAATACATATATTCAAATACAAGAGTCCTCTGCACTCAACCCATTATCAATATATTTAAGACAGAGACATTTTGTGCATACTGCTACTGAAAAATGCCTTACCCTTTAAACAAAACAGGGATTGTTTGTCCATATATTGCAATATATTTAAGCTGGCCAACTACGTCAAAGTCATCCCATATCTGGCCAGTCCTATGCTCAATTTTATCTGATTCATTAAGAATTCTATTGCTTCATTATACATTTTACAAAGGGACTAGGTTTCACCTGCAACTTACTTGCTGCTTTCAAAGTATGGGGGTTTACTTTGAAAGCAGCAAGTAAGTTGCAGGTAAAACCTAGTCCCTTTGTAAAATGTATAATGAAGCAATAGAATTCTTAATGAATCAGATGAAAATTGAGCGTAGGACTGGCCAGATATGGGATGACTTTGACGTAGTTGGCCAGCTTAAATATATTGCAATATATGGACAAACAATCCCTGTTTTGTTTAAAGGGTAAGGCATTTTTCAGTAGCAGTATGCACAAAATGTCTCTGTCTTAAATATATTGATAAAGGGTTGAGTGCAGAGGACTCTTGTATTTGTTTATACAGGAGACCCCACAAAGAGACCACATTGAAAACTTGCAACAGCCTTTTTGAGTGATGTTAAAAAGTAATCTTATTCTATAGCAGATGATATGTTTCTTTTTATACCACTTCATTTACAGCTTGCTTTGTGCTAATCTGGCAGATCCCCATACTTTGTACCCCTGAGTTTACATGCAGACAAGCAAACTGTTTGAAAATGTCTTTGCATCTATTTAACTCTGCAGGCCTTTAAGTGTATGTCATAAGTATATATATTTACATAAAACACAGACACTGAGTATATATACATCCAACACATGTTTTATATATGTATATAGTAATACACAACACATACTCATCCACAAGACATGCACCATATGCTCTCCCTAAGGGTCTTCTAATAGTGGGGGTCCATGTCAGCTGCCTGTGTAATTGTATTTAAAGGAGAACTAAGAACTAAAAATGAATATGGCTAAAAATGCCATATTTTATATATTGAACTTATTGCACCAGAGGAAAGTTTCAGCTTCTCGATAGCAGCAATGATCCAGGACTTCGTACCTTTTACAAGGGGTCACCATCTTGGAAAGTGTCTGCTACATTTACATGCTCAGTGGGCTCTGAGCAGCTGTTGAGAAGCTAAGCTTAGGGGTCGTCACTAATTATCCAGCAGAAAATGAGGTTTGTCTGTAATATAAGCTGATGCTACAGGGCTAATTATTAAATTCTGATGTTAGTTGCGCTGGTTTCTAAGCTCCCATGTAGTAATTATCTGTATTAATTATGAATCAGCTTTATATTGTGACATTTGTATTCTATGTGTACGGTATATTTTGAGTCTGTCCCTAAGATCAGAAACTGACATTAGCATAGAGCATGTTCAGTAAATTAGTAGAAAAGAAGATGGGGCTTCTTTGGAGGCACAGATCTGCTAAAGGGTTGTGGTTGCCTTGGGCTGGTACAGTAGCCCAAAACATAATGTACAACATTTCTAGCCTAATTCTTTAGTTAGGCTTTAGTTCTCCTTTAAGGCCTGCCAAACAATGGAGTGTAATTTCAAAAGGACAAGAACTGTTCGCAATGGTACAATTGGTAACACCAAGAGAGCATCAGAATGTTCCTTGCAATGAAAGATCTGCAATGCACTATGTGCAGTTTGTTTGTTTTTTTTATATCTGATAACACTCTGCTTTTCGAAAAGCATTGGTTTGTTTAACCAGATGCATTACAAACTAATTTATTATGGTTTCTACGCATTTGCTGAAAGCGGGACTCGTTACAAAGGTCCCAACCGAGAGAGAGAGAACGGGTTAAATCCTAGGAGTGCTGAAGGCTCAGATGTATGAAGGCACAGTGTGTGAATTGCCAGATTCCTGATGGTATCTCTCTCTCACCTGCCAGTCTGACAGAGAACAGCAAATCACCCACAAATAATGGAGCCTTACCTCTAACACCCCATCAATCTGAAAGCAGGGCCGGTGGGCTGCTTGGGAAACATTAGAAAGGGCAAAATGGAGACAGGAAAACATTGGCATTCGTGTTATATACATATATAGACAAGGAAAGAGGACGCAATCGAGAATTCTTTAAATAGATCATAAACATATTTATTATATGTATTATACATAGAAACACTCACACACAATAAATACGTATCACTGACATCTGGAAACTAAATGGCCCTAATAAAGAGCATCTCAGACACCATGTTCTGGTAATATACAAGAGGCAAGTCTTAAATATATATCTCACATGTACATTCTGTGTTCATTAACATATATACGGTTGCAAAAACGTAAGGCAATCTATGTACATAATCTGTAGAAGATTAGAAATAATGCCAAAAGTGTGTGTTTGTCTCCCTGAGGATGTCTTTGTAATTATCTGTTTATATACATGTAAATATACCTTCATATAGTCGCTGAGTACATACACAATTTCCAAGCAACACCACATTGTTTATTCGCCAGTTCTCATCTTATTTTCCTAAAATAAGGTAATTAAAATGATTCACTCCTGATCATCTTATGAGAAAAATAAGTGCGTGGGAGTCTAAATGTTTTGCCTCGGGTATGACAGTAAATAGAGCTTTTCCAGCATGGTTTTTATTTTATATTTTAATCTAGCCCTAATCTTCCATTGCTCGGCTCCGCACACTGTGATACTTAAGGACCAACATTTTCTCCTTTGCTCAAATTTTGTCTTTTATTGTCCTTGATTCTCAAGAGAAAATAACATATTGGCGTCAGTGGGATATTTGCTTCGTATAAACCTTTACCGGTTAGAATGGTAGTTTAGAATGTATATGTTGTTTATAAAGCTCTGTGATACCTGACCATAAATTATATCTATTTTATAAATGCTTGTTAACCCTTTGGTGGTATGCTTGATTTCCTTTATTTTCCTTTATAAGCATGTAGTGGGATGGTATTTCACCTGCTAGTATGCTAACCAAGAGAATGACTTTTAAAGTGGGATCTGAGTTGAATTATGCAGCCAGGAATGTGTTGAGGCACTTCCATTTCACTGGGAAAATGAAGATTAAATAAAAATGTATAGTTGCTTTTCGGCTTGCGTGGGGTACAATTGTTGTGCTGGGGTCTTAGGGTTCCATTTCTAGACAGGGCACACGTTCTGCAAAGGATTTGTACATTCTTCCAGTACTTATGTGGTTTTTCCCTTTTGCAGGGCTGTATTTGGTCTGGTCCTGCCCTAGGCACCAGACCTCAACTTCACTCCTTCCCTGACAATGAGCACAGACAGTCCTTCTGTACTGCTCACTGCTTGCATAAAACCCCTAGAGCTACCACCCTAGGTGCCTCTAGTAACTATAAGGCAAATACAACCCTGCCTCTGGGTACTCTAGCTTCCTACCAACCTCCAAACCCATTACTGATTGGTTCCTGATAAAACCAACCATAGTCTGTGTTAATTTGATAAGAACTGTGAACTGTAAGGTCCATTGGAGCAGGAAATTATGTATAATATTCTGTAAAGTGCTGCATAATATGTCAGTGCTTTATAAATTAATAAAAATAAAAGAGAAAGGTGTTCACATGCACCTTTCAGCCAGATCAAATACCCCCTGCCTGAACGGTGTCCCTTGTAACATTAAAGGGGATCTATTGTGAAAATATGCTAATTTTATATAAACTTAATCTCACTGAAATAAGAAACTTTCTACCTATAATCCATTGAAAATTCTGTACCGTTTATGAAATAATTAAGTTACTTCCCTCTCCCCCTTACAGCAACCTGTCTCTTCATGCAGTAGGTGGAGTCAGTTTCTGACTCCAGTTTGGTCTAATACATCCTTTGGGGTGGGGGGGATGAACCCTTTGCCTAGAAGATGTATTCAAAATAACCAGCTCTGATGAAAATCCTGTTTCTCTGCATTCAGGCTGTGTCCCAGAATTATTTTGTTAGCTTTTGTTTGTGCTGGAGTCGGTTATTTGACTTAGCTCTAAAAACATACACTAAGAAACGCAGCTCCCCCTAACACACCTACCTGTCGATCAAAATCTCACCCATATGTGGCCACAATTAATGAGTAGTCATTAATTAGAAGAGGTTTGCTTCCAGTTCACATTCTACTTATGTCTGTGTGGGTTTCTTTCAGTTACTCTGGTTTCCTTCCACTATTCAAAAACATACAGGCAGGTTAATTGGCTCCTAATGAAATTGACCATAGTGTATGTGAATGCAACAGGGATCTTAGCTTGGTTGCTCCTCTGGGGCAGGGAATGATGTATAATCTCTGTAGAGTACTGCGGAATATGTTGGTGCTTAATAAATAAAGGATAACAGAAATAGTGTTGGAAGCATTATTGTTTTGAAGGGTAGAAGATGAAAAATGACCTTGAGCGGAACCATAAATACCAAATTACCCAGCACTTGCTTTTTCGTTTTTTTACTAGAATTAAAATCAAGCAGATTCGCATTTAATTTGAGTTGCACGTTCTAATAGTGAGATATTTATTTTGTGCAATCTTAATAAGCAAACACGTTGTTCTTCCTGTTAAATGTTCAATCTTTGGTAATTAAGGGTAAAATATGGTTATTAGGAAAGAGTAAATATTGAGGGAAGATGCACATAGTTTGGTAGGGAAATAACTTTGTTTTTATCAGTAGAACTGTTTCACACTGAGTTGTAGTGTGAAGGAATTAACAGTTAAAATGATGCATTGCTTAGAGAAATTCTGAATTTATTTCAGAGCAAATTATTTTAGAAGGGATTCAATATAATGAAAGCAACATCCAGAATAGCTAATTAGCAATCAACTTATGCAGTGATAGCCAAGCAGCTGTCCAAAATACACCAAAAATATTGCTGGATAGTTATGGATATTTCTGGATTATAACCTCTTGGAGCAAGGCCCTTGCATCCTATTTTTACATTTGCATTTCTTTGTTGTTAATTCATTGTAAAGTCTTGCCGGCACTAGATATATAAATGGTGGTGATGGGTGTGGCTTTATTTATTATTATGTACCTAGTATTAAGGAATAAGGTGGTACCCCACTTTATCAATCAATATACTGATAATAATGTATTAATTGACTGCAAATAAACATCAGACATGGAAATGTGGTTTTCTTCTAAATATTAAGTAGTCTTCTAATTATTATGCCTGGGTATTTGTTTATATGTCCTTTCCTATGTATTCCACTGGGCCTGGTGATTTATATGCAACTATGTATAATTCAGGGAAAATGCCAGATAACTTCTATCCACAGTAAGGGGGAAGGATGTTATGGATAGACAATTAGGAAATGTAATGGTTGCAGAGTGGATGAGTTGGAATGGATCACAAAATTAGAGCACAACAGGAAAAATGGAAATAATAATAAGGACCTGTAGCATGAAGTGATTATGACTGAAGCCAATGGAGACAGAACAACATCTGATGTTATCCTAAGTGGTGCAAAGTAGAATATATACTCACTTCCTACTAAGCCAGTGAGGTGTTTTTTGCTCATGTGTTCAACTAGCAAGAAAAACAAAGTTCAAGCTTTGCAATATATAGAGTAATGGTCATCTAAACATAGTACCATGTTGATTCTGGAAAAATATATTATATTCAGGGATTTGCATTAGGAAACCTTGCAAATTTAGTCATCAGTATTATTACCATTTGTCTGGTTATGGTTTGCCTTAACTGCATCGGCATTATTTAAATCATCAATTTTTATTAATTTTCATTCACAAGACAAGGGGAGGGGGGGAAAAAGGGCGGTATGATCCCACCTGGGAGAAACTGACAATTTACATTCTCATCCAGCATTAACAAGATACCTCATACAAATTTCGCTTATGCCCATCTGATTTTACCTTTTATTCACCCATAATAGTTATTCCCTCAGCATCAGTCCATGGCTGACAAATTTTATCAAACTTGTCAGGTATAGGTAGGTAAGTTTGATCAAGGGGAGCACATTGTTAACCTGCTTTCGCCACATTTTCAACGTGGGAGCTCTGGGCCCCATCCACCTCAATATGATACATTTTTTTGCATAGTATAGTAATCCTCTAGTGAGAAGGTGCATGAATTTCCCATGAATAGCTCCCTCTAGAATTCCCAGCAGACAGCATTGGGGAGTGAGCAGCGGGGGAAGAGCCAGTTGTGTTGAAAGGTGTGCTGTAACTGCTCTCCAGAATGATTGTATGAGAGGGCATTGCCAAGTCATGTGGAGAAAGTTTGCCTGTTCCGTCTGGCACTTATGACAATTGTCATTTCCTCTACTGCCAAATCTATATAGCTTTGTAGGTGTCAGGTAGACCTGGTGGAGGAACTTGTACTGTATCAGTCTATCTCGGGAAGATACTAAAAAGCGATATAGGTTATCAGTAACTTCTTCCCATGGGTCCTCCTCCAGGTCTCCCAAAGTGTCACGACATTTAAGGTAAGTGTGGTGGAATGGGGCCACAGGGGCATGAACCAACAGCCAGTAGATTTGAGATATCAATTTGACTGGCATCTCCGCGCTCACGAGTTTCAACAGTGGGTATTCTTCAGTTACCAGTAATTGAGAGGGAAATTGTTTCAGAAAAGCCTCCCTCAATTGGAAGTAGGCATGAAGCCTCAGGTTAGGAGCCAACATCTTGTCCCTTAACGCTGTATAGGGTGTAAACATGTTATCAACCAAAACATCTGTTAGTTTTTTAATACCCCCCAGCGGCCATTCTTGGTAATTGGGGAGGTCAATAAAGTGGATTAGTTTGGAGTTTCTCCAGAGTGGCAGGTTTGAGGAGAGCAATGGTGGGTCCACCCATGTTATGTGGAGTGCAGAGACCCAGGCCCTGTGGGCTGTTGTTATTACTACCAGTTCCTTGGGGATGTCAGTTTGCGCTCTATAAGGCGCATTTTGCATAACTTCTATCGAGCCCAGAAACGCTGCCTGCAGCTGCATATTCGGGTTCTCTGCATTAGGCACCAACCACCAATGAACATAAGCTGCTTGGGCTGCCAAATAGTAGGCCTTAAGATTAAGCAGTGCCAGGTCTCCGCTGTCTAAAGGGGCATATAGTGTCTCTTTGGCAATTCTGGGGGCTTTGTTATTCCAAATAAATGTTGTTATCACCTTATCTATACTCAAAAGACTCTATTCGGTATGTGAACTGGGGAGTTACGGAATAAATACAAAAACTTTGGAAGAAATACCATAAATAAATAAAACTTTAAATAGGGCCACTCTTCCCCATAGCGTGAGTGGCAGATGCTGCCATGCAGCCACAACCCTGTTAAAGTGCTGAATTGCTGGGTCTAAGTTGAATTTTGTAAACTCAGTTATACTTTTGTTTATTTTAAGGCCCAAATATTTAAAGGTATCAACCACTTGTAAGTCTTGTCTGGGGGATATCATTTGAGAGGGGGGTCGATCCAGAGGGAACAGGTCAGACTTCCTGCATCTGCATTATTAATAGGAGCATATGCAAAAATGGACTTCAGGGGATTTTGCCAATTTTAATTATTGGGTATGCTATGTGAGATCTTTATTTCCACATTGATAGGCTCACGAAGATTTTCTGTTATAAAGTACTAAATAACCTGTTATATATGGAATATGTTGGGTTCTGCTATCCTAGACTTCCCAGTAAGAGAGAGAGAGAGAAGTGCACGACAGTGTAATATGTTGCAGAATTGTCTTTAGAATAAAATATTCACCACGTATAAATGATATATATATATATATATATATACACACACACATGGTAACTTCACACATGGCTTTTGCTGTTATCCACAGACGAGTTTAAAAGTAGTACATGTAGCCTATGGCTTGAAAGCCGGCACTTATTTCCATCTCAAAGTGCTGTTCCATGGGATCAATTCTATAGAATATCCATTTATTACATCGCCAATAGTAAAACCCAAAAAAGATAAAGTGTAACCAGCCAGCAGAGCAGTGATTTTTAGTTTTTTTCAGTCCTAGCCCTTCTTTTAGTTTGAACATAATTTATAGTAAGGTTTCAAATCCATATAAATATCTGTGCTTTATCAGCCATTTCTATATAGGTCAGGAAACAAGTGATCACCCCAAATGTCACACTACCTGACCTTCAACATGGTCTTGCTTGAGTTCCTAAATTACCTGATATAGCGTATGCACCGATTTATAGCTAGGAATAGGAAGGAGAAGGTTTCCATAAGGCTGACTCCATGGAGCAAATGGATTTCTTGCATGATGATTGTACACTTACAAATCCTTCATTCTCCAATTGTTCAAAAGGAAATATCTCAGTTACAGTATATATAGTTGGCCTGCAAAGGTAATTACACCTGTGATATTGGGATTATGTTTATAATATCAGCACTTGATATGTCTCAGATTATGTTTTATATATACACTCACATGTAAATATGCTTATTTCTTTTCTAGTACAGAGAGTGTTACTGAAATGTACTATTTTTTTACTAGTGCAGTCTGTTGGGATTGGCACATGGTGGACTGTGTACTTGGCAAGCATACCTGCAAGCTATCGACAAGATAATTGTCTAACTAGAAAACAGCAAAGGACATAAGTGAATCTAAGGTCCAGCTATAAGTATTACCTGGATTTAACAAACTAAGGATTGCTCTCTTCTCTACACCCATATTATTAGACAGCGTCTGTCTGAATTAGCCGACCATCCTTCCCTGTTAAAAGATGAAAATTGTAAGCTACACAATCACTCACAAAAGTCTGTCTGTCAGTGACCCCCAGCGACATGTGCAACAGGTCAGCAACTAACGGGAAGCAGTTGTGTCTGCACCACCATCACAATCCCTGTGTAATCCCATTGGATCTCTGCTATATGACTATCCAGATGTATCGCTAAATCCAACATGATCTGATTTTCTGTGACGGGCCAAGGGATCAAACTGCACAGTCGTTGCTCCACTGGGTCCAGTTTTAAACTCAATGGGGAAATGCAAACAAGTTGAGAAATTTGGTCCCATGTCTTACTTTATAGTGTTTTAAAGCGACATTGACATATTTTGTTTGGGACTTTTCAAATGGTAATAAAAGCAGAGGCATGATCCATTGTTGAATTGTTTTCCCTGTTTATATTCCATAGCTTCTGTGCAAGTCTTCCTTCCTTACCTAACAATCTACTCAAGCATCGGTTTCCATTGTTTAAAGCCGTGTTCGTATAGCCTCCTATAGCCCTCCTGTTGTGCTATAACACTCATAACAATACTCTGGTTCTGAGTTATTTTATAAGTCGATACAGAGAGTATTATATACTATGAGAGCAGGACTGAGTCACTGCATATTAGCCAGTAACTGACTTGTTTAATGCATTGCAAAATAATAAAAATGATTGTTTAAGAGCTTCAGAAGGAAATCACAGGCTACCCCATAGTCCGCTGGTATTTTTTTGCTTATTCGATAATGCCCACAGGTCACTGGGGAAGAAATTTTCTATTTTCTTTCTTTTTTATTTCTTCTACCCAAGATCACCTTCTCCGGTACCTGTTTATTTTGCAATCCAAGCCAATTCAGCAGAGCTTTGCAGGATGAATAAGAGTGAGCAATGCATGAAACAGCTGTTTGCTGGCTGCTGTTTGTACAGTAAATGATACCCAGCACATCTCGGGGAGAAGGGATTCGTCAAATTACTAAGTGTGTCAGTGAATATAAATAGGTGGCTGAAGGGATTACCATGGATTGTTACAGATTTATTTTTTAGCTAAGTAGCCATAGAACGGCTTTGGATAAAGCTGGCAAATGTCATATTGATGGAAAACTGACACCAGATCCTGAGCGAGAGTCATCCGCTGCATTATGAAGATTCCGTCTTGTTAAATTATTTTAAAAAATGAAGTGGGGGGATTAAGAGCAAGAACCTTGGTGGTGATGGGGGTATGGGGGTTCTGGTGGAACGAGGGATTAGTGTATACACCAGGAGGAGCATGTTGGGAGGTGTGGGAAGGAAGCAGCACGGAGAGGTGCCATAGCAAGCTGTGCATTATGTTAGGTAGTAGTTTGTAGTTTGACAGACAGAGCCACACCGAGGAGCATTGGCATTCGAAGCAAGAGTGTCAGTATACAATATACCACCACTAGCACCACATCAGAACATGATCAGATTATTGCCCAAGTGAAGGCGAATACACAGAATATAGTCATTGCCACAAGGTTTGTAGTCGAGACCATGGGAGGAGTTGTACATGGGGTATGTTTTGTTAAAAGTGAAGTGAAACATTACCGGTGATGTTGCTCATAACAACCAATCAGACCTTGTTGAAATCTAATGGGCTTTTGTTGAAATCTAATGGCTGATTGGTTTCTCTGGGCAACATCACCTGTAATTATTCACTCCACTTTTTACATAGCACGATAAATAGGCAACATATTATGAGTGTGTTTAGCACTGTTATTAATAGTGATTTAGATCATTTTGCTTATTCATTTGAATGAACCCTACACCTTTCATCCCTAACAGTATAGGGCTCCCTTTTGCAACCCTATATCGCACATTGTATGTGGAGCATGGAAGTGTATGCACAGGACGCATTCCCTGGGACAGAAAAAATATCTTGAGCCTTGTTTACCCGTGCATCATGTGGTGCAAAGTGCAATTTTTTAAAAAAAAACATTTGCTCTGCTTTTTACCCATAATACAGCATTTTCTTCCCAGATTTCCAGCATAATTGCAGGTACCCTATATATTTAGAGAAGTGATGACATCAATTCCATTGCACCAAGGCATTTGATGTTACTAATGATATAAGTGTATGATATGCTTAGTGCAATCACCACTAGTAACTCTTGACACAAGTATTGTTCACTGTATATACAGTATATTGCATATAACGAATATATATATATATTTATAATAGTCCAACGAAGTACAGCACTCGAACAAACAGTTTTTTTTATTGTTGTTATTTAATTTTATATATATATATATATATATATATATATATATATATATATATATAGATATATATATATATATATATATATATATATATATATATATATATATATATATAGATATATTAACCAAAAAAGGGTATTGCACTTGTTCAGGAACTAGATATAAGTGATTTATTAAAAAAGGATTTTTTTTTTCAATGAATCATTTATTTTCACCAATACCTTTTTTGGTTTATTTACAAGCATCCAGGACAGCTGATATAGTAAAGGGTAGTGCTCTATATAGTAAAGGGTAGTGCTCCTCTCTGTCCCATTATATAAATAAATATATATATATATATATATATATAGTGGGATTGTAGACATAAAGTAAAATAAATTGCTAATGTAAATGGTAATTATTGGTACTTATTATAAATATAAAATTCTAATAATTGTGTGTATGTAATAAGACCTTCTATAATAATAATGATATATTATATATTATAACAAATAAACTATATAGATAGATAGATAGATAGATAGATAGATAGATAGATAGATAGATAGATAGATAGATAGATAGATAGATAGATAGATAGATAGATAGATAGATAGATAGATAGATTAGATAGATAGATAGATAGATAGATAGATAGATAGATAGATAGATAGATAGATAGATAGATGATAGATAGATAGATAGATAGATAGATAGATAGATAGATAGATAGATAGATATAGATATAGATATATATAGGTTTGGTATTTCTGGATGCTGATGGTGTTTTGCTCAATATGAACATCCAGTAATTTCTGTATTTCTCTTGTGCTGCTTCTGAGGGAGCCACAGTCATTGAGACAGTCCCACACATCATCCCATTAACATCAGTAGGCAGACTGAGTGCAGCTTGTGCTTCATTTAACTCATCCATATTAATGGCTGGAAATATGAATCACCCTGCAATGAATCACATAGCATGTGGAAAGCAAACTTTTTGTATTTTATCATTTTTCTAACAGGTCTCTTCCTCAGGCTCTTAATTCCCTCCCCTTAAGAACACAAAAGCAATTAACAAATAACCTGTTTTAACCCTGGACATCTGCCTGGGAGATTTTAAGCCTAATTTCCCCTTTTTTGTCCTCGTCAAGAGCCTGTGAATAGTGTCAGGTCCGGATTTAAGGCAGAGTTCCCAGCTCAGGCTGTGCAAGTTGTCTTTAGCCTTTATCCTCAGAACAAAAGCACTAACAGGTTGGACAAAGAAGGTTTTTTTCTTCCAGAGGAGAAAAACTAATGTTTAGACCCCAGGCAACCAACTCGGGCTTGTTTGTCTCCCATTCTCCCTCCATACAAGGGCACACGGATTCTTGCAGAAGAATGTCTGTATTCTGCAGGGCTCCCATTCAGCGGTCTCCCTGGGAAGTCACACCTTGGGCTGTCATCAGCTGCACATACGCCGGCTATGGAGGTTTGCCTTCAGAAATCTCTGGAAACACAAGAACGTGGCACTAAGATATTGTTTTCTCACACAATACACAAACAGGAGCAACATCTTGTTTTATCAACGCTATTCCCTGACGGCTGACCAAGAACTGGAAGAAGAAGGTCCTACAGAGTTTCTACACCACCTTTAGAAGGATCTCAACTCACTAGCTAACACTGGAACAGCACAGACCTAAAGTTCAGCTATTCAACTGGAGGTCTGCAGAACATATGCGGCCCTTCCAGATATATTAATTTCTCCCACCCTTTTACATAGACATTTATGGATGACATCATAATTATAGATATACTGTTATTTTCAAACATACAGTCTGGGAAATAACTAACCCACTACATGTAAAAGAGCAGAACTGCGCTGACTTAATTGGTATTATGGAACTTGCATATACCGTCTTATCCCCATATAAATGTTCTTTACCTTAAGCCAGGGCTGTCCAAGGGTTGATGTAGTCTAGATAAGGGTAAAAAGTCATGCTGCCTTAGTCTGCCAAAAAATATATCAATTTATAGGAGACAGTCTTCTATTTATCGTTGACATCACTGCTACTCTGGGAGGCCCCTGCTTTCACACCCCTAAGGGCAACTCTGCCTTAGGCTTGCCATCATCAATGTTCTACCCCTTTTTTGTCAGCCTTCTCTCTTAATATTTTTCAATTGTAACTATTTATTGAAGTCGTATTTTATGGCTCTCTTAAAAATGTTTCTGATTCAATGTTTTTCTTTTGTGACTGCTTTAGGTAGTACTAAAGGTATACTTTTTTTAATGCAAATTTGAAGACTACATTTTTGTTTTTAAATCATCTTCCATAACCTTGTAAAATAATGGTATTTTAATAGCATTATTCTGATAGTATTTCCATTCTGATCAGAGGGACATGGCCTATGTTAGTGATATAGGGCCAGTTAACTGCAGAGGCTGGAACCATTATTATTATTATATTACAGAATGCCTAATCTGCAACCATCCAGCTATAGCTGAACTACTAGTCCCACTAACATACTATAGGGAGTTGAAGTTTAACTGCAGCTGGAGGTCTTGTTCGACATTCATGATATTTCTATGCATATATAAATATAGGAAATCCTGTTTCCTCAACAAAAATAACAGACCGCACACAACAGAATTTACTTCAGTTAGGCAGTTTCATTTATTTTTTTTAAAATGTTGTGTATATGCTTTCTTTAAAATAAATATCTGTAATCTACTACCTGCCTATAATCTGCCATTGTCCTCTACATACAAATTGGCCCAGACTCAATAAGAAATGGTTAAAATAGAAACTCCAAAATTCACTATAAGGTGCTGATTTATTAAGGGTTGAACTGAAAATTCAAATTCAATTTTTTTTTATGGTTAAAACTGTCAAATTCGACTAGGGAGTTATCCAACTCAATTCCAGTTTTTTTCTAAAATTTGAATTTGAGATTTATCATACTATATTGACTATTCACCACCTAAAACCTGTCGAATTGCTGTTTAATTCAATGGGAGAGGTCCAGGGATCAATTTGGAGATCTTTTCAGCCTTCCTGACATTCTGTTTTTTTCTCCAAATTTGAATTCGCTTGAGTTTGATCGAATTCGATTCAAATTTGATTCGAGTTTTCAGGTCGTTTAAATTCGTCCGAGTTGGGAAAAATTTGATTTTATTAATAAATTTCGATTCGTCCAATTTCTAGTGGTTTATGGAAGTTTTAAAAAAACTCACATGAATTCGAAAATCGACCTTTGATAAATGTGCCCCTAAATGTTAGCTAAAATGCTTGGGGAGCAAATGACATGCAAAAGTGATTTTATAACAACATTTCACCTACTTTATATGTGAAATTAACACCAAAAACAAAATTCAGGCTTGGATATAAGGACATTTAGATTTATTAAAAAGGGACCAAGCTGTTATTGCACAAATACCCATATGTGTGTGTGTGTGTATATATATATATATATATATATATATATATATATATATATATATATATATATATATATTTGATATTTCCCCATTTTTTAGCAACATTAAATTAACAGCTGAACAATATAGAAAGACTACCTTTTTAGTGAAACTTGCTCATTTAGGCTCATTTGCTAAATTACACCAGTGCAGTATTTTATAACCTTGAACAGAGTTCTGTCTCAAATCCTTCTGCTTTTAGATTGCAAGCTCTTTTGGGCAGGGCCCTCTTTGCACCTTTGCAGAATATGTTGGTGCTTTAAAAATAGGTGTTAATAATACAGTATTAAAAATAATACTACGCTAATTGTTGAATGGTTGCTATGGGCAGCGGCACTGGTTCAATTGAGAACCTATGCTAGCAAACAAGCTACATTATGTCCCAGATTTACTGAAGGTCAGAATTTTTACATTTTTAAGTATTCATTTTATTGTTCCTTAAAAAAATTCTTAAATATGGCCTGTAACACTAAAGTCAGTATAAGGACACAGTGTATATATGTATATATAAATATAAATATATATATATATATATATATATATATATATATATATATATATATATATATATATATTTATATGAGAGGTATTGTTTTGCTTAATAAAACAATGCTTCGCAGGGAAAAAATATGAATATCCTTTCTGGGTGATAAATGAAATTTTTCTAAACGACATAATAATGTAAAATTAGCCTGGGTTAATGTTTTGTGTGTATTCTGAAAAAAAAAGTCACCAAACTGCTACGCAAGCTGCTGTTAATCTCTTTAATTGCAGGAAAATGGCATTATATTTAGAAACACATCACTTGTGGGAGAGAACTTAAAACGTAGTGCAAACCTTTTAAGCAGAAGGTCCAATGGTTAAATAAATAAATCCGCATAAACGTCCACATTTTGATGTAAATTTCCTGCTATCAGCTACAAGGGCCACAGCCTCTTTAAACAAACACTTCTCTCCCATGAAAAATGAGATTTTTTTTTTCTTCCTTTCCTGCAGATCATTGGCTGAAATATAAGTCGGGCGATGGAAGGATTGTGGCAGCGCAAGATGTGTGTGTGTTATATGCATTTCAGTGATTGCAGGATTACATACAGCTCACCCCTATGGTATATCTATTACTAAACAAATATCCCTGTTTGTTTTAGCCACAATCTACTTTGCTAGGCTTTAACTGGTTAAATCGCTCAGATTCATTGATGAGCGGAAATAAAAACGAATCCTCCTGAAGTGTGCTTTGATTTTATTTTGCCTATAATCAAGAGCAAGAGCATGGGGGGACTGACCACAAGCAATACAGTTACAGATGTACCTGTGTTACTTTTCGTTTCACATCAACGAACGAGGGATCAACGTTTCGATTGCCTTTTGTGTCCTCTTCTGCAAGCTGGGATACCATTAAAAAAATAATAAATTACATTCAAAATATATAATGTATAATATATATATATATATATATATATATATATATATATATATTTTTTTTTTTTTTTTTTTCATTTTTCATCCTTGAAAAAGGTCCTAATGAGGACCAAAACGTCGGACATTACAAAATGATAATAAAAGAATTAAGCTTTTAAAAGGGAGTGCTGGTCAGAAGATTTTTTGATACATAAACGATCACCGTGCACCCCGCCATTGATAACTGCTTTGGAGTGCGGATACTCATTGAAAAAGTATATATATATATATATATATATATCAGGATAGTGTAAACAAAAGATTATTCGAGAAAATCCAACGTTTCAGTCCATGGTGATCTTCCTTGTTTTCCCTGAGGAAGATCACAATGAAGTGATAGAAATGATACATTTTCTCTAATAAATCGTTTTGCACTTAGTCCTGATGAGTATGGTACTCTATCCTAATATATATATATATATATATATATATATAAATAAACCTCCATTTTTTTTCACAAACAAACTGTGTTGTTGGAATTGTCTATTTGTTTCTATTTAACTGGCACCCAGGTTTTGATTTTGGCAAAAGGTGTGCGATTCGTATTCTCTTCTTTTATATATATATATATATATATATATATATATATATATATATATATATATATATATATATATATATATATATATATATAAAAATATATTTTTATTGTGCATTTTAAAGATATATATATATATATATATATATATATATATATATATATATATATATAGATAGATAGAGACATTTCAACCACTATCAGTAATATTTCTTAAGGAAAGTGTGTGTGTGTATATATAAATATAGTAATCCCTATTTCTATACTGAATTTTCAGCAGAACATGGTACCATTATAATTTACGCAGTCACTGCTAATGCACAGCTCCGATCTAATTAGCGCTGTTAGGGGTCTGCCAGGCTCTAGTAGACAAGAGAAGTGCAGGGAGCATTTCCCGGGATCTCTACCTTATTCCCAGGCTTATTCAGCCCGAGGGTCTCTCTCATGCTGAGCCGATGGGAAAAATCCCTGCTGAATGGGCACCCACTGGCTGCATAATCGTTCCCTACAACTACAACTATTCCCTTGCTCACAAATGCGGCCGGATTACATGCAATTGTGTTTGTTACCCCCATGGCTGCTTTGTACTAAAGACTGTACAGCACACCAGCGATCCCATTTACGAGACGAATAACAAAAGTGTGGAGATCAAGTTGAGGCAAAAATAAACAGAGCAAAGGGGGAGTGAACATGGGCGCTACTGCTAATCTGGGAAGACCTCTTCCTTG
>CM076686.1:33429393-33676893 GCA_038501925.1 Xenopus petersii
ATTTTTTGAAAAATACACTGATAGTCCTTGCTTTTGTGCATTGCCTTTATTCGTTATAAAGTGATGCTTGAAACAAATAACAAAGAAGCAAGTTTCCTACTAGTAGAACTTTTCCAAGGCCTGATGCTTTCATGACACCAAATAAAGCTGTGAATGCTTTAGGCTGAGCCGATGAGGGGCAAAAAGTCCAAATAGGTATATTGCTAACGAAGCTCCTGAGGAAGATTCTGCAGGAACCACTTTGAAGAAAGTTCAAGAAAATTCAAGGGTTGGCTAGTCAGGTGATTAGGAGCTGGTCCTCGTCAATGTGATGGTCTCTGTCACTTTTAATAATCTCTCCTTGCTTAGAAAACTGGGTCTCATGTTTGCTAGCAAATAACTACCCAAATCTTTGGTCTGTCTCTCATTCCTGCAAGGAAAGGTTTGTTTTAACACTGCAAATAACTGAATGTTCCAGCCTAATCATTGACTAGACAGGCGCTCAGACAGACTGACAGATCTGATCACCCCATACACATAAGGCTGAGGAGGTCATTGGGCAGACAGATTTTTAAGACTGCCAAATCAATATATGCTTGACTCCAAACTGCATTTCTGACCCTTTTGGCCCCCAAGGAGAAATGCTCTGCTAAATCAGATGACTTGGCTGACTGTATGACACTTTGTATGGGCAACTTTAATTGCTGCTTTAGCTGCTGAACCATTAAGGGAACTCTCAGTCAGACTGAAGACCGGAGAGTGAGATCCTGTCATTGCTCCAATCAAGATCTGTTGATTGTAGACGTCAGAAAATATCAGGCGGTCACAGCTATGGCAGAATTTGGAAGCATATGAAATATATATATATTTGTTTATTTCTGATTGTATTAAACACAAGAATGTGATTAAAGGCAATAGGTATGCTACAAATGGAAATAGTAAACGTCCTCCAATCATAGACAGACAGCTATTCTCCAAAAATCCAGTACCTGCAGTCAGGCCCAGTACTCTGTGGCTGTTTGGGCCTCTGTTTACATGAAATGGCAGCAGAATCGGACTGGGCCGGTGTGTCTCATCGTGCCTGGATATGAATTAGTGATCTGCTGTCTTCTGTGCAGCCTACTTGTTATTGATCTATCTGAGCAGGCAGGAGGATGCTTACATGCTTATTTTATGCCTTGGTCACCCTTAGGTTGGCCATACATATGGAGATCCACTCATTTGGTAAGGTCGGTAACGAGCAGATCTCTTCCTGATATGCCCACCTTCAGCTGGATGATATCGGGCTCATACGATCGCGGGCCCTAGGGTGCAGAGGGGAATTTTCTTGACACTACTTTTGCTTCCTTTCACCTCTCCTCTCCGACTTCTGTCCATTGATGAAAATGAGATCAGATGTGAAAATAAAGTTTGTTAGCTTTTACCAGTGATCTGAGAGTCTGCGGTTCCTTCAAGTGGTGCGCCGCTGAACTTGCTGATGTACTAATTACGTTCTTCTTGGTGACGTACTCGGGGCGGCTGCACCCGGGTCACAACGAGGTCTGGGTAAGACTCATTTTTATATGCTTCATATACTTTATCCGGTTTGTGGGGAGATCGATTGGATTGTACCGACTTCCAGCCTTAAGTGAGGGGTCCGGGGCAGAGTGCACCCGGACCAAAAAGTGTTAAATGATGAGCCACACAGGGATTCGTAAATTATAGTCTTACCCCACCTAACATAATTAATTAATTCATGGTTTGTGAAGGCCTGAAGTAGCGACAGTAATATGTTTGTCTAGTGACTCACAAGTCTGTAGAAATAATGAACCCAATATCTGGCCAGAAGCAGCAGAGGTGGCTGTTCCTGTGCCTAACCATCCTGATACAGTGCTGCCTTAGAGGTAGATGCCTCGAAAATCTGCCCAGGTGCTGTACTCTCTCAGAGACACTGTTACTAATACAGTGCCCCCTTGTGCATATTTTTCCTGCAAGTTTTCTCTTGCAAAAAACCAACCGTGATATTGGTAACCGGGAATTGCTAGCAATTATGTGGGTCTTCGAGGTATGGCGGCACCTCCTGGAGGGGGCTAAACATCAAATCATAGTCTACAGTGATCACAAGAATCTTTTATATATCAAGTCTGCTTAACATATTAATCCAAGGCAGGCTAGGTGGGCATTGTTTTTTACTACATTCAAGTTAATCATCACATACAAACCTGTCTCCAAAACACTAGAAGCTTTGAACCCTTTCACTCAGATATTTCTGAGGAAAATCCTATTATCCAGAAATCAGTGATTATTGCAGCCTTAAGTCCTGATCTGTTTACTTTTTTTGCAGTCTGCTCAGGCATAGGCTCCTGATGGTAAACCTTCCAATAAACTACTGTATTTGTTCCTGAGAATCTCTGCGCTACAGTGTTTGAGGAGACCCACAATTCGATTCTAAAATATCTGGTCATCCGGGATTTAACAAGACCATTCAGATATTTAGCTGGGATATATAGTGACCTACCTTATTGCAGGATACTATCAAATATGTAAATTCTTGCACTATATGTGCTAGGTCCAAGACTTCTAAGACATCTCTTCCTGGGTTCTTACAGTCTCTGTCCATTCCTACAGAGCCCTGGACCCATTTATCCATGGAATTTTTAGTTGGTTTGCTGCCTTCCCAGGGGAATAATGTAATTTGGGTGGTGGTAGATTCAGTAAAATGGCTCATATTGTTCCTTTGCAACGGGTGCCTTCATCCAAAGTCCTTGCAGATCTTTTTGTAGAAAACCTTATCAGGTTACATGGGATTCCCTTTAATACTGTATCTGATAGGGATTCACAGTTCGTATCTAAATTTTGGAGAGCATTTTGTTCGCTCTTTGGGGTTGTGCTTTCGTTCTCTACCAATTACCATTCACAGACTAATGGTCAGACAGAGAAAACAAACCAGCATCTGGAGAAGATTTTACACTATGTATCTGATAATTAGTCAGAATTGGCAGAACTGCTACCCTGGGTGGAATTTGCATACAATAATGCTCCTCATTCTTTTTCTTGCATGTCTCCATTTTTTAAAAATTTTCTAGGCACACTAAGGCCTTTTCCCGTAAGGTGCCCGCTACCAAATTACAACCTACGTTTATTGGTCCATACAAGGTTCTTGAAGTTTTAAGCCCAGTCACTGTATATTTGGAGCTGCCAGACAATTGTAAAATTTCCAATGTTCCCTGTTAAAATCTGCTTGGGATGTCGGACAGTCTGTGGGCCCACCTCCTTGAAGAGAGTCATCCAGAGTATGAAATTTCCAAACTGGTAGACTCCAGC
The DNA here is from genome assembly GCA_038501925.1 of Xenopus petersii. Classification (NCBI taxonomy): domain Eukaryota; kingdom Metazoa; phylum Chordata; class Amphibia; order Anura; family Pipidae; genus Xenopus; species Xenopus petersii. The sequence goes on from CM076686.1 coordinate 33,432,676, forward strand.
ATTTTCAGAGGTAAGATTCAATAGTTGGTGCATTGGAAAGGCTATGGACAAGAGGAGAGATCTTGGGTTCTAGCTTTTGATATCCATGCTGATCCCCTTAAAAAGCAATTTCATGTCACCAATAGTGATGGGCGAATTTGTTCCGTGAATTATGACGTCCGCGTCAGTTTTCATGCTTGTGTCAATTTTGATGCCCGCAATTAAAGTCAATGGGCATCTGAATAATATTGACGCGCCGCAGTTTTGATGGAAGCAACTATTCCGACGCCCATCCAAATTCTTTTGACGCTGGCGTCACTGCAGTTTTGCAAATTTATTCACCAGCGGCGAATCATAGACATTCGCTCCTGACGAATTTATTCGCCAATCACTAGTCACCAATCCTGGGGGGTCCAGGTGCTCAGAGTTTGCCATCAGTATGGCTATGAAACCCCCTGCTCAGCACATACACATTGCCCGTTGTAGGTCAAGTTTACTTGTTGCCCGGTGCTGATTTCCTGCTTGTAAATCTTGCTCCTTGTGATTTTCTGGTTCTGACACGAGCCAGTTACTGATCTAGTATTTGTCTCATGTCTCAGTGGTTGTTTTTCTGGTACTGACCCAGCCTGCCTGACAACAATTATTCAGTCTCTACTGGCTCCTTCCCTGCTTTACGTTTGGCTCCCTTGCTTGTCCCTGTGGGAGTTGCTGGATTCTTGTGAGGTAAGTCCTGATGGCACCCAAGTAGCTGAGGGCTAGGCTAGAGGCGTTTTTTATAAGTAGAAGATCATGCCTAGACCGGAATCCAGTGACTCCCCTACGCCTGCAGCCGTTCATTCCCCCTTCCCCCCTTCCCCTCCTTTTCCCTTTGTGCATATGTGCAATTTTTCAGCATCATGTCTGGATTAATGGGGATTTGTGCACAGGAAATTTTAAAAAGTATTGTATCTCCTGCAAATCCTCATTACTTCCAAACCCATGCGGGGGAGGTTGGGTTGCATGCCGTCCCCCTACATTTCTTCCACCCTAGGCCTGGGCCTTTGTGGCCTTTCCTCAAATCCGGGCCTGTCTGTTCCAGCAAGTGCTGTTATTTAACACTGAGGAAACTGTGCTCAGCCAAGATCCCACTTATGACCAAACACAGTAGAAACAGATTTTTAAGACCAACTGCAAGGCTTGTTCACCCTGCACAAATGTGGTGTCATCCAACAGAGCTGCCAGCTGAGAAGGCCTAAAATTATTCTTGTAACATTTGATTTTAATGAGTTTGACATCCCCTGCTACCTTTTAAGGAGTTAGCCACCAAAAACTGATTTTTGCATAATGAAAAAAGCGATTTTGAAGTAACTACTTAGATTTGCTACCAATTTCCAATGGTTCCCATCTTCTGTCTTTTAATAGAAGTTGATTCTCCTCCAGGTCTGTCAATCAGCTGTGCCATTGCTGTATATGTGCAGAGAATATTGACAGTAAGACAAATACTGCATTCAGTCCCTTCCACATGTTGTCTAGAGGTCCTGCCAATCTTTCTCCTCAGTACCTTGGGTCGAGCGGGATTTTGACGACCTCTCACTCTTCCTAGCGGGTGCGGGTTGAGCACTTCTTCTGCTCTCCTCGCCCCCAACGTCAAATGCCGGCTTCTGACTTCCGGGTTCGTCTTTTATAGATGCCCTGCCCCTTATGTGACATCATTGGCGGGGTAGGTCTGCGCAGGTCTATTAAAGAAACATGGAAGTCGGATACGGGTGGGCGTGGGCCAAGGGAGGGCAGGTTAGGTTCAGGTGCAGGTTGGGTAAATCCCGACCCACACATCACTACCGCCCGCAACCTTAGACTGCCAGCTTTCAACTTCCGGCTTCCTGTTTTATAGGCTCACACCTGCCCCACCCCTTTTGTAATGTCATCAGAGGGGCGTGGCAGAGCGGGCCTATAAATGGAGGGGGGAAGCTGGTTTGACACGTCCAGGTCACGTTTTTCTCGACCCCCACATCACTATTGTGGGGGTCTCCTGTTCCACTGAGGGGGCCTGTTTGAAAGCTGACAGCCTTCTTTTGGGTCCCCAAGGAGAACTAATACAGTGTTGTTTCATCACCTTCCCTATCATAATAGTTTTCATGTTTAGATTATATACATTTTATGCACAATCTTTACTAAGGCACACTTTACATTATTGAGCATTTGCACTGCTACTTAAAGGGCAAATAATATGCCCTTTACAATGCACCATCTCTCATATGCCTATAGATATGTGAAGACTACTCCTTCTGTGTAATATAAAAAACACAGAATGTGAATTTAGGTGCCATCTGGTGGCTAGCATCAGGTATTGATATGTCCTATCATATTCATACAAGTATTGGAATATCCTATTGTATACACTATTCAGCACCCACAGAGACATTTTTGAGTAGGCTGAAATATTCTTAGTGCTTTTATACAAGCTAATGCAGCTATTATTATATTTGTGCCTGATTGTAGTCTAAAAGGGTTTTAAGAGATAGAAATACATGTAAGCGCATAAGAATAAAGCACCACTAATCTAAGCAGAAATATGTGAGCAATAGAGAATTGATATACAGAGAGCTAATGTGAGTGCTCTGCCTATTAAATACACATAGTGTGTCTCTATGGGGGGTTTTCATGCATGGCTATATACTGCAGGCAAATGTAAAGCACAGCTCCTGAACAGGATAAACAGCCTGTATCTCAACAAACTACTATTTATTGGCAGCTTGCTGTGTAATCTACAAAGGATTAAAGAAAAATTATAGCCCAGATGAAAAATGAAATGCAAAATATATATTACTGCAGGCAGATAGAACCGACTGCCTTTTGGAGTAGTATAATTTTGTGTCTCTGCTGAGAAACTGTCCTCTGGCACATGGTACACTATAGCTATAACTATATGCCCAGTGCAATTCTATTCACTAAAGCCAATTACCACAGATAATACAGGACTCGCTGATAGCAGAACACAATCCACACATATCATAGGATTATTAACTCTGAGAAAATACAGGGCTCACTAATAATATTCAAGCTTACATTTTCAGCTCCCATGTTTCAAAGATTAATGTGACAAAATTACCTGTTCTGTAACATTAAACTGAACAGCCTCATCCAACCCACGTCTGTTATTAGATTCCTTTGGACTAATATAAAAGATATAAGCTTCCTAAAGCCATATGCTGTAACTAAAAATGAATTTACAGATAAGAGGAGGGTCCTTGAAAAGTTTTGTTGCATTCTCCAAATTCTCCAAATAAATATATGGAACAGGTATGGAACTTGTTATCCAGAATGCTCGGACCTGGGTTTTCAGGATAATGGATCTTATTTCTATATATATATATGTTAAAATGTGAGAGGGGGAGAATCTTTGTCCAGACCTGTGTGATTGCTGTATTGCTTATCTGCAGTGTGGTGCACCTCTTCAATAAACTTTGAGCAAAGTTTATAAACTTCTGAGTTTGAGCATTATCCGTGTGTCCAGATGTGGTGATTACCAAGGGAAACAAATATGAACTTCTCAATATCCAGTTAGGGTTAATTATATCTTAGTTGGGATCGGTATTGTTTTATTATTACAGAGAAAAATGAATTCATTTATAAAGAATTGATCAAAATGGAGTCTATAGGAGATGGCCTTTCGTATAAAGAGCTTTCTGGATAAAGGGATTCAGAATAATGGATCCAATATCTATACAATGAAATAAGTGCAGTGCAGTTTATTCAGCACATTTTAGAGAGCTATTGTAACGATAAGTAGTAAGATGTCCTTGTTCTACATGTATCACTAGGTAAACAGTCCATAGTAAACACAGGTATGGTTACCCAGCAAATATCCTTAAGAATAAATAAACAGATAGCAGACAGACAAGACTCAGATTGAGTAACAAACTGCGTCTAATAGAAGATATACAAAGTTCATGCTTCTTTTAGAATTGCATAGGACAGCATTTTGGGATGAAGAGCTCCTAAGGCTAGTAATATTGCCTAGGTCAGCATTAGGGTAAGGACACACGAGGAGATTCAGGGACATTTTGTCGCCTGGCTACTAATCTCCTTGTCTTTTGAGCAACTATCTCCCTGAAATGCCTCAGCGTTTTTCCCCATAGGCTACAATGAAAAGTAGCCTGCGCTAATGCACACACGGTGATGCGTTTTCAATAGTTGGAAAAACGCTGAGGCAGTTCAGGGAGATAGTTGCTCAAAAGACAAGGAGATTAGTAGCCAGGCGACAAAATCTCCCTGAATCTCCTCGTGTGTCCTTACCCTTAGGGGTTAGAGGTCTCTTTAGCTGTTGAGTATAAAGGACACCTTCATTTTTTGATTAGTAGCTGTTATGTTTTGGTAGCCGAGGATGAGTAGAGAATAACAGTGTTTTATTAGCAGGTTCAGGCAGCCTGCCTATGATTAAGGGAGTGATTCCCGAAACGCGTATGGCGTTGGATCCTTGCAGGAGTGCCGTCCATTTCTTTAGTGCTACAAGTATAGCAGTACCCTTATTCACAATGTAAAAGTCACATTTTGCAGTATTTGCCAGTCACTGGCAAGCAACCAATCACAGGGATTGGCTCCTTTAAGTAACTGACCAGTCTCAGGGCAGGTGCAACAAGCGGATCCTTTGCAAAGTATTTCAAGGAAATATCCTTTGGTAGTAAAGAAACAGCTGAACCTGTATCAAGCATCAGGTAAATGGAGTGCCCCTTGTCAGCAGAAGCAGTACTGACACTGACAGTGCATATAAACTTGTCTGGAATAAATGTACCAGCTTTATCCACACTTAATACTGTGACATTTGTAGTAGTGACTTCATGAACATCTTTAGCAGAACTACAGCAGATCTTAGCAAAATGTCCTACCTTTTTGCATTTGCGGCACTGTACAGCTTTTGCAGGACATGTAGCATAATTTGCAGTGTGTTGTGTTGAACCACAGTGGAAGCAGTTTTTTTTATTTGTATTTGCTGCACAGTTTTGCAGTGTAGGTGAATCACTTTCCTTAGCACTGTATTTTGCCTGTGACTGTGCATTATTAGGCCACAGTGTTGGATTCACAGTCTGTACATTCCCAGCAGTTGCCTGAGAGTTTTAGCCTTTTTAGCAACTGTAATCGCCTTTGCAAGGGTTAAATCCTGCTCTAGGAGCAGTCTCTCTCTCTAATGCGAGGTGTTTGTTTTTTCCACTATTTGGTCTCTTAGCGTTTCATCTGTTAGATTCCCAAACTCACAGGTAACAACCAGCCCTCTCAAAGCTGCTACAAATTGCTCTGTGGATTCGCCATTACGCTGTCCACGTTGGCGGAACTTATATCTTTCAGCAACCACATTTACTCTTGGCATGAAAAAGTTCTTTATAGCAGTAACTGCAGTTTCATAAGTCTCATCAGGTAATGGTAATGTATAGAATATATACACTGTCCCTCTGCTCCCAGGAAGTGAATAAGTAAAGCACGCTTTCTAGCAGCAGAAATCTCCCCTTGGTCAGCAGCAATAATGTATTTTTCAAACATACGGATCCAAGCAGTAAAAGGTATGGTAGGCTCACCAGGGTTTGGGAGAAAAGGTGTAGGCTGCTGCAGAGGTAGAAGAGACATATTGTCGCCAATATGTTATGTTTTGGTAGCCGAGGATGAGTAAAGTATAACAGTGCTTTATTAGCAGGTTCATGCAGCCATTACACAACAGTAACTTCCAACTCTATCACTCTTAAGCAGTATAGAAATTACTATGTATACACAGTGTAACTCATGTGCACAGTGACACCTACAGGCCCTTTGTATAAACGCCACAGTAGCTTCACCTCAGACTCCTGAAAAGGTGCCAGGAATTTGGATCATCGCTTGATTATCGGGAACCTGAGGGTCATGCTCCAAAGGTTGTGGAGCTCCCTGAAAAAAAAGAACCTTTTCAGTTTAAAATTACTGCCTGGAAGCTATTTATTTCTACATACAATTCTAATTGCTCACAAGCAGTATATCTAAAGGTTTAATCATTGATTCTGTATATTTGTATTAATATTTTTATGAATATTAATTAAGAAAATTATTAATATTGATAAAGGTTCACTCCTTTATTACAAATGCAAAGATCTGCACCTTTCCCATGAATGCAGTTCTGTCTGGGTTTGGCTGTACTGTATTCACGCCTCCCTAGATGCCTCCAAGCTTGTGCCAACAGATGCAAACTGCTATGGAGCCCTGTATTTAATACCTGCCATTCTCAAATGAAAGTGGACTGATACACATTTTTAAGGTGAGAGCTGCATGAATACAGTATTGCCAGTGCTGGAGGTTTCCATGTGGTTTCCGTAGGTAGTAATTGTGGTCACAGGGGAGTTGAATAAACACAGTGATCAATGCATGCACAGCTATTCACTCTTCTACAAACCTTTATGGGCAGAATATGAACACAGTATCCCTTGTCCTGAACATCTGAGGGTTAATTTACTAACATTTTTATTGTTTCTGCTTTCTTTTTCTATTTTGCAGTAGGCTGTTGAGATCTAATTGGTCAATTGTTTGCTACAGGCACTTAAGCAACTCAGCGGGGCCTATTTACTTAGTTCTAGTGAAGGAATAGAGAAAAAATAATTGGAATTTCGAATGTTTTTTTGGCTACTTAGACCATCGAATGGGCTACTTCGACCTTCGACTTCAACTCGAACGATTCAAACTAAAAATCGTTCAACTGTTCGACCATTCGATAGTCGAAGTACTGTCTCTTTAAAAAATTCTTCGACCCTCTAGTTCGCCACCTAAAACCTACCGAGGCCCCCATAGGCTTCCTAACAATTTTCTGATCGAAGGAATATCCTTCGATCGATGGATTAAAATCCTTAGAATCGTTCGATTCAAAGGATTTAATTGTTCGATCGTAGGAATAGCGCAAAATCCTTTGACTTCAATATTCGAAGGATTTTACTTCGACGGTCGAATATCGAGGGTTAATTAACCCTCGATATTCGACCCTAGGTAAATCTGCCCCAGCATCTATGATCGTAAATCGGGGTCTCGAACAATGTTCTGTCTCATTTCTCTTTCATTTCTGGCTCAATCCATACCTAAGATAACAAGTGCAGCTTAGAGGGGCTATTGGTCTTGAGAATTACAGGAATATATTATATATATATATATATATATAACACACAGCAACCATGAGTATGCTAATAATTATATCCTTATAATACACAAAAGCTATGATGTAAATTGTAAATTAAATGTAAATTATATCCTTATAAACGGTGAGTTCTGATGTCATTTCTGTCACATGACTCGCTGAAACTTGTGTATTATAATAAATAAAGTACCCCCGGTTGCAAAATATGAGGATATTAGAAGTTACCTCAGAGTTCCATGACCATGCTTTCGGCCTTGCGTTTTTAAATGATCACGCAACTCCTCGGTAACTTAAAATATCCTAATAATTTACAAGAGGGGGTACTTTATTCACTATATAATATACAAGTGCCATGAATATCCTGTAAATGATATCCTTATAAACAGTGCTTAGTGATGTCATCGGTTATAATTGGAGCTAAGTGATGTCATTTCTGTCACATGACTCACTGAAGCTTGTTTATTATAATAAATAAAGTACCCCATGTTGCAAAATATGAGGATATTAGAAGTTACCTCGGCGTTCCATGACCTGTATAAAAACACTCGGCCTTTGGTCTAGTGCTTTTACAGTATATGGTCATTGAACTCCTCTGTAACTTATAATATCCTTATATTTTACAAGATGGGGTACTTTATTCACTTTACAAACAGTATTTTGTGGTGTCATCAGTTATTATCGATGCTCATTGATATTTGTATCTTGTGATTCACTGAAACGTGTATTATTTTTAATAAAAATGTGAGGATATTGGAAATCACTGCACAGATTTACCCCGTTTCATGGCGCAGAGCGAAGGAATCACAGGAGACGATATTGCTCAAATGTCTTGTGGCTTTATTTGGCACATCGAGTGGGTTTCTAGCAGTGGGTTGGTGTGGAAAAACCTACGCGTTTCGTGCCCTCTTCCCAGGCACTTCGTCAGGGTATAATGTGAGTCACGTGTTCAGGGCTTTAAATAGGCTAATTATTAAGTGTCAATCAATATCATTGAATACTCCATATAAAAATTAAACTGTGAATTAATGTTACAATTGTTCATAAACGGTGATAAAACATGATAAAACATGGTGCAATATTACATACATGCTTTTTTAAGTAATCTTGTAAAAATAATTTAATTAAAAGGTAATATTGGAAATCACCTCTGAGTTCTATAACCTGTATAAAAGAACTCAGTTATAGGCTATGTCTACATATGGTTATGGAACTCTTTGGTGACTTGTAGACTTGTTTAACTGTATATACACAAAGGCACTTTCACATTGACTGTCGAGGTCTTTGTGGTTTTAATAAATATCTCATGTGCTGCTGCTAATCCTTACTTCGTTACTTTCAGTTCTACATAATAATAATAATGAAAACCAAAAGGTATTTAAAGTTTCATGAGAAGTTGGGTAGGCTGCACTGCTGATCACTGGTTCCAGGAGCCCTGCCCAAGATATTAAATAAAGTGAGTCCAAAGATCCCTGGCAGAGAATTTGAAGAATCGGTGGCTGCAAGGACCGAGCAGAACAAAGCAGGTAATTGTCATTTTTTATATCACCGTGCCAGTGTTTCCTTGCAATGAAAACAAATATAAACTTTATATAAAACAGTAGTGAAAAACTTTTATATCACCGTGCCAGTGTTTCCTTGCAATAATTGTAACAAAACAAAAGGCAACAAAACACACCAGTAGAATATCCTCTGCAGCTAGTCACTTGTGTTACCTGCAGAACATGCGAGGGGACAGAATATCATAGGGTTGTCACCATTCCAATTTCATAATAAACTATTCATGCAATCACGTCTTCTTGCATGTTATATGTATTATATACATGTGATGTATAAATAATCCCACCGTAATACGTAGCACGCATGTGTCATTCGTTTTATTTCAGAAATATCAGATTGCTGGCTGGGAGATCATTTCACCATTGGAAAAAAACACCTATACAGACAGGGACCCATTCACTCCGCTTTGCCAATAGTTCTGTAATGGGCAACAACTATGTTAAACTTAAAAATGAGACCCCCTATGAGTTCACGTATTGTTATTCTTATGCGGTAGCACTAAACAGCATAAAGGTAAGTTGTCTGTTCTTTAAGAGGGAAGTAAACCAAAATATAACATTTTACACAGTGTAAAGACATTTAACTCAAGGCAGCTATACGTTATTTAAACATTCTCAGAGTTTTGTATAAATGTAATTGGTACTGAAAACAGTATGTATCTCTCCTTGGCTATTCTCTGCAATGCTGGTCCTGCCATGTACTAGTGAAAGAATCTAGCAGGAGTCACCTCTCCTCCACCAAAAACTCATTCATTCACCATTTTCACACTTTTTCAATGTATTTGTAATCTATTTACCTATTCCATGTTTGATCCTTGCAGGGCAAATAGCTATGGATTTCTGTTTATCTGTGCACTGGTAATCTAATGATCTACCTCACAAGAACTATACATGGAGGAGCTTTAATTAAAACAGGCAAAAAAAAAAAATGTTTACCACAAGCCCTATTCATTGCACTCATGTTAGACAAGGGGTATAATGTTCTTTTAATTCATGTTTACTTCTATCCAGTGAATCTTGTGGATTATTTTATTTAAGGAACCAATGTAAAGTATATTTTGTAATACTTAAGAGATGAACAGTCTGTTTTAGTACTATATATAAGGGACATCTTTTAGTTTCTGTGATAAATTTGCACATTAAATTTACATTCCAACACCTATAAAATCATAAAGAGGTTGTGCAATGGCTTCTTTCCATCCCAACAGAATTTTCCATGGTTCCCAAAGGAACTTTATAGTCAAAGATCAACTGGGCATCCAGGAAACGATCACTAGTGTCATACTTATTTATGGCCAGAGATTAATATATGTACCCATGCCCACAATATAAAAGGGCAAAGAACAGAATATCACATTTCTCTTGTTTGATAGAGGATTGAAAATAGCAATTAAACCTTGGCAAACCAGGGGCTCTACGTCCCTTTTGCGTATGAAAAGTACTGGGAACTGGGATTTACAGCGTAGTGCCTCCACCTATGGAACACTGAAGAGCACACCTCAGGGGGGGGGGTTTAACTAGGAAAAATAAAACACAGTTTGCAAATGAAACAAATATAAACTTTATATAAAACAGTAGTGAAAAAACTTGGACAATCTAATAATCAATGCACTCCTGACTGTTTTCTCCAACACAGTTCTTTTTATTATCAAAGTCCAAATCCTCTGGAAGGGGTTAATAACCAAACAGTTCAAATAGAATGTACCTTCCCCAGAACTCTTATACCCCAGGTAGCGCTACCTTTCCCAAAAGACCTGTCCTCAAACTGGGGTCCCACATTCGTATCCTTGCCAGTATACTCCTTTGGGTGGCTCACTCACCGGGGTGCTCTCAGAGTCAGTCACACTAGAGATTACAGGCAGCTCTTCAGCAGGATCAATCTCACCAGTGGCACCTTTCACCTCCTGAGACTCTAGCAGCTTGGCAGGGAACAGGATGGGCTCTCTCTGTACTTCTACAGATGCAACAGCTTGGACAGTCTCACACAAACTGGTTGTGGCTGGATGTTGCAGCATACAACCCCTATTAAGCTCTGTTGGAGACCCTGTACAAATGGCTCCAAAGTCAGGCACTCCCTCTCTCCCAAGGATGCACTGGGGCGCCCAGCCAATCGGATGGCTCTCCAGCCTTTAACTGGGCTGGATGATGTCACAGACAGAAAAACAGGAGAAGGAATTGTCTGATCCCCTACACTATCATATAACATTTTTTTCATAACATACAGTTTTATGTAATAAAATCATATACCTTCCTTACCAGCAATACTTTGCAACATAAGAATACAGGAAATCTATGTTGTTCTTGTCTAAAATTTCTGTTTTCATGAAAGGGTAATGGAATAATCGGGCCTGGCGCTGAGATTCAACACAACCAAAGGGAGATACCAAGCCATCTGTATGTGAAATATGGGAGAAGCAATGCTCTTCATGAAACCAGGCACATACCAGACCTGCATCTCTCTTACAATGGCATTGACAACCCTACTTTCTTAATCAGACTGTCTGGCCATGATCGATCATATTTGGAATTAGTATGTAGTAGAGGAGGATATGTCCCTAAGTGTATCAATCATGGTAATTGTGCCTTACTTTCTCCCATAACCTTAGAAGGGCAGTGTACTAAATTTTTGTTTTGGATGATATGTAGTTAGTTAGAGTAGAAAGAGCTTTACTGTTATGTAGGAGCACATTGGACATAGCTGATTTTTTTACTTTTGTATTATTTGAATTTTTATTCAGTGGAGTGCCTGCACATATGTTTTGTAATGTACAAGGTGTAGTATGATTATTATGATGGAGTGTTTTTTTTTAATTCTGTTTTGAACTTCCCTAAGGAGACATGAAACAGTGTCATCTGTCAGTGTAGGATAGAGAGATGATCCATAGAGGAACACCACTTTGAGGGCCTAGGTCTCTGGAAACTGGAATCCTGTTGAGTGAAACAATGGTTCTCGGGACAGTAAAGCATATGTGACACTGCACTGCATCTTGATTTTACTGCATTATATTTGCATTATGTTTCTGCCAAATTCAGAATATACTCCAGTACAACCAAGGTTCAATGCCCAATTGTAGATTTTGCTCTTTAAATTTCCTGGGTGTGCTGTTTCGTTCTGTATTATTCTGATTTTCAACCTAACTTACTAAGATATAATGGTTATTGGCTATTGGTCTGTTCCTAACAGTCCTGATCTCTGGCCTCAATCTGATATTTATTTTACTCTGCTTAATCCTGATTTACCTAACTTGCTATTTCACAGTTTAAGACCTTCCCCAATTCCTGCTTCTCTTAAGTCCTTACTTCTGGGACATAGTGCTGAAGTAGCTCTCCAGGCTTTTGATAAGTGACAAATCTGCTAGTATGCTGAGGGAAAGGGCAATGTATCTAAAGCAAGTCAGCGTGTAAATAATGTTGCTCTTATTATTATTATTATTAACATGTATTTTTAGATAGCAGCACTGTAAAATAAATGTGTTTATAAAAAGAAATCACATGAATTACACACATAGAACATAGAGAGTTAAATACATAACAACCAGTATGGTACAAAAGGTGCAGAAAGGCCTTGTGCAAAAGAGCTTACAATCTAAAAAGGGAATGAAACACAAGGTGTGGGAGTGGGCAAGATCAGACATAGAAAGAAAGCAATTAAATGCTGTAATTTTGAAGGCCTGTCGAAAGGACCATAGTTCTTGGGATGCAGCCCCCAGTTCCAAGTGCACATGTATCAAAAAACAAAAAGAATATCCCAAAACTCTATAATAAAGTTAAAAATCTAGTTTTTATTTAACATCAAGTTAAAAGAATGGCATACAGACCAACTGGTATTCCACCTTACGCATTTCATACCCTCTGGTACTTAATCATAGGCATTAATAAAACCCAATTCCACAACAGCATTTAAAAATCCAAATAGGCATACTGGGAAAAGAGAACCTTAACAATATATGTATAACCTTGCTCTAACATCTAAGTGATATGTGGCAATCTGTGAGCGGTTTTAAAGTATTAAGGGAGGGACCTCTTTGGGTTTAAATTGTCGAATTGGGTATTATTAATGCCTATGATTAGTAGTTAGTACCAGAGGGTATGAAACTTGTAAGGTGGAATACCAGTTGGTCTGTATGCCTATTCTTTTACCTAGATGTTAAATAAAAACTAGCTTTTTAACTTTTATATAGTTTTTATTATAGAGTTTTGTTTGTTTTGCATTAGAGAGATTATTATATGATCCCCTTATATATTTATACATAGTTATCATATCACCCCTTCGCCTCTTCTCCAGCGTGAACATCCCCAACTTGGCCAGTCTTTCCTCTTAGCTAAGATTTTCCATACCTTTAACCAGCTTAGTTGCCCTTCTCTGTACCCCCTCTAATACAATAATGTCCTGTTTGAGTGATGGAGACCAAAACTGAACAGCATATTCTAGATGGAGCGTTACAAGTGCTCTATACAGTGGAAGAATGAGAGCTTCCTGCCGTGAATCAATGCCCCTTTTAATACAGCTCAAGACCTTATTTGCCCTTGATGCTGCTGACTGGCATTGCTTGCTACAGCCAAGTTTATCATCTACAAGGACTCCAAGGTCCTTTTCCATAATGGATTTGCCTAGTACAGTCCCATTAAGGGTATAAGTGGCTTGGATATTTCTTACATCCCAGGTGCATGACTTTACATTTATCAACATTGAATCTCATTTGCCACTTAGCTGCCCAGATTGCCAGTTTGTCAAGATCATGTTGCAAGGATGCCACATCCTGGATGGAATTAATTGGGCTGGATAATTTTGTGTCATCTGCAAACACTGATACATTACTTACAACACCCTCCCCTAAGTCATTAATGAATAAGTTAAATAAAAGTGGAACCAATACTGAGCCCTGAGGGACCCCACTAAGAACCTTACTCCAAGCAGAGAATGTACCATTAACAACCACCCTCTGTACCCAATCCTGTAGCCAGTTTCCTATCCATGTGCAAACAACTTCATTAAGCCGAATAGTTGAGAAAGCAGTCATTTGTGGGGCACGGTATCAAACAATTTGGCAAAATCCAAATAGATCACATCTACTGCCCCCCTCCCACTGTCCAGCATTTTACTTACCTCATCATAAAAAGCAATCAAATTTGTCTGACATGACCTATCCTTCATAAAGCCATGCTGATTGCTGCTCATAATACCATTCACTAGGACAACATTTTTAATGTAATCCCTTAGCAAGCCTTCAAATAATTTGCCCACCACAGATTTCAAATTTACTGGTCTATAATTGCCAGGCTGAGATTGTAATCTCTTTTTAAATAATTGAATGACATCAGCTTTTCTCCAATTCATAGACACCATACCAGATGAAAGCGAATCAGAGAAAATCAGAAATAGGGGCTGGTCTAAAACTGAACTAAGCTCTCTTAGAACCCAGGGGTGTATGCCATCAGGCCCTGGAGCCTTGTTTACATTAATTTTTATTAAAGCTTTATGAATCATTTCCAAAGTCAGCCACTGACTAGATTGAGTTGAGCCATCAGTGCGACTCAGGGAACTCAGACTCCTCTACTAAAGAAAAGATTTAGCACATTTGCCTTTTCTGTATCTGTTACAACCATACTGGTACCATTATTTAAGGGAGCAACACTCTCAACCCGCATATTTTTACTATTAATACACAAACTTTTTGGGGTTAGTCTTAGCATCAGCCGCAATGCTCTCTTCATTTCCTTTCTTTGCCTTCCGGATCGCTGATTTGCAACATTTATTAAAGTGTTTATATTCAATAAATGCAGCTTCTGTCCCAACAGACTTGTAGTTTTTAAATGTCTTTCTCTTCTTTCCTATTAACTTCTTTACGTCTATATTAAGCCACACAGGGCGATTCTTAGTGCTTCTATATTTACACCTTAAGGGAATAAATTGAGAACAATAACGATTTAATATCATTTTAAATGACAACCATTTATGTTCTGTGTTTTTAGCTGAAAACTTAATGCCCCAGTCAATGCTCTGAAGGACAACCCTCAAGGCACTAAAATTAGCTTTTCTAAAATTCATGGTTTTTGTTGCTTCAGTATTTATTTGTTTTTTGCACCAGACATTGAATGATATAACATTATGGACACTATTACCCAGGGGTTCAATGACTTGCACATTTGCTATAAGTTCTGGGTCATTTGAGATCACTAGATCCAGAATAAAAAATTGAACCAGCCCTTTCTGGTTGGCTCCTCAACAACTAAAAGTCCCCATTATCATTACTTTACCCAAACTAGCAGCCTTTTCTATTTGCATCAGGAGCTACTCCTCCTCATTTACATTAGGGGGTCTATAGCATACCCCTGCAATTATTTTTTTTAACTCTTTACAATTGGTGAAGAACTCCACCCATAAGACTTCTGCCCCCTCATTTTCTAACATAACCTCCTCCTTTATATGAGCTTTTAAATCCTGCCTAACAAACAGACATACCCCTCATACTTTTCTATTGCCTCTATCCCTCCAAAACAAAGTATAGCCACTGACTGCCCAGTCATGCGGCTCATTCAGCCATGTTTCGTCCACACCAATCAATCATATTTTCCCTCCAGTACCAGCACCTCCAGCTCTCCCATTTTACCAGTCACACTCCTTGCATTTGCAAACATACATTTAATACTGGTACATGTGGTCTTCCCTATCCTTAACAGTGCCCCAACCAAATCTCTTCCCCCATTTTCCCTTCTATTGCCCATTATCTCATTTAACCTGTCTTCCACTGAATCTTTTACTGAACCCCCCCATGCCTAGTTTACAATCTCCTCCAACCTTCTATCTCTTCCCCAAAACAGCTGTACCGTCATCATTCAGGTGCAGCCCACACCTAGCAAAGATCCTGTAAGGGTCCTTATGACAGATTACCCTATCCACCTTTCTTGAATTGAATCCCTCATAACTAAAATCTGCATTTCCTTCCTTACACTCCCCCCACCACCCGTATTAGAGCCACTACCTCCCAGGGTGCTCTGAGAGTCAACCTGCACCATTCAGAGCTATCCTCCCCAGCATCTTCAGCCAAAATGGTGAATCTGTTGTTTTGGACAAGCTATGGACCAGCCCCCTACCCTTCTGTCCCCTACTTCCCATCGTAACTCTAACAAACCTGCCTCCCTCATTAGCCTCCACTGCCCCTTCTCCTCCCCCCACTACACTGGCTCCTGTGAGCCTCTTTTTCTCCCCCACATTTGTCACTGCCCTCAATGCTGCAAGTTCCCCCCTTAGAATGGCAGAGAAGGTCGGTTGCCAAGGTGCATAAGCCTGGCAGCAGTGTTCATATGGACTGGAGAGGAGGTCTCTGGCAGGGAAGGCAAATTAATAGAGAGTTACAGTAGTCTAGACCTGATATGATGAGAGGGTGAATAAGAATTCTGGCGGCATCTTGGGTGATAAATGATCGTATTTTGGATATGTTCCTTAGGTGGAAGTGACATGATTTAATAAGTGACTGGAAATGAGGATCGAAGGACAGGGCAGAATCTAGGATAACCCTAGATTAGTTTGCCGAGGGAGGAAGTATAGAGATAAAATAATAAGGATAAAAATAACAATAATATAACCTATAATCAAGGCCCAGCAGTCAGTGTTCCTATCAGAGTTACATGTTAAGTTTATCATATACAGGTATGGGATTCAGTTATCCAGAAACCCATTATCCAGAAAACTGCAAATCCATGCAAATCACAGAAAGATCCCTTATCCAGAAAGCCCTAGGTCCATAGCATTCTGGATAACAGGTCCCATACCTATAATACAAAGACATCAGAATTCATGTTCTAAGTGCTAATTTTGATATTTTGTGGCTAAAGGAAAACAAGCAGAAATCCAACAGCAACAAGAGAGAGAAAGAAGACAAAAGCTACAAGAAGAAGAGCAAAGGAGACAAAATGAAGAAGAAAGAAGGAGGTAAGAACGTTTGGAGAGGGAAAGATGTATTCAAGAGGAAATTGAGAGAGAACAGAGGGCACTTGAGGAGAAAATCTCACAAACACATGAGAAGCTGCAATCAAAGCGAGGTCTTGGGTTACAAGCCAATGAGCGTTCCCACATTCTACACTATCTAGTTGAAGATGATGCTATGCCTATCAAAGTCAATGAGGTAATAGTATGAAAAGTATGTGTACGATGTGAAATTTGGTATTAAACATAGTAAGAATTAATCTTATTCAACCTTTCCCAGCTTGCCCTATTAAAGACTCATTCAGTTTGGCTTATATAGAAAAGGTGTATAAATATTATCTGAACTTCCAGAACTAAATATAAATGTATTTTTACACAGACATCCCTGATTCCATAGATTAAAAGGAAGCTGTGATTGTCTGTGCTCATTAGGACCAGTTCCCCTTACCACTTAGGGCTTAATCGCACAGTTTAATGCAACCCCTCCCTCATCTTATTTCATTATAAAGTGATGGATTATGGAATTTGAAGTCTCTCTGCTTTTCATAGTGGCTGGTGCACAGATCCACTACAAAGCAAAGGGACTTGAAGTCACAGAATCTATCACTTCACAATGGAACAAGGTAAGGGAGGGGATGCATTACACCGTGAGTCTGATAACAGGTGGGACATGGTTTGTCAGAGTATCATAGTTTACTTTCACTCTGTGGAATCAGGTATATATTGTAAAAAAATACATTTATTTTTCTAAGTTCGGATAGCTGAACTGAATGAGCTCACTTCAAGAAGAGGGTTATATTTTCCCATAAATGTTCTACAGCAGGGCTGTCCAGTTGAAAGCCTGTGAATCATATGCCGTCAAGGAATTTTTTCATCTCCCAAACTTCCCAAGATTTTTTATTTGTGACATCATGTCGGTTAAATATTATTTGGCGTATAAACGTGTTACAGATCATAAAATCAGTCCACTTCAGGGAAAAGAAATGGCAGCCATGTTTAGAACAATATATTTCCAGTTTGGAGAGTAATAGAACAAATTATAAATACCAGTAGATGACCCAGATTGAGCCTTCTAGCATAGCCTTTTATCATATTTTTTAGGTTTTTGAAAATAGCATCACATAGTTGGAAACCAGGTGCAGAGACAACAGAAACCTCTCAAACAAAGAAATGGCAGGCTCTGCTGGTGGTGCTGGGGGCTTGAGTAGAAGTAGGGAATGTTGGTTAAAACTATGACAGGTGATAGATGAGAGTAGATTAAAGATGGAACAAGTCAAGAGGATACCCAGGGTCAGATTGTCTTTCACAGTACCATATTTTCTTCCACTTGAACCCTGGGTCTTGTGGGCTTTAGCCTATACAAAACTAAAACAATTTGGGTCTATATACTGTACAACTAAATGGCACTATGCATTTTATTGTTATGAGAGTGGGCCCTGAATGTCAGGTTCTGTACTAGGCTCTATGAGAATCATTCCAACACTGACTAAGAGCAGTGGAAAGAGATGTATAGGCTTAGAATGAAATAAGCTAATAGACAAAAGAGATTGGAAAATGAGCTTGGAGAAGAGGATGAGAGAAACAGTGAGAACAAAAAGATGGAGTGGCAGATGGAAATTTCTCAGTTGTAAGAAAACTAGGCAAAAAATAGGGAGAAGAGAGAGAGAGAGAGAGAGAGAGAGAGAGAGAGAGAGAGAGAGAGAGAGAGAGAGAGAGAGAGAGAGGGAAAGATACAATAGAATTGGTTGGGGTAGAGGATAGGATGGATATATGTTATGACCACAGGAAAAAGAGAGAAAACATGAGCTGAGGGGGAGCATTGGCATATGGTGGGGATAGAGATTCGGGAAAGATTTATTGATATGAGGATATTGGAAAGAGATATGGGAAAAGTAACTTGGGAGAAAGATAGGAAACATAAGATAAGGAGAGGGAAAGGGTAATAAAAAGTAATTTTGGATGGAAAAAAATAAAGACATGAGCAGGGAAGCCTGAAAAAGAGGGCATGATTAGGGAGATAGAGATAATGTAAACGAAGGGCGTATAAGGAAAAGTTGGCAGGAGCTGAAGAAAAGGAAAACATATATGGAAAATTCACTTAAAGGAGAACTAAACGCCCCTTTAGGCAAAAGTCCCCACTGACCCCCTCTGCTGGCTCCCCTCCCTGCCTTCCCCCTGCACAGTAGTGTAGCTCTGCCGCACATGCAGAGTCAGCGCAGGAGAGCTCATGGGCGCCATCTTCTTGGTAATCTTCGTAGCTTCTTCCCTTGGTCAATTTTCGTTACTTTCGGCAGTTGAAACCAACAGGTAGATTGCGCCAACTGTGCATGAAGAATTGGAAGCGACGAAGATGGTGCCTGTGAGCTCCGCTGTGCTGACTCTGCATGTGCGGTCAGTATTTCAAAGGGGAGAACAATTCAGGGGTAACACTGTGCAGGGGGGAGGCAGGGAGGGCACCAGCCGAGGGGGGGCAGTAGGGACTTTTGCCTAAAAGGAGGTTTAGTTCTCCTTTAAGTGAATTTTCCATATAGGTTTCCCTAGTACAATTTGGAGGGTATGGAGGTAGAGTTGAATGAAAAAAAGAAAGATGCACAGTGGGTTGTGAGAAGAGGAGAGATAATGGTGTAATTTGTACTTTTTGAGGAAACAAAGTTTACAAAATATATTTTTTTACTGTCTGCATATGTATATCAGAAGAAATTTAGCAAAAACGTTTTTGTGAGACTACATTCTAAAATTTATTTTAACCATTAACTATTGTTATTTTCCAGATTGTTGAAACTGAAAAGAAGTTTGAACAAATGTTAAGAGATTACAATATAGATGAAAATGAGGAAATGCTTTCCAGAAACATTTTTGATAGGATACTTGTTTTGCAACATCAGATGGTGGATGAATTCTGTAAGACAAAAAAAATACCGGTTCAATATATGGAAAATGTTGATACATTCTGGGGTTTTAAGAATCTTTCACTGACAGAAAATATCAATCTACTTGAAGCCATGATAAATGTTACCTTAAAAACATCCATGACTGAGGATTATTTTCCAAAAGGCTCTGATAATTTTGATGAGAAATCATTTTATATTTACCGTATTGTGGACAATCTTTATGAGAAAAGCAAGACCTTAGCTGTAAATGTAATCAAGGGAATCATTTACCGGTTTTCAAAATCAAGTCAAGCATTCATTAGTCAGATATTATTTAGTGATATCTGGAAACCTGCTGAAGTTTTTCAGTTTTATCTTGAAGTCTGTAGCCAAAAAAAATCTGATGATATTGTAGAAAGCATTCTGCAGCAAGTCCAAACTTACCATATCAGAGTCGGTCATGCAATTATTGCTCTCCAAGATGATAGCCATCTGGAGAATCAAATTATGGATGAAAAAGACAAAGATGTAAAGTCAGTCATAGAAGAAATGAAATCTTATGGCTATCCAGAAAGAATAATAAGCATTCTGGAAGAAGTCCTTCATATAGTGTTTCATAAACTTCCTGATTACCAGCTGGCAGATCTGGATGAGAAGATGAAGAGAGAAGGTATTGAAGAAACACAGGATCTTGACTTTTCAAACCCCAAAATAGAAAGTCTAATAAAGATTTTAATTGGCATTAGTGTTGCAGTTGAGGACACCACTACTGTTCCTGCTAAAAATCCTAAAGAAAAGGGAAGAGGCTACTTTCCTCGGGTTACCCAACTCGCTTCTCTGCTAACTCTACTGCTCTCCCAAACTCCAGACAGTAAGGGATGCCTTCTGGAGATTGCTACTGGAGAAGGAAAATCCTGTATTGTGGCAATGTTTGCACTAATTCAGGCCATCAGGGGAAAGACTGTTGATATCATTACCAGTTCACCTGTACTAGCTGTGCGTGATCAAGAAGAATGGAAGAAACTGTATGAAATGTTCGATGTAACTTGTGATGTAAATCCACCCAAACATTTAGAAACATGTGCAGGTGCCAATCAAAGAGATGAGCGAATACAAGAAGCTTATAGATCACAGATTGTGTATGGGACAGTTGACAGCTTTGCTGCAGACATACTGAGACAGGAATGGATGAAGTAGTGGATGAAGTAGATTATATGACCCTGGACAGTGGAGTACAGGTAACGTTCCTCAGCCATGAAGCTACCGGCATGAGACACTTGGACCAGCTTCTTACTGCAATTTGGACCAAGCTTTGTATGTGCCAAATGATTGAAGAGGCTGACACTTTGGATGACTGGAATTCAATATTTCCACAAGCTGGCAACAGATGTTGTAATGGGAGAAACAGCATCGGATCACTTCAGTTCAGCTCATATACTGATGGCTGGAGTGCACATTGGGTTCATTAGTGAAGAGGAACTTCAGAATATAAATACAAAAGAAACGACGACAACTGATTATGCAGACATAGAAAGCCAAGAGTTGCAAACGTTACTAAGCAAGTTCGGACCGCAGCAGCAAAGAGATTTATTAACAATTTTTGCTACAGCTTTAAATAACAGTTTTAACTTTAAATTTTATGAACTTAGAAGAGAAAAGGCAGCTTTCACCGAAAATAGCTGTGCCACGGAAAATAACCAGACCATCTCTGTCCTTCTCATGGATCAGGGACAAGCTTCTTTGTTGATGACGGAAAAGGATTTAATTAATGCAGTTGATGAATTGTCCCCTAAACTGAAATTTTCTGACAGTTACAATCCTAATGAAATGCAAGATGGTGAAATTATTCTACTCCCAGGACATCTGAGAAAATATACAGAAAACAGGTTGCGTATTTTTGTGGAAAATGCTCTTCGTGCCATTGTGATGAAAAAGGAAAGAGAATACACCATTGACTGCAGAGGGCAGCAAAATACACCTGAAAACCACTGCATCATACCAATCGATTTCAAATCAACAGGTGTTCTGGAGAAGAACAAACGATGGGGTGATGGCCTACAGCAATTCTTGGAGATAAAGCATCATCTAGCTTTATCCCCATTGTCAAATGTAACCAATTTCATGTCTAACTTTCATCTCTTTCAGCGATACACCAATGGATCTGGGATCTTTGGGGTATCAGGGACGCTGGGTGATGAGACTGATTTTATGTTTTTAAAAAAAACATTACAATGTATCGTGTTATATAATGCCTACACACCGATATACCAAAAAAGTGGAGCTTCCTGTTCTACAAGTAGAAGGAGGCAGAGACCTTTGGATCACAGAAATATGTAAGTGTATAAAGTCCAGAATCAGTCCAACACACTTGTTGAAAAGCCAAGCTGTACTTGTCATTTGTGAGGATATGAAGACAGCAAACGAACTTAATAAAAACTTAATGGAACTTGAAAACATTGCACATCTCATGAACATCACCATGTATACCAGAAGTGATAAACACAGTGTAGAAATAAAGACATTTGATTCTGGAAGTGTTATCTTGGCAACAAACTTGGCTGGCAGAGGTACTGACATTAAAGTTACTGAACAAGTTAACCGTAATGGGGGCCTGTTTGTGATACTTACTCATTTCCCCAGTAATAGAAGGGTTGAGAAACAAATCTTTGGGCGTACTTCTCGTAAAGGAAATCCAGGAATGGTGCACATGATACTAAATCAGCAGAACCTTGCTTCTTGTTACCAAGGTCAACCAGTGGAGGTTATGAGGCAGCTGAGAGCAAACTATGAGATAAAACGTATAGCTGAGATGGAAAATGATGAACTTGTGGAAGTTAACATGCGGCACCAGCTCTTCACCTTCTTTTATCAGCAGCTGGAAATGTTTGATCAAAAGTACTCCACTGATGAGAAAGAGGATATTTACACTTCTGACAAAGTTTACATACTAACCTGCTTTTTGACTAAAAGTAATAAGATTGATTACCGCCCTGCTCTCAATGCCTTAAAAGAGACTTGGGCTCTATGGCTCACACTCCATGAAGAAGACATCAATGAACAAAAAGATTTAGATACCTTGAAAGAAGACCTCAGGCTTGTTATACAAGAAAAAATAGAAAACATTGTAAATAAAAAATCTGATAATTTCTACGACTTTGTCAAAGTGGCAATGGATCGCACTTATTTGCACATGAAAAATCAAAAGCAGGATTATGGTGCCTTACACTACTGGGAGAAAGTGGAACAAACTGATTGTGTATATAGAGCGATATCCCTTTACAACCGTGCCTTTATAAAAGTCAACCTTCAAAAAGGAGACTACAAGCAGGAGGCCATAAACCTGTTAGTGGATGCAAAGAAAGCCATTGATGTTTATGTCTCAGAGGTTTCCAACATTGCAACATTTGGCAACCTGACACAAAGGACCCAGTTTGAGCCACATAACAAAGAAACCAACCTGACATTACAGTTGCAAACTCGAATGAATTTGATTAAATCATGGACTGATTACATCGATAGTTCAGTGGATAAACTGAAGGAACTTCAGGACGCAAATAAGGATGCCATAACAGAGGAAAAAATTGTGTTCAGCCTGACTGTCTGATAACTATGGAAAGATTGTCACTGATGAGATGTCCATGCTTTATGATTATGGGTTGTCATTTGTGTTTGAAGTGAAACAAAAGCCAGAGTTTTGCCTCAGTGCCTTGATTTGTGCTCTGCTTGGTGTACTGCAGGTCTTGGCTGGGATCCTTGTCTGTGGATTAACATGTGGGGTAGCCAGTCAGTTTGGCACGGGTCTCATATCGGAAGGCATTAGCGATGTCATAAACGGAGTTGAAGGCATGATAAAGGGTAGCTTTAGCTGGGCGGAATGGCCAGTAACAAAGGCTACTAGTATAGCATTATCATTGGTGACATTTGGTTTCAACCTTTTGGAATGTGACCAAAGAATTACTGAATGGAACAAAATCATTCACGTCTGTAGCTCATGATATTGTGAGCTCAGGAAAAAAACTCCTGTCTTCAGTCAGCACCAGTGCAAAAGCTTTGACCTCCTCAGCTAGTAAAGATGCAGTAGTGAACTCTATCAAGGGCCTTGCGACAACTCCAGCTAAAAATGTCATGATGCAAAGTGCAAAGATTGCTGGGAAGGAACTGGTTAAAAAGGGGGCTTTAAAAGCTTCGGAATTTGGTATTGAAAAGCGATTAAAGCATTACTAAAATAAATTATAGAGAAAACATGGAAGAAACAAATAGGCGAGTTTGTGACCAATAACAAAGAACTGGAGATGACATTGGTCTGCCTTGTGGCAGAACATGTGCCAGAAACTACACTAAAAGCTGACAACCCTCAACAGTATAACATTCACCCAAGAATCGAAGAACTTTTAATTGATGCCTGCAACTTTGCAATAGATGACCATGAGACCGTGCAAATTGTTAAATTACATTTGGATACTGCCCAAAAAATTCTACTTAAAGTGTTGAAATGTATTAATTTGCCTGGATTGCTAAAAAGTGCTGAGATAGCTGCCAACTTTACCAAAGTTACCAGTGAAATTTCAGATATTATTTTATCTCTACCCACAGAAAAGATGATCAATGGCAACGTCATACCAGTTGTTAGATGCCAACTAACCAAAAACAATGAGTCAATTAATGATAACAGGAGGGAATTTCCAGCTGTGAAAATTCTTGCACAAAAGTTGCAGGCCATCGTTTCGAATGAAATTTCCAAGCAATTTATTAACTTAATAGTGAACCAGCTAACAACACTGACAAAAATTGCATGGGAAAATCCATGTATTCAACAATGTACAGAGAAGCTTAAGCACAGCACTAAAATTTGGATGGATAAGATTCCTGTAAAGAACATCATCTTTAGACGAACACAACGACGAGGCACTGGAATAAACCCAGAGCAACTTGAGGGTCTCTGCTTTGAAGAATCTTCTCCAGAAGAATCCAGGGCTTATGTAGAAACCCTGCAAGAAGATATCAGAAGCAAGTCAAGTGACAGATTCTCATACACAGATTTAGAACTCAACATTCTCACAAGGAGTGACCTCCTGAGAGGCCAAGGGCTCCAGTTAACCATAAAAAATGAAAATGGAAAGAAACTATCTACTGAATACTATCCTGGGACAAATCCAGAGAGTGGCAATATTTTGATTGAGCTGCAAGAAAGGTAATTCTTCGACTTGAACTGATACTTAAGATAAAATACAACAAAATGAAAAATGTATTTAGAAACACATTCAAAAAAAAGCTAGGGTAATTACTCCACAACTTTTCACCCATTAGAAGGATATTATCCTAGTACTTGCCTTTGTTGCAGTGCATTTAATCTTATTGCCCTTATGACAGTTTCCACTTTGCTAGCACACCTGGCGGCAGTTGCAGCACTCTCTGGCTCAAGAAAGGGAACCTTATTTTTAAAACCTGTCTGATAAAATAACACCCATCACTACATTAAATTAAACATATTAATGTTTCTATTTATATTCTATTCATCCACAGGTTCATTAATGGTCCTAAAGTTAAATCATTTATTTAACAATTCTCCATTCTCTAATCATATCATATTTACAAAATAACAGTTAAAAATACGTTAACTGTTCATTAAATCGTGATACATTTTGCTAGTTTATAATAATAACTTATTTATACAAATCACCATCTCCAATGGGTATAATCTTGCTAATAATCTCTTATAAGATGAAGAGACTAGCTCACATAATTAACACAAATGCATATATCAGTACTGAATTCTCATCAGGGGCGTAACTACAGAGGAAGCAGACCCTGCGTCTGCAGGGGGGCCCAGGAGTTATAGGGGCCCCATGAGACCAAATTCATATACAATTTCAATACATATTGGCAAAACAAGTCAGCTTCTAGACATTTTGGGGGCCTGAAAAATAATTTTCTGTGGGGCCCAGTAACATCTAGTTACGCCACTGATTCTCATTCTTCCTCTGAAAGCTCCTGCAAAGGAAAGTTCTGCCTCAAGAGTCCAGAGGGTGCCAGTGTATCCACCACTGAGAATGGACTTTACCAAGCTCTGGCACATGCAACTGAAAATACATCAGATCTGCGAATGGAAAACTATAAAGAGGTATGAAAGAAAAAATATGTATAAAGAGAAACATTCCCTTACCTATTGGGTTGCTTTGTGCAATGAATAGAATATAAAGTATATTTTCCAGACCCATTGCTGTCTCCTAGTGCAGGAATCCTTAGTCTATGGGCCAGGGCTCATATACTGGCCTATGTGTCCACCTGCTAGTCAGTGGGTCTCCATTATTATCTTTACATTATTAAGATATATTATATAAGAAAGGTTTTGCTGATATTTTTTTGTATTCCTTACAGATGGACCAGAACTTAGATCGTTATTTGTCACTGGTAACAAAAGAACTGCAGAGGAAGAAGCTCAGAGAAAATTATAGGGATGCATATAGATTTCTAACAGCACAATAATGCCATTAATCATCAAAGAATAATCTGCAAAATCAAGAAAATAACCCAGGTTAAAATGTATTTAAAAATACCCCAGCCTTATCAAGTATATTCTAAAATTAATTGGACACATTGTTTTGCTGAAAGAATCCAGACACTCCATCTAAACCTGGTCCTCAGTTAGAGCACCCACTGTTGAGTTCTAAAAAAAAATGCCAGCACCACAGCTATTCATGGGGATTGGATTTTGTAAAATGGAAGAGGAAAAGACTTTGATTGGCTTGCACAAAGAGCTGACCTCAACCCAACTGAATATCTATGAGATGAACAGAAACGCAGACAGCGAGCTAGGCCTGATTGCTCAACATCACTGTCCTACATCATCAATAATAATATTCCCACTAATAATATTCCAACGCTTAGTGGAAAATCTTCCCAGAAGAGTAAAACTGTTATATAAGCAAAGGGGGAGTTCATCTTCATGTTAATACCCTTGGTTTGTTAATAAGATGTTGGGTAGACAGGTGGTTAAATACTTGGCCATCTAATGTATTATTAATTAATAATCAAAATCAGAATTGTATGCTGTTCCTGCCGAAAGATAATCATGAATATATACATATCGCTATAATTTAGACAATTGTAGGAAATGGAAAATATATAAAAATATAACAATTTTCATTAAATTTACATAGAATAAGGGGATTCACCATATACATCCAAAATGCTTCATGTGGATCAATTGTATTCTCTAAATACCTTTCTTTAGATTGGGCTTAAAGATGCGGTTCACCTTTAAGTTAACTTTAAGTATATTATAGAATGGCTAATTCTAAGAAACTTTTCAATTGGCCTTAATTTTTTCATGGTTTCTGGATTTTTTGCCTTCTTCTTCTGACTCTTTCCGGCTTTCAAATGGGGGTCACTGGCCCCATCTAAAAACAAATGCTCTGTAAAAAGCTACACATTTATTGTTATTGCTACTTTTTATTACTACTCATCTTTCTATTCAGGCCCTCTCCTATTCATAATTCCAGTCTCTCATTCAAATCAATGCATTGTAGCTAGGGTAATTTAGAACCTGGCAACCTGATTGCTGTAATTGCAAGCTGGAGAGCCGCTGAAGAAAAATCACAAATAATAAAAAATGAAAACCAATTGCAAATTGTCTCAGAATATCACTCTCTTCCTCATACTAAAACTTGTCTATGCATTCAGCTGGCTAGTATCTTAATAATGGACTTCCTGAAAATATCTATATACAGACAGTAAGTTCTTGGGAACATAAGCTAATATTGCAAACATGTTCATACATCCTTGTCCTAAAAGATCTAGTAGCCATACCTATGTAACACGGACCACACATAGATTCCAATTTATATTACAAGATCGCTCGGGTAATTTACAAATTGATTTACAATATAATTGCTTTGTTAATTTCCTCCAGAACAGTTAAAAACCTTCCCTGGACAAAAAGAACAATGTCCACATCTGTGTCAGTCATTCTTCATTTGCAGATAGGTAGGACAATCCTACACTCGATACCATCTGAATTACAACTATAATCAATACTCCTTAAAATACATTGTACCCCCAATTTTACATTCCAAAGGTTTTCTCAAACCAGTGCTGCAACTCTGCTACTCTTCTTACATGTAATTGGCAGAGCTGTCAACATTTCAATGTAGTTTCAATAGGGATCGCTGTATACCTCAAATAACCAAAATTAATGAGTGGGGGAAAAAGAAAAAAATAGAAAATAATAAAGTCTAGTATCTTAAATACCATTTACACCCATCGTGTTCAGAGGAGCTTTAATCAGTTAAAGGGGACATATACCATAATTTTTTACATTGCAGAAAACCATGTAAAATAATGTAAAATATAAGGAATTGCTTTTATTTTAATACCTTTTGGGTCAAATATGTCCATACAAGCATGAAAACTGTGTTCAGCCCGCCCCTTTGCTAAGTTTCCTGTCTTGGAATCTCTGGTATGAGGCTCTGCAGCCGACGGCCGTTTCTGCCTGTGTAATAGAGCTGCATCCAGTGAGGGAGGACTGGGCGTGCAGAGGTGGGCGGTGCTGTTCATGATGTCACACGAAGTCCGTCCCTGCATTCCTTCTACAGACTGGATCCTTCTTACTGCTCGTTTCTCTTCTCTGCTCGATTTGTTAAACCCCCCTCCTCTCCTGTTCATTCTCTTCCTCTGTTTGTTTCCCCCCTCCCTCCACTGCTGTTTCTTTCACTCTCAGCTGTGTTCGTTTTGATCCCTCCACTGCTCTATTTACTTCTCAGTTTCTGTCTCTCTCTGCTCTATTTTTTTAACCCCTCCTCCCCTGTTCCTTTTACTGCCTCTCCCCCACTGCTCCTTTTCTCTCTGCTCTATTCACTTAACCCCTTCTTCCCCTGCTCATTTCACTGACTCTCTGTTTGTTTCCTCCTCCCTCCACTACTGTTTCTTTCACTCTCAGCTGTGTTCATTTTACTCCCTACACTGCTCCGTTTCTGCCACTCTCTGCTCTATTTGTTTAACCCCTTACTCACCTGCTCATTTCCCCCTCCCTGCACTGCTCCTTTCTTTCACTCTCTGCTGTGTTCGTTTTTCTCCATCTCCCCCCCACTGCTCCTTTCTTTCTCTCTGCTCTACTCATTTAACCTTCCAGTTCTTCCCCTGCTCATTCCCCCCCTCCCTCCACTACTCGTTTGTCACTCTCTGCTCTATTCATTTAACCTCCACCTCCCTATCTCTCACTGTTCGCTTTTCTCCCTGTCTGACTTGTTCTTTTCCTTGTACCTCCACTGCTCCTTCCCCCCCCCTTACCCAATGCTTGTTCCTCTCCTTTGTGGATATTGGTTAAAAAAAAAGAAAAGCAAACTATAACATTTTGTAAATAAAAACACATACAATCTCATTTTGTATACAAAAAGCTATGAATATTTTTTAGGTTTTCCTTTTTTTTTTTTTTTTTTTACACCTTGTATCTGTTATGAGATGTTACCCAATTCCAGAACTTCAGCTGCATTTATCTCCTTACAACTCCCTGCACCTGACAATAAACTGTTCCAGAACAGCTGCCTTTCCCTTGCAACTCCCTGCACCTGATCATAAAATATTCCAAAACAGATGCATTTTCCATTGCAACTCATTGCACCTGATAAACTCTTCTAGAACAGCTGCCTTTCCCTTGCAACTCCCTGCACCTGACCACAAACTGTTACAGCAGTGAGCACAGCTGCATTTTTCCCTTGCAACTCCCAGCACAAGATCATAAAAATATTCCAAAAAAGCTGCGTTTTTTCCTTGCAACTCACTGCACCTGAAAATGTTTTAGAACAGCAAATTTGTATACTCTTTATAGTTTGTATTAAACTTAACATCTCTTGCTTTATGCTGAGCATTTACAATATACTGATAAGTTAAATGATCAGGCAGCAGCATAAGACAATTATGTGCAGGCTGGAAACATAGGACAGAGGGTGGGAGGGGAGGGGTTTGGCTGCTACAGCTCATGAGTTCAGCCTGTCAGTCAGTGCTGTGACCATTTCCTGTGAGAGAATGAACAGACACTCCCACTCTTCATTTCAGCCTAGCTTCTGACCTGAGAGGTTCTCATTGCAGCTCTGATATAATGACACTTTTAGCAGGTAAAATGCATTCAAAACTTTTTTTTTCTGCATCATTACATTGTTTGAGGAAAGATTCATCATATATCTGAATATGAAGGTTATGCAAAATGTCCCCTTTAAAGATAGATAGATAGATAGATAGATAATAGATAGATAAGGTAGATAAGGTAGATGTTGGGGAACCTATTCCTGTCGGCGTACGAACGAGTCCGAAATAATGCCAACCACTACATGGCCATGGGAAATGACGCGGCCATGTAGTGGTTGGCATCGTAGCGGAATCAATGCATTTATTCTAGTGTAGGTATTGATACTACCCTAATCCCTCTTATACACAGTTACTTGTTGCACGTGTGATGTAACTATATTCACTTCACTCTCTCTAAATCTATCAAAAAGGGCACACTGATTGAAGCTATACTACACTATATTATTTTCTATTTTTTCAGTTTTTTTCCCACTCATTAACGTTGGTTATTTGAGGTGTACTGCGATCCCTATTGAAATTCTGTTGATTGAAGGGTGAAGAGAGCCTTACTATATTGTTGGACTGGGGGAACACTGGGTTTAAAATTCACTTTTTTATTAAAGTGTAGATGTCCGGGGGAACTTGCAGAAAATGTCTGGGTTTGTGATGTCACGCACATGAACAGAGCTCCTCTTGAAGCAGTGGTGTAACTATAGAGGAAGAGACCTGTTTCCTTTATAGCCAACAAGAAACCATAACCCTTCCCCAGCAGCTCTATTACCTGTGCCGAGGAAGCAGAGCACGTCAGCACGGAGCAAATAATGGGCAGAGTGCGGG
This sequence comes from Xenopus petersii, assembly GCA_038501925.1. Lineage (NCBI taxonomy): Eukaryota > Metazoa > Chordata > Amphibia > Anura > Pipidae > Xenopus > Xenopus petersii. The sequence goes on from CM076686.1 coordinate 33,463,027, forward strand.
CGGGAAGTGGGTGTGAGGATGGGAATCTGAGTGTGATGGGGCCAGGGTCAGACTGGGGGACTAGGGCCCACTGGGACTGCTGTTCAGGGCCCCCCTCCGCCTTCCCCACCCCCTACTCCAATGCACCTCTCGGCGGCCATGCATGAAGGTGCTCATGTGCGAACGACACCACGCGCATTTAGGGGCAAATTCACTAAGATTCGTAGTTGCGCCAGGCGTAACTTTGCCGCACTTCGCCAGGCGTAGATTCGCCAGCACTTCGCAAATTCACTAAAATCCGAAGTTGCGCTCAGGGGTAGCGTAAGGTTGCGAAGTTGCACTAGCGTTGATTCGCTAAGTAAAGTGAAGTTACGCTAGCAAAGGCTAATTTGCATACGGCGCCAAATTCAAATTTCAATGGAGGAATACGTATCAGCACTACAAATGGCTAGAAAAGCTTCAAAACATCAAATAAAAATGTTATTTTGCCCTACACATGTGCCCACTGTCTATGTAAGTTGCCATGAGTCAGGAGATGTAGGGGGGAAGGAGGGGAGCCCCAAAAAATGTTTCGATCTTTTTCAGCCTATCACCAATAATGTAGAAAACACGCCAGCGTTTTTTGGGACTTAGAAAAAATTTTGACTTTTTTGAAGCAATCCCTATCTACTCTATTGCGCTTCGCTTGGTCTGAGGTGGCGTAGGAAGTCTAGCGTAAAAGGTAGCGTTCAATACACTGCGCGCGTTAGTGAATTTGCGTAGTTACGTCGCTAGCGAAACTTTGCCAGGCGTAAGGGTGCAAAGTAACACTAGCGAAACTACACCAGCGTTCGTTAGTGAATTTGCGCAGTAACGAAAATGCCAAACGCTAGCGAAGTAACGCTAGCGTTCGGCGCTTAGTGAATTTGCCCCTTAGAGAGGGGTCTTCGTGGTCTGGCCCAGTGTGGGCCCATGAGGGTTGGGGCCCAGCGGGTTTTTTCCCGGTGTCTCGCTGGGCCAGTCCGACACTGGCTGGGGCCCTCTGAAGATTTTTTTGCAGACTCTAGTTATGCCACTGTCCTGAAGCTGCAGAAATTGCCCCACTGATATCACTGAAGTAGTCTGTGCATGTGCTCATTGATTTTTTTACCTGCAATTGTGCGAAATCATCAGAAATGGGGGGAATGCGTGTAAGAGACGGGAGACCGTGGGACAGGGCCAGAACTAGGGGTAGGCAGAATAGGCATGTGCCTAGGGCGCAAAAGCAGAGGGGGTGCCAGGCACGTACCTCCTCTGTTGCCTACCCCATGTCCGGTCCCCTCTCTCAGATGGTCTGTTCTTCATCCCCGTGTATTTGCACATGAACGCGCTTCAATTGGCACATGCATGCGATGGTCTGTGCATGCACAGCGAACGTCAATTCGCACAGGCGCGCAACCAACCGGCACCGCGACCTGCAAGGTTGTCTAGGGCATCTGTAGCTTATGTACAACAGATAGTGATGGGCCAAGCTACCCCATCTTGTTTTGGAGAAGAATGGCAACATATTGTCAAATTGTCAATTTTTTCTTGTGTCAAATGAATTGGAGTCAATGAGCATTTTTTTCCCAGTGTAAAAAACACATAATCTTTTTCAACAAACATGCAATGCTGTTGGCATTTGGTGCACTTTTTTCCTGGCAAAACAAAATACATGGCAAAATGCTAATACTGCCACCTGTGTTTTTTTCTCACTTTTTTCTAGTTTTTCCCCATATTAAAAAAAGTTCTAGAGCAGATTCACAAACATTATCGTAGCTGGCAAGACTGCAAATTTCATCAGAAGACTATATCTGGTGAAAAAAACCTCTCAGCTCTAGAACGTAATTTTATGATTGGCCACAAGTGGTTAATAATATCTATAATTTGGTAAACTGGCAGTGGTGCTTAGTCACAAAAGGCTAATCCCCAATTCTCTGTAATTCCCACATCCACATCTTGAATTTTGTTAAAATAATATCTGAGATTTTTTTCTATTTTCAAAACCTAGAGGATTTAATACCATTCTTTTTGTTTTTATTTTCACTCATATTGATACTTTTACCTTTATTAATGTTTGCACGATTGTTGTTCCCCAATAATCTTTTTAACAGACTACAAGACGAAGGTACAATAACAGGTAAAAGGGCAACAATGGGCACAATTTGGATAAATCACCTGTGAAGCACAAGCAAAAATCTTGAGGCAATGGCACCCCAGTTCAACATTGGATACATTATTTGCAATGTGTAACTATTAAAAAAATTACATCAAGGGTTTTTTGGGGTAGACAAGGGCTCCTGTTTCATATGAGGATGGCAAGGGGTTGCAACATGCAGTATTACATATGGCCACCAGATGGTGTAGGGTAACCCTGAAATTTCTCCATGCAGTGTTCTATAATATTAATAGGTATGAGAGAACTAATTTAGCCTAGTTCTGAACTGGTGAAAGAACTTGCTGATCTGCAAAAAAAAAAAACCCTGAAAATAGTTACAAAAATGAATGGTTTGGGCTTACTCTGTGAACAGTTTCTACCTTCTATTATTATCATCAAGTGCCAAGTGGCTTAGCAGAATTTACTCACATTTGGATGGGGGGAGGGAATCACTAACTCACTGAATTGGGCTTCTTCTCCTGTACAAACAGGAAAAAATAGACCTATTATCTTTCCCTCCCTTTGTTTAGGGTTAAAAGGCCATAATGATAGTAGGTGCGTTGTGCTCCCCTCACTCTTCTTCGGTTATAGAACTTTGGGCTTTTGTGAAGAAAAAAAAAGCGAGCGTCTTTCATTAAAATGACTGCGATGAGAGAAAAAAAAATTAAAGGCAAAGAAGTGAATTAAGGATAAAGGGCAGGGAGGCAGAGGTAAAATGTACTGACATATTAGAGAAGAATATAAAATATCTATCTAAAAATCTTGTTACATAGTCATTCACATCACTTGTAAAGGGGCACTACACCCTCTTGTTCCATAGGAACTCAATGAATAGGTTGAGCTGAACAGACTTTTTTAACCACAAAAAGATCTATGATTTTTGTTATCACTTGTGCTAAACAGGGCAAACCATGTTTGGTCCTTGTGAGTCAGATAATTAGATATCCAGTATACAGCCTTTCCCTTTGATGTAACCGGAGTAGGGTTGCCACCTGGTGGTATTTTACCGGCCTGGCCGGTAAAATGATGGCTGGTCCCAATGTTATTAATAGAGAAAAAAGATAAACATATAGGAAGGCCGTCTTTTTTTCCAGAAAGGGTGGCAAACCCTGAACTGGAGTGACAGCAAGAGTTGAAACATGGAGTAGCTTCAGTTTACCTATTTGCCCAGTTTAGCTCAAGAAATGACAAAAACCATAATTTTTTTGTGATTAAGGCAAAAAATCTGTTCAGCACAAGCCCTATTCATTGCACTCTTGTTAAACAAGGTGTCATACTTTAAGAACATATCACACTTTAAGTATGAATCAAACAAGGCATACCTTAAAGTTCTTGGTCATGTCTCTTTATGTTTTGAATGCTCCTGAACACACCAGATTTGTTGCGAGGTCACAAAGGCCCGGGCCTAGGACGGCATGCCGCCCAGCCACATCGTACTGAGGTCCGGATAACTGTAGTGATCCTGCACATGAGTCTGTGCACGTGTGTGCTTGCATGAGGTGGTGCGTGACAAAGCTGGAGGGGTCTAGGTCCTTGTGGCGCCAGACAAGGAAGTCTGGGCCTGCACACCACACACTTTCCAAATGTGTTATGAGATGCAATATGCATTAACAGGTTGCAGTGGAGCTCCCACAGAGGCTCTAACCAGTAGCATCCAGTGATGTGCCTGCTGGCCATGCTGCTCCTCTTGCGAGTCATGGGCAGGTTTGTGTTGAGCTCTTCTGACTGCTTTTAACACCCATGACCTTAGACCGCTGGCTTCTGACTTCTGGCTTCCTGTTTTATAGGCCCACGCCTGTCCCATCCCATTGTCATAGGTGGGGCTGGTTGATGCGGGTCTATAAATGGAGGGGGTTTGATCCGGTAGCAACCAATCAAAAGTTATCTTTAGCACTTGGAATAATGACCCCTGTCTCTAGTTATTATGGGTTAACAGCAAAATTGCCTAATGTTATTCCAAAGAGCTGCAAGTTAAACATATATACAGTGGCCATTGTATTTTAGTTACCATGTACACTTGAAGATTTTCATTCATCCAGGTCATGGTATATCTAGTATAGGTCAATCTAAAAAACTTGTTGAGGTTGTAAGAGCAATCTCCTAATGCCATGATAGAAATGTGTGCAGTCTCCACTCCATACAATATGCACTAACCACTCATACATCCTGATTAGCGATGAAATTATGTGAACCCTGAGGCTGTTTGCAGACATCCCCCTGAGCAAGGATATAATTAATCCCACTGTCACGGTCTGTGCTGAGTCAGAGCTGCTGTATTGTACAGTTAAATAGTTGTACTCACTCTAAATATAACCAGTCAGCTGGACTGGGCCTGTCAACTCTTCTCATAGACAAACATACACTGGCTCCCTTTCCTGGTATATACTGCCTTTTGAACAGTGCACCGCCAACATGCTTTATTATTATTATTATTTGGTTGGATCTTGCTGCATAACATACTTGCTTCTTGGGAAACAAGAAAGCAGAAAAGAGTAAGGATGGAGCCAGACTGCAACTATGGAGTAGTGAGTTCAGCACAAAAAGGAATAGAGCTTGGGAACAAGAGCAGGTACAGGTATGGAATCCATTATCTGGAAAACCTTTTATCCAGAAAGCTCAGAATTACAGAAAGTACCTCTCCCATAGACTCCATTTTATCCAAATAATCCAAATTTTTAAAAATGATTTACTTTTTCTCTGCAATAACAGTACCTTGTACTTGATCCAAACCAAGATATAATGAATCCTTATTGGAGGCAACTCCATCCTATTGGCTTTATTTAATGTTTACATGATTTTCTAGTAGGTATGAAGATCCAAATTACAGAAAAATTCCTTATCCGGAATACCCCATGTCCCCTTTTATGTTTTACATGGAGGTGGTGAGCATTTGGACAGGCAGTAAGGTGCCAAGGCGGGGGGGGGGTGTTAGTGGATGGGAGTGCTAGAATGCTAGAGTATCTAGTCTAACCTTCTTCTGCAAAGATATCATTTACAATTTTATATCATAGGGAAATAGGCAAACTGTTGAATATATATACTATGTGTATCTACAGTATATTACAGCAATGAATGGATGTGGGTTGTGTGGTGTTGGTAGCGTTGTGATCATAGCCTAGGTTTTGAGAGAACACATATTGACTCCAGGACTGAATGATACCAAAATGCACACACTTTAATGTAAACAATGAGGCTGAGAACAAAACATAAAGATTGGGTGAGGCCTAGAGGATTCTAAAGAAAAGATGATGGGAGAGTCATTGAAGATGATGAACAGAGTTAGTATATGGAATGGCCTACATGGGAAGCTCTACATCAGCAGGGAGCTCAAGAGGGTTTTGGGCAGTGGAGATTTAATTTATTGGCTGACTGGTCTTTTGCTATGGAAATCTGCATCTAAATTTTCAGAGCCCTGGGACTCCCTCTTGTTAAAAACTTAAATGATTCTTAGATGACTTATGGTGCTCACAGGAGCGAAGGAGAGGAAGATGGAGAGAATACTGTAGTCACAAAGAGATCACAGAGGCCTAATTTATAGACTGCAGTGAAACCAGTACTGAGATTGCACCATCTCCCTGTACAAAAACAAGCGATACATCATCATACACTATGGTGGGTGGGTGTCAATAAAATATCAATTGCTGTCCCATCACTCAAGCCCTATAAAAATGTGTGACAAATCCTTAGTGCTGCTGCAAGCCGGCCAGCAAGTAGAAGATTTATATGAATTCATTCAGGGATGCTGGTAAGAACCAGAGTTCAGCATCATCGGAGGCTGGAGATTGTCAGTGCTATTGCAGGGGATCAATGGACAGCATATGACCCCTGGGCTGCATGTTGGGCAGTAATAATATCTATTCTGCATACATCTAGAATGTGCTCTCTGACAGTGACAAAAAGTTAATCAAATATTCCCATTTATAAAGACAAAATAGACAGGGGTAAAAGCAAAGGATTTGCCTGCATTATCTAAGCCTTATCCCATGTGCACTGTGCATTAGTTACATCTGAGAGTGGCTGAAGTTACGACAAACCCTTGTCAGTTGTGTGATTGTTATTCTCCAGGCAATTTACCAGGCAGATGACTAGGAAGCCAAATCCCATGTGATTTGCACACGCCTTCTTGGCTTGTATTGTGCCGCCATTAATCTAGCCCATTAGTGTTAACTGAGAAGAAGTCAATAATGATCTTTCCCTAGACCAAAACCATGGAAAATTCTGGCTCTGGTCTGTAAAACTCTCCCTATATTAAGGGGCTTATTTACTAAAATCCTAATTTATCTCATAATATTAATAAAAAAAAAAGCTCGACCAAACTCCCATGCCCAATTTTAGCTTATTTCTAAATAAACAAACTCGATTTAATCTGGCTCGTGAAAAAACTTGATAAAATTAAACAAAAACCCGAATCATACAAATTGTTCGGGCTTTCTTCCCAAACCGTTAAATTTTTTCGAGTTTTTGCCCGAAAACCCTGAAAAAGTTGAATTCTTGGGCTAAACCTAGCATTGACTACGATAACTTCAATTTGAGGTAGGTGCCTCTGCCATTGACTTATTCAGGACCTTGAGATGGAGATTTTAAGATTCTGGCTTATGCAGAAGGGTATAATAAATCTCGAAAAATTCTATTTTTTTTCCCCAAAAAAACTAGTTTTTGCCAAAAAAAGCTTGATCAGAAAAATTTGAAGTTTATTAAATAAACCCCTAAATGAATAGTAACCAGCTAAATATTGTATTCATGTAATTGGTCTGGTTGCGGAGTTATTGCATTCTTTTTCCTAGATGCACCTTTTCAGAGCTACTAAAGCTCTCACCTGTAGGCCAATGGCACATAGCTCATTTTCCCCCATATGTATGTTACTGAACCTGGGCAAACTTAATGCCTTTTATTTTATAACCCCCTTTGATTACCACTGTGTTTTTATGGAGAACAGCAGCAGTCAAAAAGCTCTAATTCCTTGACACTGATTGCCTTATCAATGTCCTGCCTATGGCTACAGATGCATCAAATTCATAGTTGTAAACTGAGCCAGATATGGTATCCTTCACAAATGATTTAGCCAAATACTGGACCAGATCCAAACCCTGAATTTTCAAAATCTGATCAAATACCATCCAACAATCTGATCAAAATTCCATCTTGTAAATAATTGTCACCTGTGGTTGACCAAGTCACACAACATTTTGGCCAAATCCTGCAAAAAATGTTGGGTTTTGGGCGAATCCCAAACTTACATCCTGGTGCTGGTGGTAACAGGGTCGGACTGGACCAGTGGGACACTGGGGGGAAAACCTGATGGAGGCCGGCCCAGACCCACTACCTGACCTCCCCTACTGGCCCTGATCACCTTGCGTTTTAATGGTAGAAATATACATGCAGGACAGGGGTGGGGGGGTGGTGCATTGTAGGGGTTGCGGCTGGGGTGGGGGGCTGTGGAGGGGGGTTAAGCCTGCGGCAAGGGGTGAATGGGAACCCTTGACACGGCAACCCGGTGGGCCCTGGACCCCCAAGCAGTGACAAGCAATTAAAGGCTCCCCAAGGGCACAGTACTATACAAATGAAAAGCACAGGCCTTATCTTGTGCTGCACTTCAAATTTGGATTACCATGATAAGCATTTTATTGGGCACATCTTTAGGTCAACTTTTAGTATGTCATAGAATGGCCATTTCTAAGCAGTTTTTCAATGTCTGGATGCTAGGCTAAACATTGAGTAATATTTAGAGGAAAATACAGTCCATTTCCCATGGAGTGTATTGAAAGCAAATAATTAAAATTTTAATTAATTGTAATAATAAAACAATACATTGTACTTGATCCCAGCTAACATGTACAAATCCATATTGCTGCCAAAACAATCATTTGGGGTTTGTTGAATGTTTAAATGTTTATTAGCAGACTTAAGGTAGGGGGGCCAAAATTGCAGAAAGACTCCTTATCAGGAAACCCCATGGCTGGACATTCTGAATAACAGGTCCCATACCTGTATGACATTTTAGCTATCACATAAATCAAAACCATCATTTTGGGTTTCTTGAATGTTTAAATGTTTATAAGCAGATTTAAGGAGGGGGGTCAAAATTACAGAAAGACCCCTTATCAGGAAAGCCCCATGGCCGAGCATTCTGGATAACAGGTCCCATACTTGTATGACATTTTAGCTATCGCATACATTTACTGGTCAAGCAGCCCTAACTTAAGGTGGCCATAGATGCAAAGATCCGCTCGTTTGGCCACATCGCCAAACGAGCGGAACTTTTCCCGATATGCCATTAACAAACATGGCTATATTGGGGGTAATCTGATTGTTCTGCCGTATGGCCGAACGATCAGATTACGATGTGCCGTGGACTCCGGCGGGATCGGTCGGGTCAAAAACAAACCTGAACGATCGACCAAACGACCGATCTCCGCCGGACGAAAGATGTCGGCACACGCCACACACTATCCGAAAATCGTACGAATCCTCGATTCGTACTATAGGATATGTGTGTCTATGGCCACCTTTAGTCTAAGGGACCAAAGGGCGTTGTTTATTTCCATTACAGCCGGGAGCTGCACTATACAATTTAAGGGAAAAAATACCACCCCCCCTCATTTTGACATGAGCTCATTCAGTTGAGCTTATATAGAAAAAGTCACATAAACATTATCTGAACCTCCAGAAATAAATTAAAATGTTATATTTTTACGCAGACATGAATCCACAAATTGAAGGAAACCATAAAGCCAAACCATAACGCTATTTCTTAACATCCCTTGGGCTTGCTATTGTGTTTATGCACCTTTTTTACATAATCCCAACTGAACGAGCTCCTGTCAAAAAGAGGGAGTAGATTATCCTTTAGAAAAGAGAACATTCTCTTACTAATTCACCACGATAAAAAATGGGCTGTCAATTTGCCCAGATTTATTGGATTTAGTCATAGACAATCCACTGACATTGCTGGGCTCAAATTGTGTTGCAGGGTTTCTGAGCCAACAACGCATGCAATATTGCACCTTCAGTTGGAAGCTTTGCTTAAAGCTAGAAAAGCATTTATTGACTTCTTCTCAATTAATTCCAGAATGGCTATAAATAGATCTACTTTGATAACCTTACTGTGTGAAATTTTGCTTACTTGTAATTTGTTTGCCAAATCGCTGCAGAAAAATTAAAACAGTGCTATAATTTTCGGGCCTTTACTAAATGTACCTTAAGTAATTGTATAAAATGCACATGTCCTTACTGTTAGATGTTACCCTAATATGAAGGTTCATTTCTTCAACAAATGATAGTTCCAACAATAGGGGAGTTATTAGCCAGAAGGTTTTGAAAAACAGGAATGTAATTTCCCATTGAGCCTAATTTAATCAATTATTCATTATTGACTTATCTGCTATAATGACGGCAGGCGACAAATATCCTCTTCCTCACGGCGACTAATCCCCTGCCTTCCGCCGGCCTAAAATGTAAATCGCCTGGGGGCAGGCACATGGAACGCTTTGTTTTCTGAAGTCGCCCGTAATTGCCTCACCAGGAAACTTCGGGCGACATCGGAAAAGGAAGAGCTCTGTGTGCCTGCCCCTAGGCAATTTCCATTTTAGCCAGCGGAAGGCAGATCTGGGAGATTAGTCGCTACGAAGAAGAGGAGATTTGTCGCCTGGCGACTAATCTTCCTGAATCTGCCCGTGTGGCCAGACCCATTCAAACTTTCAAACAAGTAAAGTTGGCCATACACAGGCAGATTTAATCTGCTGATTCAGGCCCTTTAGGCCGACAGGACAACGGGAAAAAAAACAGGTCAGCTCAGTCCTGCTACCTGACTGAAACCATTGCTGCTACAACAGGGTCACATACCTCCCAAATGTTTTGTCTTGGGACAGTCCCGATTTTGACAGCTAAACCCGTAGTCCCAGATTGTTACTAAAATGTCCCGAATTTCTCTTTGATTTCCTTCACTGAACAGCCAGAAAAAGATACAAAGTTTATAAAACTTAATTGGCTTTTGGCAGAGAGCTCCAAATACATGGCAGGTGCACTTAGATACTTTTGTAACAATTTAAGATAAGCAAAGAAACAATTGTAATGATTTAAGATAAGCAGGTCTCTTGGGGAAACTGTGGCTTGAAGCTTAAAAGGCAATTCACCTTCATTAGCAAAACTTTAATAACACTACAAAACACAAAAATGTGTTCAAACTTTCATAACCTGCCAAATTTTGTAAAATTAACATTGTAATTAGGGGTGTGGCCACAAAGCAGGCATGATCAAAAATTCACCAAGCTCCGTTCTGGAAATCTTTTTCCAAAATGTTGGGAGGTATAGGGTCCGACTCGCCTTGGTTGCAGCTGTGAGAAGGAAAAGGTATGCAGCTGGGGCTGGAGGGGGCTCTACAGCTGGGGCGGGGAGCCGGGGGCCCAGGGAGGGGTCCTCTGAGGCAGCAGCCCCGGTGGGTCCCAGGTCCAATGCTTTATGGGAACCTCCAACGGGTCACTTGACCGATATCTTGATTAAAGCCAAATATCGTCCACCTTAAGTTTGCATATCGGCGAAAGATCCACTTGTTTGGCGACCTTGCCAAACAAGCGGATCTTATAGCCTATAGCCACCTAATGGTCAAAGGCCCAATCTAGAACTAAAAAAACTCATATATCAATGCCAGTGATTTCAGTGCAGCTTCAGAGTGGGGCGGTTCACCTTTATTTTGTTAATCTATCAGATTTTTTTGGTGCCACTGCCAATGGTCAACCTACTGAACTGTCTATCTAAAATAGTATTTATTAGCAATTTATGAACGTATTAAATATACTTTTGTTCAATGAAGTAATGTCAGAAATCAATTAATTTCACATTTTATTAATTATTTTTAATGAATTCACTAATAATACATTTATACGCATCATTCTTCCCCAATGCATTCTTTTTTTGTTGTTGCTCACGTTAAAAACTCCCACTATACAATTTTTTAAGGATATTTTAAGAAAAAGAGAGGCTGGAACGGACCCCCCCCCCCACTCTTTCGAATTACGTAAAAATAGAGAGTTTCACAGATGCAATGACATTTCCCTAATTTCAATGTAGGCCCAATATACATTGAATATATTCAATATACCAAAGTGTAATGAAACTGTAGATGTTACCTATTGAATATCTCCCTAAGCTCATGGAAATTCCCTTGGGACAATTACTATATTAGAAAAGATGGCATCAGCCTTAGGAATAAATGGAAAGGAAGCATTGGGTTTCACTTCTGGCCATTAAAGCAGTGCAGATCACTCTGGCACTGAAGCATGGACAATACTCTTAACTTAAAAGGTTTTGGAAAGCAGCTGAGGCCAAGCTCACTCTGTTTTGTGAAGGTATTGACAGAGACCCCAGATGTGACAATTCTAAATTGTGCTAGCCTGGTGCACCCTCTTCCAGCATCCAGCTGTGTGCAAACTCTCAGCAGGCAGGAGACAGGAATAACTAGCAATATATTTATATGGCCTTGTTAAATGAGCTGATGATTAATCTAAAAAACGTTTGTGCTGATATATTTTCCATGTCTGTGAATGTTTGTAGGGTCCCATGAGACGCTGGGTGGGGATAACTGCTGAAGACTTTTGTGCTAACAACAGTGTTTTTTAGGGAGACTGGTGAAACAAGAGACGGAGCTCTGCAAACTGCAGAACATTCTTCACCCAAACCAGAAGCACTAGAGGTTAATGCAGGATAGCAACTCAGAGATTGTTTTTATCAGTGCAGGGTGATCATGGAGGGGGGAAGAGCAGAACTCATATTACAGAATGACGGAAGCCTGAGGTTTTTAAGCAGACAGAATAATGGAGTAGGCAGAACTAATTTGTTCTTGTCTTCCATCCAGTTCTTTGGCTTCCAAGCTAATGTCCAAAATAATCTCACTTTTGCACAAGAGCTTGATCAATCTTTCAGCGGTTGGACATTGTTTACATTTTTTTTTTCGTTCAAGGGTACTTGCCGATTTCTTAGGGCCTCACTGGAAATTCCAGCAGCTGTATTTGCTCTCTCTTCTGATACAGATTAGATCATAGCTTCTTATTCTGAAGAAGAGGTTGCACTAGTAAGTCTAGTGACTTCTCAGTCTCTCAGAAATTTCTTCTGAGAAAAGGGTATGTTAGTGCCTGATGAAGATCAGGCCCGTATTTTCTATATTTCTGGCAAACCCTGAATTTTGGTCAGTGAAGGCATCTGATGGAATCAGCCACAACATGAAAATATTCCAATAAAACCTATCATTACAGCATTTACTCATAGCTTATTGGTTATGAAGGGGGTTAAATAATACATTCTCCTTATATATCCTCATCTCTTTAGTTAGTTGCATTATAAGGCAGCCTTTATCCGTTCAGACAGGTATAATTCACCAGTGAAAACTTCGGCTTCAGGCTCTTAATGAAATATCTATTTGTACCTCCAAAGGCAGAGCAAGATACAGAACTAAGCCTCTATGAAGCAAATGGTATGAAAACAAGTGCCTTATTTATGGAATCCGCCCTTCATGTGCCTTCCACTTTCAGATGTTCATTAAATAATAATAATATATCATAATCAATACTGGGCAAAACAACCTAAGAATGAATTTATATTCCTGAGCTCAGAGTGTGAAAGGTCTTAAAATCCCTGTGCTATTCCCTGCCTGTCTCACAATTCTCAGAACAGAATTTTATACAGTAAGTGGAAACACTCCCCTGAGAATAATGGAGCAAAGAATAAGTGCTAGTACTATAATTAGATATATGTAAATGTAATCTTGTGTGTGTGAACTGGGTTTCTTAGGGCTGTGATATGCATGATGGGTTTCTTGTCATGGTGCTCAGGTGGATAACCACATCAGTCAAAGCAACCCAATGAACCTGTCACTGATTTCTTGTATGATCTGTATGGAAACATATTGCTGATAAAAAGTGCTACCATGGTACCTTGGTTTCCAGAAATACCTAGAAAAGAAAAAAGGAAAGACCTCATGACCTTAAAGTAAAACTATACCCCCAAAATGAATACTTAAGCAACAGATAGTTTATATCAAATTGAATGACATATTAAAGAATCTTACCAAACTGGAATATATATTTACATAAATATTGCCCTTTTACATCTCTTACCTTGAACCACCATTTCGTGACTCTATCTGTGCTGCCTCAGAGATCACCTGACCAGAAATACTACAACACTAACTGTAACAGGAAGAAGTGAGGAAGCAAAAGGCAGAACTCTGTCTGTTAATTGGCTCATGTGACCTTACATGTGGTTTGTATGTGTGCACAGTGAATCTTACGATCTCAGGGGGCGGCCCTTATTTTTTAAAATGGCAATTTTCTATTTATGATTACCCAATGGCACATACTACTAAAAAAGTATATTATTATGATAATGGTTCATTTACATGAAGCAGGGTTTTACACATGAGCTGTTTTACTCAGTACCTTTTAATAGAGACCTACATTGTTTGGGGGGTATAGTTTTCCTTTAAGTCACAGCATGTCAGCTCGAATATGGAGAAAATAAGTTACCAAACACTAAGGCAGGTGAAGCCTTATTCGTTTATTCAGTCACTTGATGTAACGTCAGACATGTCTGACAAAGGGGCACACATCCGAAATGTTACTTCAAGTGACTGAATAAACGTACAGGGGATCTCCCCGCTACACCTGCCTTAGTGTTTGGTAACTTCTTTTCTACAGTTTATTAGGAGAGGTGCCAACCCCTCCAACCTGCAGGGGCAATTTGCTTTCTGGATGAAATTTGGGGAAAAAGGAAAAACCTTGCTTTGCCAAGCTCGAATATGGAGCCATCAGAAGGTCCTGCCCAATCAATATCTGGCAAAAAAAAAAAATCAGGCAGATATCAATTGGGCAGTTTTAAAAATCCCTTTGGGTGAGCACTGCATTGGTAGGCTAAACTCTGAAATGTCTATAGTAGGCCCCTATGATCAGATCATCCCTTGTTGGTGGCCAAATGAAGTAAAGATCCATGTGGAGACCTCTCCAAACAAGCAAATCTTACCATGTGTGGCCAACTTAAAGGAGAAGGGAAGGTACTGAACTATTTGTTTGGTCTCCTTCTGGTCTCCTATATAGAGCTATACAATTGTCCTTGTTCCTTATACCTAGTGGCCTCAATCTTGGCATACTTCTACAAAATTACAATATGATTCCACCCACTAAAGAAAATACGCTGACTGCCCACTCGTCACTTACAGTGCAACTTAGGAAACTAGCATCACCAAAGAAAAATCCGCCCTGTGGATTCTCAAAGGAAGCTGGCTGACATTGCATAGTCCAAAAGGGGTGCTGCATGAATGGAAAGGTTATGTACCAGGGGCACAACAAAGAGCAGTTCTGTAAATTCTACTAATTAGCACAAAAAGATATTTTGTTGCTACAGTACTCAACTCTGGCTGTCTGTTGGCAATAATTGTTATAATAGAAACGTAACTATTATTGATGCTGCAAATGCCATTGGTAAACCCCAATCAATAAAAATATCCAATTTCCCACAGTCTAACAGAAAAATAAACTCTGAGGGCAGATCAGGAGTAGACATGGGTTTTTCAAAGGACAATTCAGTTTGTAATTAAATCTCCGAGCTACTTCCATATCAAATGTGATACGTTATCTCCTAAATGCAGAAAGAGGTGGCTGGCTGCAGTGCGGCCCATGCTAGTTACTTTTCTTGGTCTCTCTCTAAATAGAGAACACAAAATGTCCAGCATTCCACTTGGCTATAATCCATGGGGTGTAGCGTCCCTCTGTGCTGCAAACAGCATCTTTCTCAATATTGATTTAATCAATAGTCAGATGCTGAGGATTTGGAGCACAACTATAAGGGATTATCAGCCCAATGGAGTTTACAGTCTACATTGAGCTCTTTTAGATTGTGTTCCTTCCATATTTTTTGCTTACTCTTTGGAAAAAAATAAAAGGGAACTAAAGAAATGCCAACGGCTTGACAACCCTTAAAAATTCTGGATGACCCTGGACATTCTTAAATGCAGTATGGACTGTTCCCAGGTCTCATTCATCCAAACACATCCCCTGACCCAGTACTTTGTACAAAATATTATTTGCACTGCTCTTCAGTTTTGGAGAAGAATGTATGATTATAGATACTTGGGAACAATTTTGTATTAACCAGGTTCTTGCTACAGCAACATCATTGATCGATTCAGTGTTGCCACAAGGCAGAATGGCGGGGCCCCCATACCTCCATATTTTGACAGAGCAGAACCTAGAAACTCAATATTTGCTCCTCTGCTCATATGACAACAGTGTGGGAACTTAGATTTACATTTCTGTCTTCATCAGTTACTGAACTACAACTACTAAAATCCTGCAAGAGCCCAGAGAGTTCATAAACAGATGGAGAGCCACAGGGTTTTAGCTGTGTGGGGATAACTGAATAGTATCTTTCATGTAATAACTGTATTTTCTTCTGTATAATAAACTCATCTCAATTAAAAATGGGATATAGAGCAATATGGAAGGGTTTGGATTCACCTAAATGTAGCAAGGAAGACTATAGGTATCTAAGTTACTGCAGTTTGGGTGTGCCACCATAGCAAGTTCTCCCCAAGTCAATGTGGGTTCCGCTAAGCCCTCTGTTTAAATAAGCCATTGTTCTGTATAATCTATATAGTTCCACTTGGGAAAAGAAAATCAACAGTCTCTGTAAGGGAGCTCTATATAAATGTAGAAGAAAGTAGATTAGTGCTGGCACCAAGGGGTATATTTATCAAAGAGTAAAGTTAGAGAACACAAGAGAGAAGTACCACGTCTCTCCATTCATTTCTATGTTTTTTTCTATGATTTTTAAAGGTGTATTTATCAAATGGTGAACTTTCACCCTTTGATAAATATGCCTTTAAAAATCCCATAGAAATTAATGGAGAGACGCGGTACTTCTCTCTAACTTCACCCTTTGATAAATATACCCCCAAGTGTTTTACTGGGTCAAGTCAAGAGGGGATTCATAGAGCCTAGATGGCATTGGAAGTAATCAGGTGCTACCAGGTAACATGAAGGCCTGAATACGCAATAAGCATGCATAAAATAAATACACAAAGAAGCTAAATTGAGACTTTACTTAATTTCTCAGAAATATTTATGAAACATAATAACATGCTGACATGTACAAGCTGCCTTTGTTAGATAATGGATCTGGGGAAAAGATAAGCGTCAGATGTCTAACAGCTAGAAGAGCCTTAATGCAATATAATAAATACTTCTGATAACATAATGAAATGCAGATTACTATGAAAAAGCCTGTCCACTCAAATGCAAGCCATTAAACTAACCTAAATGATAGCACAGACTGCAGCACTGACACATAACACTCCTATTTCCCTGTGCAGCTGAGAACAGTAAGCATGAGTGCACTAAATGGCCAGATACAGAAAATAACCATATATAGTGCAAGCCCCAGAAACAAGGAAATAATTAGAGGCCCATCAACTCCAATGCTTTCATTGGCCCAGGGACCACTTTCTTATTGCCTACAGACAGAACATCTCCAATCACTCACCTTCTGTTTCTTACAATGCAGATCAAATGTATTCAACCCTTAGACATTTTCATGTTTTATTGTCATGGGACATTTAATCACAGTGGATTTAGAATCAGAGAGGAGCATTAACGATGGCCCCAAGTCCATGGCCCTTCTGCACCCTGCCTCTTCTGCAACTAGCTAACTTGCCTCTTTAATGCTCCTATTAAGTAGAAATAAGTGTAAACACATACAATACTTCATTTTAAAGCACAATGCATTCATACCATTTTAGAAGATTCCCGTCAGTGTCAGACTGGGACTCCTAGGTCCCACCACAGAACCTGTCATCCAAGGTCCATTCTCACAACAATGAGATGGAGACAATACCAGATGGTATATACAGCTTATATAGGGATTGGCAACAATGTACCCCCTTTTGTTGAATACAAGGATATGAGAAATTCCAGAGGAGTTCCATGACCATATAAATGCCCAATGCCCAAGGCCAGGCTCGGACTGGCAATCTGTGGGTTCTGGCAAATGCCAGAGAGCTGCTGTATAACATAGAAAGTCGCTATTTAGTGGGCTGGTTAAAGGCTGTTTGTGCCTCTATCTACTTGAAATGTCAGGGCCTATTTTGACTCCCAGTCCAGACCTGTCCAAGGCTAACGATCAGCAGTTACCATGGACTTAGAATATGACAATCCTGATTGGCTGGTGGACTGAAGCAAACATTTGCCATGTTACTATGTAATAAGAAACAAGATATGTACGACAGCAGCTCCGGACATAGAGCCCACATAGAGGCCCAAACAGCCCCCACAAGCCCACTAAATACTGACTTTCTATGGGACCTTATAGCAGCCCCTCTGGCATTTGCCAGAACCCACAGATTGCCAGTCCAGGCCTGTATGACAGCCCCGGTGAATTGGGGAGATGCTCACATCCCACTGTATGTTGTTATTTAGCTCCCATGATCCTGTTTGCAGGTATGGCAGAACTATATTCTATGCACATTAGCAGTTGGACAATCACCGCAGGGTGACAGGTAATCCAGTTGGACAGGCATGCTATCATATTTGCCTGAAGAATGTTAGAGATATTAGTATTGGTTTCTTTTACCGAAATAACAATGCAACAAATGAGGAATTGTATTCCAGCTTCTCAAAGAGCCTTTTACTCTGTACATCCTATAACTCCCATTGTTCCTGTCAGAGCCCAGCTACTCCTAATGTTTACATTCTTGCCTGATATCTGTATTTGCACTGCCAAGTGCTGTGCTGGCATCTTCTTTTAAAGAAACAGGTGCAGGGGAAATTAGGCCAAGGGAATGCAAAATTATTTGCAGCATTTCAGGGGACAATGCAGTGTAATGGGGGCACAGACTGAGAAGTGGCAAGAGGCCGATCCATCGATCGTTGTACTGTGTCCCAGAGAAATCAAGTTGCTTTCAGAGAAAGCCAAAAGAGTGAAAGACAGGGTGGTGTGCGGTATCAGGCACTGCCAAGGCGGCAGCAGTCTGTAAGTGAAAGAAGACATTGTCTGCAGCAGATGAAAACGATAGCTTGCCAAGTCCAACCCTTATCCACCCCTGTAACAAAGCTCACACAATACACAGAATTTCTTCTGCACTAGGCACAAGACCCGGCAACTGCTACAGCTGGGGGCTCTGTCAGAACTAATGTTACAATGGCACAAACACGGCCCACACTGTTAACCCTATACACGTGCACACAAGCTCACAGACAGTTTACAATTTTTACAATTGACAGCTGTGTGTAGGTTAATGATTGTGAATGAATTAACTAAACAATGATGTTTAATGTAATTTCCTACTCATTATGGCATGTGACCTGCTGAAAAACTTTCTAAAGCTCTTGTTGGTTTATGGAGGTTTATGTGAGGTCCCTATTGCATTCACACTCACTACGGTTGGTTTTATCTGGAGACAACTAGCAGACCTGTTTTTGAAGTATGGGAGGAAACTGGAGTTCCTGGAGGAAACCTATCCAATAATGGGAAGAGCAGACAGAGTGCCCTGGCTGGAATCAAACCTAGGACTCCAGGTTGATCACCACTGATATCTGAGTACCGTGGGTGTGGGTTGGTACCTCAATTGGACATTTTTTGAAATGTCAACGATTGTATGGGGAGCTGACAAATGAAAAGCAAAAAGGAGCCACAGCTTCTCTTCATTCACACAAAAATCTTTGTACAGGGATCGGTTATCCAGAAACCTCTTGAAAGCTCTCAATTACAGGAAGGACATCTCCCATAGAATACAATATAATCACAAAACTCAAAATTGTTTAAATTATTTCCTTTTTCTCTGTAATAATGGAACAGTACCTTGTACAATAAAATTAGTCCTTATTGGAGACAAAACAATCCTATTGGGTTTATCTAATATATACATTATTTTAAAGTATGGCCAAATTACATAAAGATCTCTTATCAGGAAAATCCCAGGGCCTGCGCATAATGGATAACAGGTCCTATACCTGTACTTGGGCCATCCATGCAATGGGTCAAATCAGGATGATCAAGTCATTGGCCTGGGGGCCTATGACTGGATCATGGCCGCACAGGGGGGCCTGGGACCCACCGGGGCTGCTGCCACAGGGCTTCCCTCTGGGACCCCTGCCAAGCCGTCCCTCCGCAGCACTGCACATGCGCATGCTTTGTATTTGCCTGCAGGCCCGGATTTGTGGAGAGGCCAACAAGGCAGCAGGATTGTAGGGGGCGCCAGGCTGCCCAACCACACCCACATTGGTTCAGAAACACTGGGGATCAAATTTTTAAATTTCCTGTGCACCAATCCGTATTGCTCTGGTGAAAACGATGAAAAATGATGAAGGATGAAAATTTCAGCAAATAAAAGGGAGGGGACGGGGGGCAGCGAACAACAGCGGGCCTAGGGGCACCTGCTATTTAAATCCGGCCCTGTTTGTCTGCCCGAAAAAGGGAGGTTGCGGCAGGGAGGTTGCGGCAGGGAGTTTGCGGCAGGAAGCTTAATCTGGGGAGCGGGTCTGGACTGGATCATATACTGCGGGTCTACAGGGACATGTCAACATGCATGTCCTTGTCCCATATGGTGCCAAATTCCCAACATTTATCTATGGCCACTTTTGGTTGGAAAGAAAATACCTTGACAATGCTAAACAGCATGTAAGAAGTCCTACAATTATATATACAATTTATATAAATCAAACATACAATTATATATACTGTACAAAACCAATACAGAAATACCCTGCTCAATAGTGCAAACTAAAATTTGTGTAGCTCTGCAGGTAGCACCTACCCAGAAATAATGTATACAAACCATTTTAACAGGTTGTTTTTGACTGCCAATAAGCAAAATAAAAACAACGTAACATGTTGACATAGAACAACACAGAGCAAAATCAAACTCCTGCTGTTTAATCAGCATTGCTTTTTGTTACAATGATGTTGCATTTTATTTTTACCATTGTTTGCCTTTGACATTGTAAACTACATGTAAACTAGTGAAAACTGCATACATATCTGACTGATACATATCTGTTACATATCTGACTGATTCTGATACTAGGCTCATGAGCAAGTGAAAAATTACAGGGGTGGTTCACATTTTAGTATGTTATAGAATGGCTAATTCTAAGCAACTTTTCAGTTGGCCGCCATTTTTTCTGTTTTTGAATGATTTGCCTTCTTCTTCTGACACTTTCCAGATTTCATATAGGGGTCACTGACCTTTATCTTAAAAACAAATGCTCTGTAAGGTTGCGACTTTGTATTACTCACCTTTCTATCTAGGTCATATTCCAGGCTCTCATTCAAATCAATGCATAGTTGCCAGGTTAATTTGGACCCTAGCAACCAGATTGCTGAAAGCAAAACCATTTGCAAAGTGTCTCAGAATATCACTCTCTACAGGGACCATTCCCTCAGACACCTCCTTCTGTCCCAGCAGCTGCTATGGCTGATACAAAGGTGGCAAACTGCTATTTGAATTCCCTATGCTGATCTATCAGTCATAATGTGGCTTTTTCCTAAGTAGGTGGCAGATTATGATCTAGACCAGTTATACCCAAACAGTGGCTCGTGAGGAACATGTTGCTCACCAACCACTTGGATGTTGCTCTCAGTGGCCTCAAAGCAGGTGCTTAATTTTGAATTCAGGCTTGGTTGCATAAAAACAAGGTGTAATGCCAAGCAGAGCCTTCCGTAGGCTGTCAGTCCACATAGGGGCTACCAAATAGCCAATCACAGCCTTTATTTGGCAACCCCATAGACGTGTTTCATGCTTGTGTTGCTCCCCAAAACTGCTCAGTCCGTTTTCCAGATATTATTCGTTTTTATGCTGCTACTACTGAGATGTCAACTATAATAGCATGTCAATAAGCATGGCATCAATGTGACTTCACTTTGCATATAACTATCCCTGTCCCTTTGGTATTAGAGCTACACAATTTGATGCA
The DNA here is from genome assembly GCA_038501925.1 of Xenopus petersii. NCBI lineage: Eukaryota > Metazoa > Chordata > Amphibia > Anura > Pipidae > Xenopus > Xenopus petersii. Next base: position 33,484,114 of record CM076686.1, read on the forward strand.
TTCTAAAGTGTCTACATCCTTGCACTTCCATAACTGTGCCTGTTATAGCCTTGCTAGCAAAGCTCTTTCAGTGTTCCTTTTAGTAACAGTAAATTACAATGCAGCGCACAGGGAAAATAGTACCTTTGCACCGAGCGTGGGTGATGAATATCCTAGCAGTACTTTTATCTTGTCTGTGCACCAGGGTGACAGGATCTGTTGTACAGTGTGCTTCTGCTCCGTACTTAGGGGCATGGAAAGGAGAGACTGCAGGATTATATATTAACTATTGGCTCTCACAGAGCCAATCTGTGCACTTGTCAGAGCAGACTTGGGCTTTGTAATCTTGTTGTTGAGCAAATCAGCCAGCTATGAAATTATGCAAGACTTTATGATAGACGCTGCGTTATTCCCCTGGTGCTAGAAATTAAAATTAAACAAAGAATCCTGAAACGCAATCTTGCTTTTCTCTTGATTTTTACCTGGCCCACAAATGGGGAAACAATTAAATTTGTCTACAGGCTGAATAAAAAAAAAACAGTATCAATATTATCCTAGAACTAGTTTTGCCCTCTTATTTTTAGGTGTATATGTATAATGACATGAATGTGTGGCACAACTGTTGGCATTGCATAAGGACCTTGCATTTCTCAAGAATTTCTGCCCAGGGTACTGTGAGTATAGAGTATGTACATTGTACAGGTATGGGATCCATTATCCATAAAACAGTTATAAATCCAGAAAGAGCTTTATTACAGGAAGGTCATCTCCCATAATTTTAACCAATTAATGCAAATTTTAAAAATGATTTCCTTTTACTCTGTAATAAAAAAACAGTACCTTGTTTTTTATCTAAACTAAGATATAATTAATCCCTGCTGGAGGGAGAATCAAAACATGTTGGGTTTATTTAACTTTTTATTTGGTCTTCATTATTTTATTTTTTTTTACCATTGTTTTTTTAATTATTTGCCTTCCTTTTCTGACTCTTTCCAGCTTTCAAATAGGGGTCAATGCCCCCATCTAAAAACAAATGCTCTGTAAAGTTACACATTTATTTTTATGCTATGGTATCCCTTATTTAAAGGGCATAAGAAAAACCCTGGAAGTTTCCTAGTCTGCACCAGCCCAGTGGGTACTGACCCACATCTGCTTTATCCACAATACCTACACAGAACCTGCCCATCCCAACCCACAGTAAAAAGGCCACACAGACAACAGTGCCAAAAGAGTAAAAACACCCCCATAAGTTCTAAAAAGCCATTGGATGCCTGCCCCCCCCCTCTCCCCAAGTTATAAAAATCCATTCCCTCCTACAAGTTAAAAAATATTGTTGGCCTGGGCCCCCCACAAGTTATAAAAAGGCATTGGAGGCCACGTCCCCCTATAAGTTAAACATATACATTGATGGCAAGGGTCCTCCTATAAGTTAAAAAAAAAACATTGGTGGCCAGGGTCCCCCTATAAGTTAAAAAGAAAACATTGGTGGCCAGGGTCCCCATAAAAGTTTAAAAAATCATTGGTGGCCAGGGGTTTAAAAGAAAAAGACCATTGGGGTTTAGTGGAACTTACCTTTAAAGGTCTTCTTTGTTCTCCTATTCTTCGGCTCCATTGTGTCGACTTTGGTGCCTTTCTACACCTTCTCCTCTTTTTCAGCTCCATTCAGAGGCTTTAGGCTCTATTTGGCAGCTCCTGCAGCTTTCATCTTCAATCGGTGGCTTTCGGCTCCAATCGGTGGCTTTCTGCTCTAGGCCCGGAACTAGGGGTAGGCAGAAGAGGCACGTGCCTAGGGTGCAAATTTGAAGGTGGCACCGGGCACATAGCTCTTCCAAACACTTACCCCTAGTCCAGGCCCTCTTCCACACACTATGTGTGCTCTCTGGTAGGCTCTGTTCATGTCCAAATTGCAGCTTTGGCTTCCATTTGGCAGCTTCTGAGCCAATTCGTAGCTTTCAGTTTCCATTCGGTAGCTTTTTTCGGCATTCAGTGCTGCTTCAGAGACTGAAGGAGGGCCCAGCTAATGAAGTGCCACATAGCCAGGCAACCTTAAAGCTTAAAAACCACCAGTTGGGTACAGCTTTACCTCCTTTGTCCCCTGATGGCGGCCCTTGTGTGGCTTCACCATAGACTGGAAGTGATGGAAGTAATGGAGTGGGATCATCTGAGGGTGGAGGGAGGTGAAAATGAGTAAAAGAATGGTTCACTGTGACAAATACCCATACCACAACCCCCAAAAAAATATTGGGTGTCTGGCCAGCTGTAGGTCTCTTGCAGTAAAAAAAGTGGCTGTTAGAACTAAAACAGCTAAAACTGCAGATTTCTCACTGAATCTTTGAAGAAATGAACAAGATATATACATATATACAGCTTTTAATATTTCCATCAGGCAAATGTATATGGGGAGACATTTTGTGTACAAAAATAAGAACGTACAAGTGCATTATACTAATTTAGATATAGAATAGAATTGTGCTTTAAAAAGTAGTGTTTCAGGCTGATTTATTGAATATTTCTGCAAAAACCCTAATAATCCCTCCCTTCACTTCCACTTCCTGCTCCCTGAATTCCCAGGCTGTACAGGGGAGCCGGTGGCTCTCAACACACTGTACAGTAGGACAGGAACCAAAGGTTCTGGTACTTGTTGCCAGCACCAGCTAACATTACATATTTCCTCCTCCTATCCTGATAAGTATGTATTTTAATTCAGGACTCTGGGACAAGATGGCAGTCGGTGAGCGCCAGTTATAAGCACGGTCCCGCTGATTGTGCAACACTATTTGTGCTGCTGTGGAAGCAAAGGTCTCGCCATTGTAAATTTACTGGGAACTCCTCCAGCCACGACAAGTCTGTTGACAAAAGCTGTTGGTTTCTCACCCACAACCTTGCTCAGTGAGAAGAACACAGCCTGTGGCACTTGTCTCGTGTATGTTACACTTGCTGATGCATTTCCCCTGCCAGGATCATTTGTTTCATTGCCTCTACAGTCAGTATGGCATCACCGAGATAAAATAACGCTCTTTCATAAAGTGCCATTTGATGATTTATCTGTCGTTTTCCCACCCTGATAAGGCTGTTGCTGTCTGACACTATCTGGGCTGTTTTTCAGCAGCTCAAATACTTTGTCCTGTTTAAAATCAATGAGTTGTCGGGGGAACAGTCTTGTGATCTTGCATTTTAATGTACTGCGGACGTGCACATGGAGACCTCAAGCAGCTTCTGAGGTTAATGACAGTATCCAAAAACACAGGATAAGCTTTTTTAAAAATCTTTAAAATGCGTCTTTTGTTGCCCCAGACTTTGCAGATGGGATGGGCCTTTGTCCTAAGGGGGGAAAAAATACAGTTTAGGCATGTCCATCCTACTGCAACCCAGAAAGGTTAACTTTAATTTATTAGGAAAATACAGGGAGCAGCCAGGTAAGTGACTTGGGCGCAAAATAGAGTGACACCAAAAAAATCCATGTGAGATGACATGTCCGGTACCAGCCTGTAAATTTCTCTCCTGGTTGCTTGTGAAGCTTTCTCATTGGCTATCGTCCTTATGGAATTGAAAGCAGCACAAGTTCTGCCCCCGCAGGACCATTGTAAGTGCTTATTGAGCATGTGCAAACCCTGTGCATCCAAATACTAAATTTGGAAAATAAAACACCCTATATTTAATATTTTTTTGGGATTGCACCCCTCCGCTTTACCCAAATGGGTTAGACCCTCCACAGGTGCCTCTGCTGCCTACCCCTACCGACCATTTGGCACTTATAACACACAGAAGTACAAGGAGCTGCTGCTGCTGCACCAGTGCACATGTATGTTCAGTATTTTTTATTTTGTAGGCAATTGTAAAACCAAACGTGTACAGCAGCCCTAGAGAGAAAAAATGAAACGCTTCTGTGAGACTTGGCTAATTAGCTGGGTGTGGTGAATTAAATGACAATTCATAACTGTATCTTTTTATAGTTACTTGTCTCATCTACACCATGAAGCATATTTCCTGCTAATCATGTTTTATTTCTCTATTTAAAAAAGCAACTGAATAATATTTTATATGTTTTACATCTGACTGCTCTCTGTACATTGCTTAATGCTATGTCATCCAGCCCGGATTTCTAATTGGGCTGCCAGTGGGTACTTGCACCCCCCCTTAAGGCCACCTTTCCTTACGAGCGAGCAGACTGGCAGTTTGCTCCTGAAAAATTTAGAATGCAGCTGGGCAGCATGCCGCCCCTAAAATCTAGCTGCCCTAGGTCGGACCTTTGTGGCCTTGCCACAAATCCAGGCCTGTATGTCATATTTATATAGGTTGCATATATATGCATTACATTGCATTGCATAATACAGGGAAACTCTCTGCTCAAAGCTTCTTATTTAACTGATATAGCAACAAAGAAGCTTGTCAGTGGTAGTAACATGGGAACAAATAGGAGTGTGACATTAGGGAGCACAAGCTGAAAAACAATTTGCCTGTACCACTTACAAACACATCATCAAACTGCAGTCTGAATGGGGGAAAAGTTCAATTAAGTTTGCAGGGGTTTATTGTAGTGATGTGTTGGTTAAGAAAAACTCGACCCGCACCCAAGAACCTGTACCCAACACTAAGGGCAGGGGCACACGGGCAGATTCGGGGAGATTTTGTTGTCTGGCGACTAATTGCCTCTTCTTCGGGGCGACAATCTCCCCGAACTGCCTTCCCCCTGCTATAATGAGAAAATGCCAGTGCAATGGCACTTGCGGCGCTTCGATTTCCGAAGTTGCCTCACGAGGCAACTTCGGAAATCGAAGCGCCGCGAGTGCATTGCCGCAGACAATTTTTCCTTTTAGCAGGCGGAAGGTAGGGGGAAAGACAGTTCAGGGAGAATGCCACCCCGAAGAAGACGCGATTAGTCGCCAGACGACTAAATCTCCCAGAATCTGCCCGTGTGCCCCTGCCCTAACCCGATGTGTGTTCCTATTTATATACTTGCACCCGCCCAGCAGTGACATCATGGAAGGGGTGGGATCAGACCCCTCGGCCGCCTGAGGCAGCTTGGTGTCACCTTTTTGGTCGGGAGGGTCCACGAGGGCGGCGGAGATGGCCAGGACACTAGTGCAGAGAGCATAATTGCACTCTCTGCGCTAGAAGAGACAAATTTCTGGTTTGAAAACCAGAAATTTGGCTCTTAAAAGTACCAGGAGCGGCATTTTCTGCCCCTGGTATCTAGTGGGGCACTGCCACCTGAGGCAAGTTACTCAACTCCCCTCATTGGTGGAGCTCCCCTGGGTGGGACACACTGTTGCTGGGGTCAGTGACCCCCCATTTGAAAGAAGCAGCAATTGAGCTTAAAGGGGTTGTTAACTTTTAATATGATGTAGAGAGTGATATTCTGAGACAATTTGCAATTGGTTTTCATGTTTTATTATTTGTGTTTTTTGAGTTATTTAGCTTTTTATTTAGCAGCTCACCAATTTGGCATTTAACCAAATATGGTTGCTATGGTACAAATTAACCTAGCAACCATACATTGATCTGAATAAGAAACTGGAATATGATCAGGAGAGGGACCGAATAGAAATATCAGTAATAAAAAGTAGCAATAACAATATATGTGTAGCCTTACAGAACATTTGTTTTTTAGATAATGCCCATTTGAACGCTGGAAAGAGTCATAAGAAGGCGAATGATTCAAAAACTCTCCAAAATAAATAACGAAGCCCAATTGAAATGTTGCTTAGAATGGACTCTTCTATAATAAACCAAAAGTTCATTTAGATGTGACCCACCCCTTTAAGCTAATGAGTACACAAGTTACAGTAGGAGCAAACTGGAGAACTACATCCTTGCCAGTGTCGGACTGGGATGCCAGGGGCCCCCCAGAAAACGTTAGACCATTGGCCCATCAGAAGTGTCGGACTGGCCCACAGGGATACCAGGAAAACTCCAGGTGGGCCAAGGTGCCAGTGGGCCATCCTGCTTCTAAACATTTGGCTTATTTCATGGCCATTCCCAATTTCTATGAGAATAAAGAGGCTAAATAGATGGAATAATTATAGTATGTAAAGAAAAAAGATTAGGAGAATAGAGGTTGAGTGAGGAGAGGAAGAAAATAATACTTAGAGTGGGCCCCTGGTCTAAAGATTTTTGGGTGGGCCCACAGGGAATTTTCCTGGTATCCAGGTGGGCCAGTCCGACCCTGATCCTTGCAGTTGGTCACTATACAAGGTTTTATACAAACCAGGGGCTTTTATACATGCCCTGGAGGCAGGACCGCCATCAGAAATCACAGGGCCCCATACGACAAAATTCCCTGGGGCCCCCTACAACTCTCCCCTCTGTCCCCCCCCCCATGGTTGCCCTGCCTGGAGGTATAAGGGGCCCAATGAGACCCTAACTAATGAGCAATTTCAAAATATATTGGTAAAACAGGACAACCTTTGGATATGTTGGCGGCCAAAACTTCATTTGCTGTATCATCTAATTACGCCTCTGATATACAAACATTTCATTACATGAACATAATCAATGAGCTGATGACACGTGCACTATGTATGAGTTCTTGCATCCCTACTCAGCTCTACTCACTTACTCAGCTAGCTGCTATGTCCCTGTCCTCCTCCTCCTCCTCCTCTCGATCCACCCAGGATAGTTTCACCTCCTCTCTGTCTTTCCTTCTCCCAAACTCCCACAGCCAACGGGCCAGCTCCCTGCCGCTGATTGGCTGTGCGGAGTCACATGTCAGTGCCCCAGCTTTGCAGCAGTCAGATCCCGGACAGAGCTCCGCAGAAGTGTGTTGTGCAGCTGCAGCCTGAGAGCGGGAGAGGCAGAGCCGCCGAGGGAAGTGTCCAATAGACCCGACCGAGCCGTGAAGGGAGCGATAGAGCCACCTCAGCGCCCAGCCTGCTCCTCCACTTGTCCGGGTAAGCGTGTGCTGTAGTCCCGAGCGCCTGTCTTCTTTATTCTACCCACCCTCACCTTATGCCTGGCTCCTGCGGTACAGCCGTAAAGAGGAGGGGATCCCAAACATGTCTCTATCCATAGGCAACTTTCATCTCTAATTGGAAGGGCTCTGAAAGTTCATTGTTAAATTGAATCGCTTTTAAAGGCCAAATGCGACTTTTCCTGTTGTCTGCCCCGCTGCTCCTGACTCTAGAGTGTGGCTGGTACAAGTCAGCAGCTGCTTCTCACACTCAGTACTCGGCATTGCCAGCCTGACTTCTGCTACATTCTTTCACGAGACTGGAGCAGCAGTGCAGAAGAGACAAACAAACACTACTTTCATAATGGAAAGCTGCTTATTCCTACACATTTTTTTTTAAAATGTACTTGGCCCTGTGCCTTTTTGCATGCACTCTTTCTTTATTGTGGATTCCATACTTGTTGTAATTCTATTGCATTTAAACTTTTTATCTGTGCTGGTGGCACTTGCATCTAAACCTCTCCCTGACAACAGATCTCCTGTTTGATATGAAATCTGACTCCGCTTTTTCTCCCTCGTTAAATACTAAAACTATTCTGTTCTGCCAATCTGATGTTATTTACTACATGTATAGGATCTGTTATCTGGAAACCTATTATGCAGAAAGCTACGAATTACGGGAAGGATATCTCCCGTATAGGGTTGCCACCTGGCCGGTATTTTTGATGTTTGATCCCAATGTTATTAATAGGGAAAAAAGTAGGCATGCAGATTCGGCAAATTAGGGATGGGAAGGGGAAAACATTTTTTACTTCCTTGTTTTGTGACAAAAAGTTATGCCATTTCCCTCCCTGCCCCTAATTTGCATATGCAAATTAGGTTTCGGATTTGGTTCGGCCAGGCAGAAGGATTCGGCCGAATCCTGCTGAAAAAGGCCAAATCCCAAACCGAATCCTGGATTTGGTGCATCCCTAGAAAAAAGATAAATATATATAGGAAGGCCTGTATTTTTTTCCAGAAAAGGTGGCAACCCTACTCCCATAGGGGTATATTTATCAAAGAGTGATCATCAAAGATCAGAGAGTGATCATCAAAGAGAGATCGCAACAGTCCACTAGGGTGAAACACCGCCTCTCTCCATTCATTTCTATGGGATTTTTAAAGGCGTATTTATCAATTGGTGAACTTTCAATTTCACCCTTTGATAAATATGCCTTTAAAAATCCCATAGAAATGAATGGAGAGAGGCGGTGTTTCACTGTACAGACTGTGGTGATCTCTAACTTCACTCTTAATAAATATACCCCCATAGACTCCATTTTCATCAAATAATTCAAATTTGTCTTTGTAATAACACCAAAAAATGAAAGTGTTTTAAAGTGATATATATCATGTAGTGTTGCCCTGCACTGGTAAAACTGATGTGTTTGCTTCAGAAACTCTGCAATAGTTCATATAAACAAGCTGCTGTGTAGCAATGGTGGAAATTGAAAAAAGGCTATATGGCACAGGTTAAATAGTGGATAACAGATAACACCATTGTGTTCTACAGAGATTATCTGCTGTGTAACCTGAACCTTTTCTCCTTTGAATGGCTGCCCTCATTGCTACACAGCATCTTATTTATATAAACAATAGTTGTGTTTCTGAAGAAAACACACCCGTTTTACCAGTGCAGGGCAACAGTACATTATACTTTTACTACTTTAAAGCACTTTCATTTTTGATGTAACTGTTCCTTTAATCCCAAGTAAGATTTAATTAATCCTTATTGGAGGCAAAACAATCCTATCGAGTTTAAGTGATGTTTAAATCATTTGTTGGTAGACTTAAGGTATGAGGATCCAAATTATACACTCCTAATCCGGAAAACACCATGTCTCGAGCATTCTGGATAACAGGTCCCATACCTGTATATGAACTTGTGCCCTATTGCCCACCTTCAGTCTCTTCACCAGCTCAGTGGTCTCTCATTTATATCTCTTTGCCCCATACTGTCACTAAACTCATTGTATCTTTCTTTAACTCTTTATTTTATTACCCTTTCACTCTCCCTTTAGCTTTGTGAATTTTTTCCCACATTCCAGAAACATACAGGCACGTGTTAGGGACCTTAGATTGTGAGCTCTGCTGAAGCTCTCTATAACGGAGTCAGCGATATATTAATAAAAGATAACAATACATGTTTTTCCTGTTTATCCATGATATTTCAATTTCAGTAACAAAAGCAACTTGTGCCAAGCGTCCCTGGGTGCCTTGGTGTGCATTCTTTATGTTGGCTCCGTACCCCAGCTGCAGTTTTTGGTTTATCCGTCGTTACCTTCAGATCTGAGCGTTAGTCTGTTTGTCTCCATTCTCTGCATCGGTGTTCTTTGCAGCCTCTCACCGCTCCTGAATTTGGTGTATAGATTGGCTGTTCTTCTTCTTCTCCCCCCTCCCAACCTACTCACCGATTTCTATTTGTTCACCTTTCTTCTGCACTAAGCAAGTGGATTTTGTAGCGAGATGTAGAATATTAGATTAATGTGCTGATGAGGAACTTGGCTGGTCTGGTTTCATTAGACCAGGCTGAAAGAAGTTTGTGGTAAGTAGAGCTGTCATTATTGGAGTGCAAACAAGAAACCACATTGTGTGCCACAGAATTATAGCTCTTACCTGGAAAGGGGCCACAGCTAGGGTATACAGTAGAGCATGAGAGTGTCAATAACAGGAGGAGAGCTGAACTTGCAGTTGTCCCAATACTGGTGTACTACAGATCTCATCATTTGGACACTAGCAACCAGATTGTTGACACTGCAAACCGAATTAAAAGCTAAATAACTCAAAAAAACACAAAAAAAAATAAAACCAATTACAAATTGTCTCGGAATAACACTCTAAAAAAAGTACTTCAAGAGATACTGTCACTAAAAAACGAATCTTCAAAATAGTATTTATTGTATATGGAAAGTTACCTATAGATCATGTTTGTTTTTCATCAATAGTTCTGCTTTTTTAAGAAATTGTTACTTGAAGTTCCTGAATCTGACTGTTTTGCCAAACGGACTGTTCCTTCTCAGCCTGTCAGTTAGAGTTTCTAATGCTAGCGGATTACTGCTGCACAAATATGGCAGCCCCTCCTCATAGAGGAACATGGAGGATCAGATAGGTAATTAAAAAGCATCGGGCCAATCATTTTATAGCCAAATGATAAATAACATGCAAAGACAAGGTTATGATGGATGTAAAAAAAGTTAATAAGTGTCCGTATCCCTTTAAAGCTAACTCAAATGTAAACAACCCCTTTAAAGGACAACTTAATCCCCCAATAAGAAAAGCCCCATCCACAAACCTAGATAGTCCCCCCTTCCTGCTTTCTCCCCGCAGAGTACATTATTCCAAAAAATGTCCCTGAATTTCATGCTCACTTATTTATGCAGAGTAGTGCAGCGGAGCTCATGGGCGCCATCTTCCAAATCTTCGGGCTTCTTCTGTAAAGGGGCCACCGACACTGAGCTATTTGGTGCATGCGGAGTTGGAGCCAGATTGCTATTCACACAAACTATGCATGCTCCGAAAAGTTCCAGAAATTGGCAAAGGGAAGGAAGAGGATCCGAAGAAGATGTGGAAGATGGCGCCCATGAGCTCTGCTATGATGTTCTGCATAGATATGTGAGAATGATATTCAGGGACACTTTTTGGAATGCTCTGTGGGGAAGAAGCAGGGTGGGGGTACTATCTAGGTTAGTAGACAGGGCTTTTCTTATTGGGGGTTAGTTCTCCTTTAAAGTGGACCTGTCACCCAGACACAAAAATCTGTATAATAAAAGTCCTTTTCAATAAAACATGAAATCAAATTCATATTTTTTATTTAAGCATTCATAGCTGTTGTAAGCTCATTTAAAAATCTCAGCTGTCAATCAAATATTGTCTGCCCCTCCTCTATGCCTGTGGCATAGAGGCAGGGCAGACAATTACTTTCACTTTCAATTCAGCACTTCTTAGATGTCACTGCTCCCCACACATTCCCCCACTTCTCTTTACCATATAATTGTGTAGCCAGGGCATGGGGATGGACATGGGGTCCCCCATTCTGGTGCACAAACAAAATTCTGAGATGATGCAAGGCTTGTCTTAATAACACTGTCCACAAAATGGCTGCTGTCTGCTTGCTATAATTTTGAAATCCCAGACTGAAGGAAACAAGATTCAAATAATTTATATAGCGTAATTAAAGTTCATTTTCCTTGACTAATCTGATAAAATAGGATTTTGAATAATTTTTTTGGGTGACGGGTCCCCTTTAAAAAGAGACTTGGAAGCCCCACCCCACTTCTCAGCTGATGTCAGATAATGTAGGGGGCGTGGCATCAGTAACACTATCCCACCAATGAAAGGGTAAACAATTGGGAACACAGCAGCAGTGCACAAATGAAAGCTCTGTTCAGTTCAATGGATAATGTGCTGATCCATATATTGGACCATGCCACAGATCACTTACCTTGAGCAATTAAGATTTTTTTTTCTCCCAGGGCTGTGCCAATCCAGAGTACAGACCCATGATTTAGCTATCTCTCCCACTTAGATTACAAGACCTACAGGGTAGGGGCCTCCTTCTACTTCATTTTGATTGCAAATCTCCTTACCTTATAATTATTATTTTATTGACCGTCTGTTTCAGTGTATTGTTCTGTTGTGCAGAATTACATATCTAAGTAGGACTATGTAAATAAATATGTGCATGCATACATACAAAGCTGTCCCACAACTATGGGAAGTTGGATTGTATATGGCAGAAACGTGTGCAGCAAAGTGACAGGAGATGCTTCCTGCATCAGAAAGTAAAGCTTCTGTTGCTCTGTCCAGCTGGCTCTTACAAATTTGTTATGACAAATTTAAAAAATAATGTAAATTGCTCTAAGGGCTCTCTCATTATATTATTAAGGATGCACGGAATCCGAGATTCAATTCGGGATTCAGACTTTTTCAGCAGGATTCGAATTCTCGTGGCTTCCCCAGCCAAGACCGAATACTAATTTGCATATTCTGTTTAGGGGCTGGAAGCGAAAGTAAATGTTTTTTCCACTTTTTTTCCTTTCTGTCCCTAATTTGCATATGCAAACTAGGATTCGGTTTGGTATTTGACTCAATCTTTCATGGAGGATTCGGCCCAAATAGTGGCTTCCATTGGATCTAATTCTTATACAGGGCAGAATAGATCTTCTTTAAAATGGCTATGCATTGTATTTTTTCAATCTGTTTTCATCGGCTGGATTTATAGTTGCTTACAGGATCCAGTGATTTATAAGCACATACAGGCTGCTGCTGGCAACCCAAGAATTACTTTTCTGATACAGTGTTTCTAATTTTACTCTGAACAGCGCACAATCATTCCAAGAATTTCATATACACTACAGTTGTTACCAGTAGCAATTCCTCTGTGCCTTGCATTTTCCTTCCTGTCCTCCTCCATTTCTATTATATGTTTATGCTGAAAAGTATCATTTTATATCCAATATTTACTGATGGGTCAGTGAGCTCAGCAGCTGTAACTTTCAGGGTGGCCCAGTCCTATAAATTGGTGTTAAATTACTTATCTTTGTGGCTTATTTGATAGACGTGATGGCTCTTAAAGGGGACATCCGTCTTTTTTTTTTTAGCCTTTCATCAACGAGTCCCTATGTTCCTCTTCTTCCTACCCCTAGTTCTGGCCCTGCTTCATTCTGTTGGACGTTGCTGCTCTCTGCAAAAAGTATTGGAGGCAGGGAGTCAGCGACCCCTTCCTCATTGGAACAGTGCTTGACCCAACAACTCTATTGGAAGACTTGAAGGAAACTAGTCCTACTTATTTTGGCAATAGGGACTCGTTGATGACAGTTAACAAGCAAGTGGGCATCCAAAGAGCTGCCAGCATATATCTCGTCAATGTCATTCGGCTTCATTGTGAGAAGAATTCAGCTGTAGGAATGAGGAGCAATAAAGTAACATTTTATAAAGTGTATTGATTCCCATAGATTTATTGCACTGCTCATTTTATTTCTAATTAAAAGCCTGCTGTTCTAAAGCCCTATGCCATAATATATATATATATATATATATATATATATATATATATATATATATATATATATATATATATATATATATATATATATATATATATATATATATATATTATTTCTTAGGTATTATCTTGCCTCTTTGACTTTTTGACTGTTTTTGTTGTACCTGTAAGGTGCTTGATATGGAGAGGCATAATTTCATTCATTCAGGCTACTCTTCACTTTGGCATCTGCTTCAGGAACCTTGTGACGCTGCATTGGCAGATGAAATCTTCAAATAATGATGATCTGTCAAAAGTGATCTCCAAGGTCCCCATCATGCCCAGATGGCCAAGTAGCATGGTTTGGCATAGAATAGTTTTTATTTTCTGCAGGAGGTATTAATACTGAAAATGTAGAGAGAGGGGGGCATATTAAAGGGATACTTTTTTTTAAAAATGCATAAGTTAATATTGCTGCTCCAGCAGAATTCTCAGGCCCGGATTTGTGGAAAGGCCACCTAGGCCCGGGCCTAGGGCGGCAGGATGCCCAACCACACCCACTTTGGTTCAAAAACACTGGGGATGTGCTGGAGATACACTGGGGCTCATTTATTAACGCAGCGCAGTGCTAAAAAGAGCGCAGTGGCCTGACATTTGCCCAGCGCATGCGAGTATGTAATAATGTAGCGCACGATACCTTAACAGTGCGATTTTGTGCGCTAATGTAGGTGCGACTTGTGAAACTGTGTGAAACTGCGTATCAGCTGTCGCAGTGCTTATAATAAATTGTGCGCACAGGAAGATACCGCAAAGGTAAGGATTAGTTGTGCTCATGTATGAATGCGCTGCTTTAATTAGTTGCGTCACATATTGCGCATATTGCGTTCACTTAGACGCATCTGCATTTGTTTCTGTGCTAATATTTGTTTGGTTGCAAAGGTGTTTAGCCTACCTGATACCCTTAAAGGAACCTTGGTCAATATAAACATGTTGGGTGGAAGGCGTGGTTAATATGCACTTTACAGGGGTTGTTCATCTTTGAGTAAACTTTGAGTTAACAAACATCCCCACCAACAGCAGCACCATTGTATTTGCCAGAACCCAGTTTAGCAGTGTGGCTCTGCTAGCGCAGCTGGGCAGGAATGCGCATTTTGAAGAGCGTTACTATTACGCCACAAAGAGGCAGTCGTAAAAATTGTGGTGCTGTTGACCGGGTGCAGTTTTGCACATATACAGACGCAAATCTGCGACGGCCGCAGTGCAAGCGCATTGTAGCCACGCCCACAGCCACGCCCCTAACAACCACGGCATCGTTTGCGACATAAATGCCCAATCTTTTGCGCAATGCGCATAAACAAAACCATCGCAAAAGCTCTGTGTTATGCGCAATATCACGCAAATATATTAGCGATCACACTCGTGATGTCGCAGACAATCTTTTGCGTCCACTTATGCGCTGCGCTGCGTTAATAAATGAGCCCCACAATTTTTTTAAATTTCCCCATTGATGATGAAAATTTGCACGAATAAAGGGGAGGGGACAGGGGCGCCGAACGGCAGTGGGCCTAGGGGCGCCCTCTATGTAAATCCGGCCCTGAGAATTCTGCACTGAAATCCATTTTTCAAAAAATTGTTATATTCAGTTTTAAAATCTGACATGGGGCTAGACATAATGTCAGTTTCCCAGCTGCCCCGGTCATGTGACTTGTGCTCTGATAAACTTCAGTCACTCTTTACTGCTGTACTGCAAGTTAGAGTTCTATAACAACAGAACAATAGGAAGGTAAGCAGATAGCAGCTCCCTAACACAAGATAACAGCTCCCTGGAAGATCTAAGAATAGCACTCAATAGTAAAAGTCAAGTCCCACTGAGACTGATTCCCACTGAGACTGAGAAGTAACAGCCTGCCAGAAAGTAGTTCCATCCTAAAGTGCACTCACAAGTCACATGACTGTGGCAGCTGGGAAACTGACAATATGTCTAGCCCCATGTCAGATTTCAAAATTGAATATAAAAAAAAATCTGTTTGCTTTTTTGAGAAATGGATTTCAGTGCAGCACTATTAACTGATGTGTTTTGAAAAAAAACATGTTTTCCCATGACAGTATCCCTTTAATATGGCAACTTATTCCAAAAAACATTAAAACTGAAAACACAGTGTAAGGTTCATAAGAAAAGGTTAGGATAACATTGTTTGCAACCAGACTGAGGCCATTTTAGGCCACTTCTAGGTGTGAACGACTACTTGGCTGGGGGGGGGGATTTGCACATGCTTAGAATAATGGGGCAAGTGATATTGGCAAATTCAGATGCAGACTCTGATTTACGGAAATAACCAGACGTTCCATGTTGTTCAATTGTATAGCATTCTCGTTTGCTAGATTGTATTAGTAGCTGTCCTTGTAGCATTTAAATGAAAATGCTCCCTATATATCTAGGCCTCTAAGGGCATATTTATCAAGGGTCAAATTCTGAATTTGAAAAACTTCGAAATTCAATTTCAAAAAGACCAACCAAAATTAAGTCAAAGTTTTTTGGGTTTTTTTGGCCAAATGGGTCTGTTTTTGATCGAATAGGTTTGTATTCGACCAAATTTGAATCATACGAATCGAAGTAATAGCACATTCGATCGATTCGATTCAAAGTTCTTCCACCAATTGACTCCAAATAGGTTCTAGGAGGTTGTTTTAGATGGCGAATGCTCGAAGAATTTTTAAATAGACAGTACATGATAAATTTCGGTATTCAAATTTTCGTTTTTTTTTTTTCAAATTCGAATCGAATTAGGACTATTCCCTAGTTGAGGTATACAAAAATAGCTCGAAATTCAAATTTTTTTAATTCGAAAATTCACCTCAACCTTTGATAAATCTGGCCCTTAATGTAGACGTTTCCCATGATGTGGAATAAATTGTATAAAGTACAGTGCACCCCTTAAGATATATAATTGCACCCTGTAATAACACATGAATGCTACATTAAGAGGCACATTTATCAAATGTTGAATTTTGAATTCATATGAGTTTTTTTAAACTCCCATGAACTCTAAATTCGACCAATCTAAATTTATTATAAAAATCGAATTTTGTAAACTCGGATGCATAGGATCAACCTGAAAACTCCACGAATTTGATTAGAGTTTTAAAAACACAATTTTAGTTTTCTTCCTCAGAAAAAAAAATGTCAGGAAGGCTGTAAACATCACCAAATTGATCCCTGGGCCTCTCCCATTGACTTATATAGCAATTCGGCAGGTTTTAGGTGGCAAATAATGGAAATCGAGTTCTTAAAGGGCCAAAGTATGATAAATCTTGAAAATCTAATTAGAATTTTTTTAAAAACTCAAATCAAATTTGGATAACTCCCTGGTTGAATTTGACATAAAAAACTCGAAAATTGGAAATTCGACCTTTGAAAAATCTGCCCCTAACTGAATATGAAAGGCATGTGGTAGGCCAAATATTAGGCACTTCGCAGTTATTGTAATCACTTATTTGATAGCCCAGGCTGGTGCTCCTGTTAGCAGTAAACTGCACCAGACCTGGGAACTTTTCAGCAAGCACTAACATGCAACTCCCTTCCAACTTCTTCTTTCACTCTACTGTGCATGTGTTGGCCCAGAAAAGTACCCCGGGCTGGTACAGTATACTGCTAACTGGAGCACCAGCCTTGGGTATCAGGTAAATGATTACAATCTTGTTATGGGGGGGTCCTCACATTTGGTACCACCCAGTGATTGAGATTCTTCTTCTTCTTTAACTGGGATAGTTGGGTCAAAGATATTGTTGTGGTGTGTGTGGAGTGGAATGACCATGCACAGATTGATGTTTGGCCTAGATGTGTTGATACTATTGTCACAAGTATATTGTCTTTATATTTGACCTCCCTCTCCTACCTACAAAGAAACTTTTTGGGAATTGGAGAGATGCTCTTATTATGTTTAGGCCTGGTAGGACCACGTGATAGGTGTGAATGGCTTCATAAAACAGGGGATACAGGGAGTCCTCACACAACTATATTCACTTCAGTGTCAACTTTTGAGGAAGGAGGCCTCAAATACAGATTGCTACTGTCTAATGTCAGACCTCCTTGCTGTGTTTGGATTTGTCTGAATCCTGATTCTTTGGCCAAGTACATATGAGCCAGTGGCTTAACCAGATGATGATGGGACCCACAGCAAATTGATGTTAGGGCACCCAACATATCCAGAGATTTAGTCACATAGTTACATAGTTAAATTGGGTTGAAAAAAGACAAAGTCCATCAAGTTCAACCCCTCCAAATGAAAACCCAGCATCCATACACACCCCTCCCTACTTTCACATAAATTCTACATACCCATACCTATACTAACTATAGAATTTAGTATCACAATAGCCTTTGATATTATGTCTGTCCAAAAAATCATCCAACCCATTCTTAAAGGCATTAACTGAATCAGCCATCACAACATCACCCGGCAGTGCATTGACAGTCTACCCTCATAATTAAGTCTTCCGTCCCTCTAACCAATTTAGTTGCACATCTCTGCACTCTCTCCAGCTCATTTATATCCCTCTTAAGGACTGGAGTCCAAAACTGCACTGCATACTCCAGATGAGGCCTCACCAGGGACCTATTAAGAGGCATAATTATGTTTTCATCCCTTGAGTTAATGCCCTTTTTTTATACAAGACAGAACTTTATTTGCTTTAGTAGCCACAGAATGACACTGCCCAGAATTAGACAACGTGTTATCTACAAAGACCCCAGTTCCTTCTCATTTAAGGAAACTCCCAACACACTGCCATTTAGTGTATAACTTGCATTTATATTATTTTTGCCAAAGTGCATAACCTTGCATTTATCAACATTGAACCTCATTTTCCAGTTTGCTGCCCAGTTTTCCAACTTAGACAAATCACTGTGCAAAGTGGCAGCATCCTACATGGAACCTATAGTTCTGAACAATTTAGTATCATCTGCAAAAATAGAAACAGTACTTTCAATGCCCACCTCCAGGTCCTTAATAAACAAGTCAAAAAACAAGGGACCTAGTACAGAGCCCTGCGGTACTCTACTAACAACACTGGTCCAATTAGAAAATGTTCCATTTACCACCACTCTTTGTAGTCTATCTTTTAGCCAGTTCTCTATCCAGGTACAAATACTATGTTCCAGGCCAACATTCCTTAATTTAACCAGTAACCTTTTGTGTGGCACTGTATCAAATGCTTTAGCAAAATTTAAGTAAATCACATTCACTGCCATCCCAGAATCAAGGTCCCTGCTTACCTTCTCATAAAAAGAAATTAAGTTAGTCTGGCAAGATCTATTACGCATAAAACCATGCTGGCACAAACTCATAGTATTGTGATTGAAGTGCAGTATCTTATCCTTTATTAACCCTTTGAAAAGCTTTCCTACCATGATGTCAGACTAACTGGCCTATAGTTTTGATGCTGAGAACGGGATCCTTTTTTGAATAGAGGCACCACATTAGCAATTCGCCAGTCGCTCGGCACTATGCCAGACCTCCATGAATCCTGAAAAATTAAGTAAAGAGGTTTGGCAATCACAGAGCTAAGCTCGCTCGGTACCCTGGCATGAATACCATCTGGCCCCGGACCTTTTTTAATCTTAACATGTCTCTTTTGAAATTCCTCATGTGTGAACCATGCATCATTAGTTGTATTACTAGAATTGGGACTATTAAAGGAGAAGGAAAGGCTAAAATTAAGTAAGCTTTATCAGAAAGGTCTATATAAATACACCAGTAAACCCTTAAAGTAATGCTGCTCTGACTCCTCTGTCAAAAGAAACACCACATTTCTTTGCTTTTATTGTGTACACATGGGCTTCTGTATCAGACTTCCTGTTTTCAGCTTAAACCTCCAGGGCACGGCCTTGAGCATGCTCAGTTTGCTCCTCTCCCCCTCCCTCCTCCCATCCCTACTGTAATTTGAGCTCAGAGCTGTTAGTAAGCAGGGAGAGACTCAGGCAGGAAGTGATGTCACACCAAGCATATATGGCAGCTTCTATCCTAAACAAACAGAGACAGTGTCTAGAGCTGTTTACTCAGGTATGGTAAAGCATTCTGTAGAATAAATATAGCGTTCTAGTTTGCACTATTGTGGCTATTCTATTGGCAATAAACTGTCTTGGAGCTTTCCTTCTCCTTTAAGAAGGACATCTTCATTAACTGGTTCCTCATTTGTTTTTTATCTGCAATTGTCCTGTTTTACCAATAAATATTGAAATTGCTCATTATTCGGACCTAATGGTGCCCCCCTCGAGCCCCAGGGTCTGCTTCCTCTATAGTTACGCTGCTGATTTGAGCCTTTAAAGGGGTTGTTCTCCTTTAAATTAACTTTTAGTATGACACAGAGAGTGATATTCTGCGACGATTTGCAATTGTTTTTCATTATTATTATTTTTATTTAGCATTTTATTCAGCAGCTTTCCAGTTTGCAGTTTCAGCAATTTGGTTGCTAGGGTCCAAATAACCATAACAAGCATGCATTGATTTGAATAAGGGACTAGAATATGAATAGGAGGGGGTCTAAATAGATGATCAATAAAAAGTAGCAATTACAATAAATGTGTAGCCTTACAGAGCATTTGTTTTTTTCAGATGGGGGTCAGTGCCTTATATGTAAGATTGAAAGAGTCAGACGAATATGGCAAATAATTCAAAAACTATAAAAAAAAAAGAAAAAATGAAGGCCAATTGAAAAGTTGCTTAGAATTAGCCATTCTATAGCATAATGAAAGTTAATGTAAAGGAGAACCACCCTTTTGATATCATCGTAAAACCCTGAGCGACAGAAGTTGATAATTGTTTTTTTTTGCAGATTATGCAATTTTCTTTTTTCATTTTGCTGAAATTCTATTTTTTTTTTAATTCATAAAAATGCTTTGTTTAAATGTGTTATAATCCAAGAATGATGTATTTGCCACATCCCTGCGTTACAAACCCAAAAACTGTTTTTGTAGTCTTCATATTTTGATTCACAGAGAACAGTGAATTCTGTATTTGGATGCCGGGGGTCTCCAAGTTTGTCTGCGGATGGGGGGAGTGGTCTCCATTTGCTTGCCTTGATTTATCACATCTATTTAGAATTGTGAATTATACAAACACATTGAAATAAATTTGGCATTTCTTGGCCATTAGAGATGCCACAGCAGGAAAATAAAAAGAAAGGGTGCTTGTTTGTCCTGCACGTGGAGGCCGCTGATTAATTCCTTTGCTGCTTAACGGTGAAACATTTGCTAGAATGACGATGGAGCAAAAAGGCTGTGTTCTGATTGGCTGAACTATATTAATACTACTAGATGGAATTAGATAGGGGAGAGAGACATGGAGATGGCAGCTTTGATGACATGAATAACTACAAACAGTGCATAAACATAATAAAGTAATTTAACTAGTGAAAGAAATAATCTAAACTTTCCAGCGAGTTGTTTATCTTGGCTACAAAACTGAACAGCTCTAGCCTTCCCCTTTAGTCTGTTTGATCTATAAACATACGGAATATTATCTTCCTGAATGGAATGTGACCCTCCCAGTCATAGAGTAGTACAATCCCTGAATTCACCCGGATCCAAGTTATCCCACTGTTAAAGGCGTTGTTCACCTTTGAGTTAGCTTTTAGTATGATGTATTTGTGGTTTTTGAGTTATTTAGCTTTTTATTCAACTGTTCTCCAATTTCAATAATTCGAATCCTCGAACGATCGGACTTCCCCATTCCCGACCTGCCACTAACCATTCCGATTACAAGTAAAAGAACAGATTAGCCGATGTTCTGCCCCTGACAGCAATCGTATTAAAGTTATGTCCGACCAAAGCTAGTGACAGTCTCCCAATGAAAATCGTACAATCGGCAATACATGCAGAGAAATTATCGGCAGCCGACAGAAATCTTTTAACCTGTCCGATCGATCAAACGACCGTTCTCCGTGGGATGAAAAAATGTTGCGACTCTCCAGAAACGGTCCGAAAATTGTACGAAACTAGGATTCGTACGATCGCATCTTTGCGTCTATGGCCAGCTTTACAGAGCATTTGTTTTTTACATGGGGTCAGTGATCCCCTGTTTGAAAGCTGGAAAAATTCAGAAGAAGAAAGCAGATAATTAAAAAACTATAACAAGAAATAATGAAGACCAATTAAATTGTTTTGAATTAGTGAAAAAACTCATCAGTATAGTTGGGATGAAAAACTCGAAGACTCGAATTGACCAAGTTTTTGATGAAAGAAAAACTCTAATTGGTCAAATTAATTGAGTTTTCGAGCAAAACCCACCGAAAAAAAAACCTTCTAACATCGTGAAGGCCGCAAACCTCTTCAAATGGTTGAAGGGACCTCTATCTACATGAAGGGACCTCTATCTTTGACTTCTACATGACCTTGAAAGGATTTATCTGGATTTTTTTGGATTCTGGATTCGGGGTATAATACATTTTGAAAAATTCTATTTTTTTAAAAAAAAAAATTGAAATATTAGATTTCTTTTTTTAACTTGAAAATTTGAGTTTTAACTGAAAAATACCCTGGAAAACTCGAATTTTTTGGGTAAAAATCAACTCGACCTTTGATAAATAACCAAATGAGCCCAATAGGGTTTTTTTGCCACCAATATGGATTCGTGCAGCTTAGTTACCATCAAGTACAAGGTACTGTTTTATTATTACAGAGAGAAAGGAAATTAGATGTTTCTAATGCAAGTCCCTGCAGATTTAGTATTAAAAGGACTCCTTCCTAGTGATGAATGTGCAATTCCTGCCATTAAACCTATGTTTTGCAGCTAGAACATTCTCCTGTTTTCATCTGAACCATGCAGTATATGAACAAGTGCTACTGGGTTGGCACAGTACCACACCTGACAACATTTAAAAAATTTAAATTCAAAAAGATCTGCAGCACATACTGTGCCAAACATTTTTTGACCATACCCCTTTTTAAGCCACACCCCATAAATATCATGTCTATTTGACAAAATCTGGCAGGCTATGGAAAGTTTGAAGTTTTGAACACATTTCTGTGAGTACGTTTTTATATGTTATAACAGTTTTGCTAATGAAGGTGAAATTGCCCTTTAAGCTGTAACAGTTTCCCCAAGAGACCAGCTTATTTTAATAGCTACAATTGTGTCTAAGTGCAGGTGCTGATTATTCTGGGCTCTCTGTCTGCCAATGCCTCTTATTTGATTAAGTTTTAGAAGCTTAGTATCTTTTTTGGCGGCACTGTAAGAGATCAAAGAGAAACGTGGGACATTTTAATAAGAATCCATGACTGCGGGCCTTGTCGAAATCTGGACTGTCCCATGAAAAACAGGACAGTCCAGATTTCGACAAGGCCCGCAGTCATGGATAGGGAGGCATTGGACAGTCGGGAGGTATGCAGTACCAGGTGGCTGCACAAGAACAAGGATACATATTATTCATCCACTTCTCTCCTGATAAATGTCCCAGTGTTATACCTTAATGTGTTTATTGCACACAGATGTATCTGGGTCATTCTGCCTTTCAGTTTGCAGAGTCACACTTCTGGATCGATAAATACCATTGTGCTTTTTTCTTATTTTTTCTTCTTTGCAACAGAGGCTAACTAGTGTTCGTTGTTCTGCAGCCTTCTCAGAATCTCCTATTGGTAGCAGAGGGAGAGCATTAAACCCACTCATTGGAAGTGCCACTAGTACAATCTGTATGCCTTAATTACATGTACTATACTTAATAATACAGGCCTGGTGTCAATCTAACAACCATCCAGCTGTCATGAACAGCAGCTCTTAGCATAACCTCTTTGGGATGTATCATACCACACGTTTTATACAGGACTGCTATATGCTGTTCACATTCCCAAAATCTTCCTGCCAGTAATCTATATTTCAGCTGTTGTTTTAAAGGGAAACTGGAAGAGAAAATTAAATATAAACATTTGAATTGCCAGAGACATGGGAGTACAGGCATGGGACCTGTTATCCAGAATGCTCAGGACTTGGGGTTTTCTGGATAATGGATCTTTCTGTAATTTGAATCTCCATACCTTAAGGCTAAGAGAAAATCATGTAAACATTAATTAAACCCAATAGGATTTTTTGCTTCCAATAAGGATTAATTATATCTTAGTTGGGATCAAGTACAAGGTACTGTTTTATTATTTCAGAGAAAAATAATCTGAATCATTTGATTAAAATGGAGTCTATGGGAGACGGCCTTCCTGTAATTCTCAGCTTCCTGTATAACGGGTTTCAGGATAATAGCTTCCATACCCGTACTATATTTTATTAATGGAAGTATTGCATATTAGGGGAGCAAAATAATTCCCATTGGATCCAGCTCGCGAGATTAGTATCTTGCTGTATAACTGAGGCTGATGGCAATTTCCAGAGATGTTTTTACTGACACTTTTGAGGCATGCACAGTAGATGAAACTTTTTTTTTCCCTCTTTACTTTGTTCACTATCTTTTAGTGATGTGCGGGCTGGCCTGAAACCCGTGAGTTCGGGTCGGCTGCCACATTAAATCTTCGGGTTGTGGGAGAGTTCGGGATGAGTTGTCCTTCAACTCTCCCCGCCAGCCACATAACATTGCCTCCTTCCGGCTCCTCCATTTATAGATTTGCGTCTTTAAAGGAGAAGGAAAGCTACTGAAACAGTTTATTGCCAATAGATTAGCCACAATAGCTCAAGCTACAACACTATATTTATTCTGCAGAATGCTTTACGATACCTGCGTAAACAGATCTTGAAGTGTTCTCTGTTTGTTTAGGATAGCAACTGCCATATTAGCTTGGTGTGACATCACTTTCTGCCTGAGTCTCTCCCTGCTCGCTCATAACTCTGGGCTCAGATTACAGCAGGGAGGGGAGGAGGGAAGGGGAGAGGAGCAAACTGAGCATGCTCAAGCCCGTGCCCTGGAGGTTTAAGCTGAAAACAGGAAGTCTGATACAGAAGCCCATACACAATAAAAGGAAAGAAATGCTGTGTTTCTTTTGACAGAGGACTCAGAGCAGCATTACGTTGAGGGTTTACTGTTGTGTGTATATATATATAGACCTTTCTAATAGAGCTTACTTAATTTTAGCCTTTCCTTCTCCTTTAAATGGAAGCGTCGGGCCAGGTGCAGGCTGGGTAAGGACAGTTCCAAAAAACCAGGACCCACACATAACTACTACCTTTTTGTGTGTGTGTTATAAAGTAACTTACACTGGCAACTTCTTGCGGCAACACTCTGCTTCATATGAAGCAGGGTAGAAACGTAGCTTCCAATTTTGTATTTTATGAAAACCACAAATCTCATTGGTGTTTATGGAGCATAACACCCACCATACTGGCATTCCGATTATGGAAACCTGATTATCTGATGGATATATTCTGACTTATCTTCTGAGTGAAGGCTGGCATTGATGGGAACCTTCTGGAGAAAACCTATTTCCTAAGGTCGAGATTGTACAGGGTTTTTCCATCTTGTTCTACTTGTATATATTTACTTCATAGTCATATTATTTCCTTATCTGGTAGGAGCAGTGCTTAATTTGCTTATTCTACATGCCATCAGACTGGAAGAGAGGCCAAAATGCAGAGAGATAACAGGGGAGTACTGGCCGGTAAATCCCTCAGGGACGGACTTTGTATACTCGACTGTCAGTTGTGATTACTGGATAACCTGTAAATAATTTTAAAATTCCAAGAACATGGCTTTAGTAGGCTGATTGATTTGAATATTGTCCAGAGGGCAGTTGGGTTGACTGGACACAACCACATTGACTGACCAGATAACTGCACATGTGGTCAACTGTTATCATCCTGCTGTTGGATATTTTCATAAGAATAACAGGTAGCAATATCATAAAAGGGATACTGTCATGGGAAAAAAAATCAGTTTATAGTGCTGCTTCAGCAGGATTCAGCGCTGAAATCCATTTCTCAAAAGAGCAAACAGATTTTTTTTATATTCAATTTTGAAATCTGACATGGGGCTATACATTTTGTCAATTTCCCAGCGGCCCCTGGTCATGTGACGTGTGCCTGCACTTTAGGAGAAAAATGCTTTCTGGCAGGCTGCTGTTTTTCCTTCTCAATGTAACTGAAGGAGTCTCCGTGGAACATGGGTTTTTACTATTGAGTGTTGTTCTTAGATTTACCAGGCAGCTGTTATCTTGTGTTAGGGAGATGTTATCTGGTTACCTTCCCACTGTTCTTTTGTTTGGCTGCTGGGGGGAAAAGAGAGGGGGGGGGGTTGATATCACTCTAACTTGCAGTACAGCAGTAAAGAGTGTTTGAAGTTTATCAGAGCACAAGTCACATGACTTGGGGCAGCTGGGAAATTGACAATATGTCTAGCCCCATGTCAGATTTCAAATTTGAATATAAAAAAATCTGTTTGCTCTTTTGAGAAATGGATTTCAGTGCAGAATGCTGCTGAAGCAGCACTATTAACTGATTCATTTTGAAAAAAAAATGTTTTTCCCATGACAGTATCCCTTTAAATAAGCAGTGAATGAGCAACATGAACGCCACAGGTTTTCTAAGGAAAATGCAATAAAACCCCTTAGGAACATAACTGGAATTTCTCTACGATATGGCTGTGTATCCAAACCCTTTGCCAGGTTTACAACACATATCCTGAATGTAGTGTTTCGTTTCGTTTCCTTGTACGTCGGAAACAAAAAGTTTAATCTGTTCACCCCAGTTTGCAAATAACTTGAGTTTTTTTTTGTATGCATATTTTGCCCATTTTTAAACTGATGGTTGATGTAGGTAGGAAGAGGGCCATAGATTGAGCTGTTTGCTTCTCTATGTGGGATGCATTTGTCCCTCTGGCAGCATTAACTGGCACAAAACAAATATATTCAAAGAAAAATCAGTCTTATGTGCTTTCTTTGCCAGATGGAAAAATTCAAAAAATGAGAAGATAATGCGTTAAGGTTTCTAAATGACTTGCTGTGTTTCTTGTGTGGTTTTTTTTCTAGTGCAAACCCTAAAAGATAACATTATAATTATATCCCTTATAAAAAGAGACTAATTATGGATAAGAGTACAGATATGTCTTTATAGGGCTGCTGTTGCTCAGTAACACGAGTAATCTCATGCCTGGAGGATTAAATCATATGTTATTACTCAGTATTTGTCATAACAATTTGGCTTCCTGGACAGCTTCTCTGAATTTAAAGGGGTAGTTCACATTGAATTTAACTTTGGATATGTACTGGAATGTCCTGTTTTAAGCAATCATCTTATTTGTATTGATATTTTTATAGTGTGAGTTGTCTTCTTCTTTTGCCTCTTTTCAGATTTCAAATGGGTTCATTGAACCTGGCAGCCCTGTAAGCTACAATTGTATTGCTATTGTTACTTTTAATTACCTATCTTTCTATTGAAGCCCTCTCCAAATCATCTTCCATTCTCTCATTTAAACTGCAGCCTGGTTGTTAGGTTAAGTGGACCCTAGCAACTAAATACTGCTGCTGAAATTCCAAATGAAAGATCTGCTGATTGAAACGCTAAACACTTTTAAAGGGTGGTTTGTCTTTAAAGGGCCAGTAACATAAAAACTTTTTTTTAAAAAAATTTGTTTGTACGCAACGAAAAAACGCCCCACCAAGACACATTTACCTTTAAATTCTAGGGATGCACTGAATCTAGGATCCGGTTCGGGTTTCGGCCATTTTCAGTAGGATTCTGCCCGGCCGAACCGAATCTGAATTTGCATATGCAAATTAGGGGCGGGATTAAAATTTCCAGACTTTTTGTAAAAAAAAGAAGTAAAAAATGTTTTCGCCTTCCCACTCCTAATTTGCATATGCAAATTTAGATTCGGATTCGGTATAGTATTCGGACGAATCTTTAACGATGGATTCGGGGGTTTGGCCGAATCCAAAATAGTGGATTCGGTACATCCCAATTAAATTCACAAAGTCTTTTATTAAGAAAGAGGAGCGTAATTCTACGATTGCGCTCCTCTTCAGAAACGGCTACAGGGCGACGATCCATCGTGCAGCTATCTCCTATAGAAGGATTGTTGCCCTGTCGCAAGCGGAGAATCGGTGTTATTTCTTAATAGGCTTTGTGAGTTTAAAGTTAAATGTGTTTATTTATTTATTTTTTCGTTATGTACAAGCTAAGTTTTTTTAAAAAAAATTTTTGTTACTGATCCTTTAAGTTAACTTTTAGTGTGTTATAGAATGGTTAATTCTAAGCAACTTTTCTATTGGTCATTATTCTTTTTTTAATACCTTGAGACAGCCGATGACTGGGTCTAAAGAGGTTGTTCACCTTCCAACACTTATTTCAGTTAAGCTGTTTTCAGATACTTTACCAAAAATACAGACTTTTTTTCAGTTACTTTATATTTGTAACCAATTTTTTTAATATTGAGTTTGAAAGGGGTTGTTCACCTTCGCGTTAACTTTTAGTGTAATGAAGAGAGTATCATTTCCAGACAATTTGCAACTGGTTTTCATTTTTTATTATGTGTGTATTGAGTTATTCAGCAGCTCTCCAGTTTGCAATTTCAGCTATCTGGTTGCTAGCATTCAAAATACCCTAGCAACTATGCATTGATATGAATAAGAGACTGGAATATGAATAGGAGTTGGCCTGAATAGAAAGACGAGTAATAAAAAAGTAGCAATACCAATAAATGTATAGCCTTACAGAGCATTTGTTTTAGATAGGGTCAGTGACCCCATTTGAAAGCTGGCAAGAGCCAGAAGCTATAAAAAAATAAATAATGAAGTCAAATTGAAAAGTTGCTTAGAAATGGTCATTCTATAACATAATAAATGTTAACGGTGAACCACCCCTTTAAACTTTCATTTTTCACCTTCTTATATCTTCCTAAATTTGCTCTAGGAAGGGGGAGGGGGTCACCGACTCTGTAAACTGTTCTAAACTGATGCATTAGTTTATTAATTTCTTATGTTTGGCCCTGCTGAGCAGTGTCCCCGTGTTTCATTAAAGACAGCTGTTAGAATTGATACAATAGTTGCTAATACTCCAGAGATGCTGCTTAGAAATGTATCAACCAATGTATCAAATTATAACAATGCAGAATCTTGCCTGGATCACTGAGCTGCCAGACTGAAACACCAGACACAGGAACATGAAACTTTATTTTTGGAATATTTTGGACTGTTAAAGCAAAGAATGCAAAGCATTTGAAAAAAGTATTTATTCCTGGTGAAAACAACTGAACTGAAAAGAGTGTTTGGAAAGCGAACATCCACTTTAACTAGCCTTGTATGTGACTAAAGGTAACTTTTTGGATAGATACATGAAAATATATTGATGTGATTGCCATCATCATCATCATCAGTGCTCTCGTTCCAAATAATAACCTTGAAGGAGAGCATTCCCTTTCCAACTGATTCAGGGGGAACAGAACTCGTTCTTCAAGTTAATTTCCTCTGTCTCCGGCCAATGAAATTGGACAGAACTAATCATTTTTTGGAAGGCATTACTGTAAGGTTGCTATAAATGAACTGTATTTGTGCTCCTAATACAAATAACACAGGCAGCGCACCATAGCCTAGACATTACCAGTGCACATTATGTATTCTTTATGTTTTAATGTGTTTTGTCGTCCCTCTTTGGGGAATATTCTTGGTGTTCAATCAATAACCCAAAAGAGAAAGAAACAAACATGCCTCAAAAAGAAAAATAGCAGCAATTAGGGAAGCTGGCAGACTCGTTTGTTATGATGACAGATGTTATCCTCTTCCACAGCAGTGGATTGGAGCAGACTCCTTGCAAGTTCCGGCACCATAGGGTTACACTGGCTGGAATGTTCTTTAGACTTATTGAACTTGGTTATTTTTGTTTACCGAGATTCTCTTTAAGGAAGGTGTTAGGGTAGGGGCACACTGGGTGATTCGGGCGAGATTTAGTTGCCTGGCGACTAATCGTCTCGTCTTTGCGGCGACCAATCTCCCCAAACACCTTCCCTCGCTCTTGCGCTGGCTAAAATTAAAAATCGCCGGTGCTTAAGCACACGCGGGGATTCCTTTTCCGAATCGCAAGTTTGGAAAACGAATCACCGCTTCTGCTTCAGCACCGGCAATTTTTCATTTTAGCCAGCGCAAGAGTGAGGGAAGGCGTTTGCCGCAAAGACAAGACGATTAGTCGCCAGGTGACTAAATCTCCCTGAATCGCCCAGTGTGCCCCTACCCTTAGGGTGATGCTGTGTCAGAGGAAAAAGTAGAATAGCGGCAAGTAGAACATTATGGCAGAGGGATATTGACTTCTATCTTCTTGCCGAAAAGGCTGAGCGGCTGGTTCTTTATGTTGTGAGCTTACTGATCGTGTCACTCTATATCATTTTTCCGGGACAACCATGCTGAACCTCAGTTCAAATATCAGCATAGAGAATATCTGTGCTGCAATGGATTTGTACCTGCCTAATTACTCCTATTAGCTTATCTTGCTTTTTTTTTTTTTTTTTTTTGCTGAAAGCATCGCTGCTCATTGTATGGTTACAGCTAATTTTATTTTACATTAATTCCATGCTGAACAGTCATTAAGGTGAAAATAAAAGATCTTCAGAAATAGAGCTTATCTTACATTCATTTATCTTGAAATAGATGCCTTACATTCCTTCTCTGGCTGTTTGCACTATATTTGAGTGGAAGCTCCATTGCTGTATGCTTTGGCAGAGCTTAGGTTGCTATTTAACACTAAAGAAACATCAACTCCTGCTTACCGTTGGGGAATGGGGCACTCGGCAGTATTGGCTATAAATAAAGTTCTCCACGTTGTATGCTTCTACTATGCTTACTTTAACTCCTAAAATTTGCAGGGCTGCTGCCTGTATATGCAGAGGGGAGTTAGGGGCTATAGCACAATTGGTCCGGGAGGGGGTTGGGTGGATCGTAATGAATGTCGGGCCCCTCTGAGGATTTTTTTGCAGGGCGGTCCTGTACCAAAATTTGATGCACACTAGGAGGGTTATTTACTAAACCACAAATTTTTCTGATCAAGTTTTTTTTGGGCAAAAACTCACATTTTTGTGGGAAAAAAAACTCTATTTTATCAAAATGTATTATACACCGATGCTGCAAAAAGCCAGAATCCGAAAATCTGCAATCTTATAATTTGGGTTTTCGCTCGATTTTTTTTTTCTAGGTTTTTTTTTTTTTTTTTTTTACCAATTCAATAAAATCAAGTTAATGTATTAATAAATAAGGCACAATCGGGCAAGGGAGTTTGGTCAAGTTTTTTTCATTGGGACAATGAGATAAATTGAGTTTTAGGAAATAAATCCCTAGGTGTCACTATAACTGGATAATACTGAATAATGCTTTATACCTATAAAGTGAAACTTGTTGATGTAGGAGGTTCTGCAGCCATCTAGGAGTGTGTTAGACTGCCTAAAATACAGATCCCTTTCAGCTAAAAAATGTCTCCTGAGTACTCTTGTGAGTATTTTAAACCTCACAGTCAGAAACACTACAGGTCCAGTAGCACATTGTTCAGCTGCTGCGCATGTGTATCCATTAACACTGCTGTGGCTAGAATTCCAGGGTTCCCACAGTGGTTTGTGTCACTAGGCACAGCAGACTACTCTAAATACCAGTCAGTAAAATACCAGCCAATGCTGGGGCTGGTGTTACAAATTTACTGTCCTTTTATTAGCGGGTAAATTTGTAATTCCTATTGTTCTGACCCTGGTTTCACAGTCGGCACCCTTCACCACCAAATCACTTTAATCTGATGCACGTCCAACGGTTTCCACCTTCAATCCGTTGAATCAGACCACATTAGTTATTGACGCACTAGTCAATGGTTTCTTTGATTAAAATGCCTTTATTAGGAGATGGGCTCTGACCCCAAACAATTTGCAACGTTTCAGACCGCATGGCCTTGAGAAAAGACCGTGCGGTCTGAAACGTTGCCAATTGTTTGGGGTCAGAGCCCATGTCCTTATAAAGACATTTTAATCAAAGAAACCATTGATTGGTGCTTTCCATAACTAATGTGGTCTGACCCTGGTTTGCCTCAGATCTGCCCCTCTCAGCTCCCCTACTCACCTAATCCAAGCGCTACAGTCCTTTCCTGGCCTAACCAGCATTGAAACTTTGTGACTCTGCCCTAAAACATCCCCCCAAATGTACTACTTGTGTATAAATATCAATTAAAGGACTGGCATTAATAAATAAATACATCTTGTTTTCCCCCAAAAAAAAAAGTCCAGAAGGGAAGTTTGCCTTTAAATGTACTTTTCAATACCTGCAGCTTGGGAATCCGTTCTATAAATATTTCAACTGATTCTCATTATTTATTTTGTATATATTTTTTTGTTTTTTGTAATTATAAGCCTTCCTATTCTGGTTCTTCAAGCATGTGGCTGTTTCAGGTCACTGACCCCAGCAACTAAGAACCTGGGTAGTAACCCATGGCAACCAATCAAGTGATTCCTTTTGCTGTTCTACTTACAGCTAGCTGAATAAAAGTGATTTGTTGAGTTACTGGCCAGGTACAAGTGTGTCTGCTATGTGTAAATGACCCCCTAGTGAGTGGGTAAGGCCAGTCGAGGAGATTCGGGGAGATTTTGACGCCTGGTGACTTATCGCCGCGTCTTTTGCGCGACTATCTCCCCGAACTGCCTCAGCGTTTTTTCCCCATAGGCTACAGCGCAAAATCGCAAAAAAGACGTGGCGGTAAGTCGCCAGGCGACAAAATCTCACCAAATCTCCTCGTCTGGCCTTACCCTAAGACTTGCTATAGTGAGCATAAATATTGCTATACTTTTTATTTCTGATTTTACTTTTCAGGTCTGCTACTTTTTATCTTCCATTTTTATTGCAAAACTGCTCCCTTTTTGCTAGGTCAATTAACCCCCTCCATAGCAACTAGATTAAATTCTAAGCCTGAAAGTCTCACAAGAAAAAAAATGATTCAAAAACCACTATGAAAATGTAAACGATAAATTGCAGTATGTCTGCAGAATGCTTCTGTCCGAGCCATGCTAAAAGTTCATCTTTCTTGAAAGCATGATCTAGATGTTTGTTCTTGTGACAAACAGGCACGATATATTGCTTAATACATAAGCACAGTAAATTAGCTCCATTTTGCTCACATGTTCCAGCTATTAGGTGGGAACAGTCTATTTACTAAAGGCTTTTGGGGATACCATCCATTTAGCTGATCATCGCTGACACACGGAGGTTATATTGGCAGAAAGAAATTGCCCTTTAGCAAAAATTAAGACAGCATGGATAGATATATATTTTGTGTTCACTTCCAGAAAATATCAATTTTATGCTTGTTTTTTACCATTTGCCCAAGGCTTGTTGCTAGATATTTAGCTTCTCCATCGAATTTAAACACTTAAATTTAGCTGTTTGATTGCTATCTGCCGTGCAATAAGCTCTGAAATGTTATGTGACATCCAGTAAATGGCTTGTTGGTAAACTGCACAATTTCACAGTGTAATCAAGTGTTCCGTTTCAGCCTGGATTTCTATGGGACATAACCTTGGGCAATACAATATTTAGTCTTTTTTTTATTATTTCTATGAGAGTTTGGCCGGCGGCGCCTACAGAATATTGTCAGTCGGATTCAGGGCAAACTCAGTGAGAAGCATTAAAATTAATTTGATGGCACCCATGTACTGCATGTCTCATAAATTCGTACATTTTCATATGTTTTCTATTTAGTCTCAGGGAGCTTCTTCTCATTTATATGTATTGCTTTATATATAGCCACAAGGTCAGCACATTCATACAGGGAGAATAAATACAGTACAGAGGGAGAATCTATATTAATATCAATAATATGGTGCAGTCTCGAGGTGAGGATCTTTGCCTGCAGAGTTTACATTCTAATTGGAAAAATAGTCAAATACAGTAGAATCCCCATTTAACATCCCCTGATTTTAAGTTTTCCCTCATTTTACATTGATGTTTTGTGATCCCCCCCTATATACTATGCATAATACATTTCCCTGATTTTATATTTTCCTAGATTTGACACCATTTTTTTCCTGGTCCCCTGAAAAATGTAAAATGGGGGTTCTACTGTAATAAAAAGAGCAGGTATTTGTTTCAGGCATTTAGGCCCAGCTCAAATCTCCAATGGGTTAAAATTTCCCCAAAAACATTACTATAAATAATCAACCATTCAACTTCCACTTGCCCTCAGCGGCTCGGCAGACATAACGGAAATTAAATGTATTTTCTATGACGCGGTAGAGATGCCTGCACGATATTGGGCTATAGGGAAATGATAGTTAGTTGTAACACAGTCACATTTAAATCATTAACCCTGTATTATTTTTCATTATATATGTGAAAAGTGTGGATTTTAGAAGAACAACTGCAGCTACAATGCCTTTCCCAGTTGATTATCCAGAGGCAAAAATGGCTACACCCTTGTGCTTTTATATGTCTCAGAACCTTTGAGTGACTTCTAATATCATAAAAAAATCATGACAGAATCCCTTTAAATTCCATAGAAGGTGGGTTGCCATCCCTTCTGTACATTAAACGGGACTCTTTAATAGATACCTGATTACGTTCAGTAGAAATATGTATAAAAATGAGCAAAGCCGACAATTAACCTGAAAATTGACCCGCAGAGCTAGCAATCAATAGAACTGCTGACGAACAGAGCTATTGATCCAGAGACATAGCAACCTCCTTAGGGAAAGATTTACTTATACTGTATTGGCATGCAAACTATAAATCGTTGGCTTGTTTGTTTGTTTTTTTTATTTTTTAATGTTTATTTTGTTTTCCGAAGACTAGCAATATGCATATGTGCCCCCCTCCAGTGTTGGATACATGTAATTTTTTTAAATGCTGGCAGGTTTTTTTATTATATTGCCAGATATTATTATATTGCCAGATATTATTATATTGCCAGATATTGTTTTTTGAACTGGTGAGTAAAAGCAATATGTAGGAGCAATATTATGATTAGAGCAAACTGAATTATAATGCAGGCCAGATTAAATTGAGTAGCAACACTGCATTTTCACTATAGACTGATGTGCTGAATCTCTGCATCTCTGCTCCTGATGGATATTTTGAATTGTTTCATAAGATTTAAACTTGGTACCTTTCTAGAAAGAGTCTCTGTGCTAAACCTCTTTTGTTACTGACCTCCACATTTCCCGCTGGTTGTGCTAATACAGTGCTGTCTAACTTTTCAATGTATGAGCTGAGAAAAAAGTGGTGGAACACTTGCTCAGCTTTACCAAGCAACGCCTTTGAAAAAAGTATTAGCCATGCATTGAGATAAGCTTCTTAAATACGTGCTCCTTGATATTATCAGTATGATGGAAAGCCTAATTTGTATGCAGTGTGATCTTGTATTTCACCTACTACCCACACAAGTTGCATCAGAATGATTTTACATGATCAACAAATCACTATTAACCATTCGCAAAGATGGGTTAATCACTGGTGGTATGGCAAATTATTAGGTACTTGCCTGTCTGTTATTTGGAAACCAGTTATTTAGAAAGCACTTAATTACAAAAAGGCCATCTCTTATAGACTTCATTTTAACCAAATGATTCCAAATTCTTAAAAATGATGTCCTTTTTCTCTGCAATAATATGGTGAATACAGTACCCCTCTTGTAAAATATAAGGCTATTATAAGTTATGGAGGTTTTCCTTGACCATATAAAAACACGAAGCCAAAGGCCTCCATAATTTGGAACTATATACCATAAATCTACTAAACATCATTTAAACATTAAATAAACCCAATAGGATTGTTTTGCCTCCAATAGGGATTAATTATATCTTAGTTGGGATCAAGTACAAGGCACTGTTTTGCCATTACAAAATTTAAAAAGGGAAATATGTTAATTTTTATTTAATTAAAATGAAGTAATTTGTAACTTTATGGACAATGGGTTTCTGGGTAACGGATCCTGTACATGCAATATTCTGTGAAGAAGGGAAACGTTTGCGGTTTTCTGAATCATGTGGATTTGTGCGTTCACTGCATGAGGCAAAATTTTTATCTGTCGGTCGAATCAAAACAATCCGTGTTGCCAGCTCACAAAACAGCCAATCGCTGCTCATAATCCAAACATTGGACTCCTCTGCAGCAGTGCAAGTCATGTCGTTAATTCACGGACATATGGTTTTGCTGGGAAACCTTTAGGTCTCTGTGACGCAGTAAACCCATCACTCACAAGGCTGCACTTCCAATAATGAGCTGGATGGGGATGAGACATAAATAACATTCAGAAGGCTCATTTTGGCACAGAAAATCTGCAGAAACAAAGGGGCAGCTATAGTAACATTCAGACTGTATTTTCCCTAGTAAAGTTTGGCATGTCTCCTACTAGACTGGATGTTTGTCCAAAATTTTGAATACTGATGGTCTAGAACATTTCACAACTTTCCAGATTAAAAGAAATGTAACAATTTGCCTAATAATTCAATGCACTTTTGTTCCGTTGTATTATTTGGTTCTCTCTAATTTTACAGAGGCAGAACTTGTTTCTTTACTTGTCAGTATCACTTTAAAGGGCAACCTGAATAGACATAGGGGCAGATTCAATAACCTCCAGAAATTCGCCAGCGACGGCTTTGCTCACTTTGCAACACTTCGCCAGGCGTAGATTCGCCAGGGCAAAGATAATTCACAAAAATCCGAGGTTGCGTCCAGGGCGCCAAACGCTGGCGAAGTAGCGCTAGCGTTACTGTGGCAAGAGAAGCGAGGTTGCGCTATCGTTGGCCAATTTGCATACGGCGGGAAGTTAAAGTTGAATGGACGTATAAGTTGCGGCAAATACATTACACTACACAAGCCTTAATAAAAGAAAATAGAGTTGTTATATTACCCTACACATGAGCCCACTGCATAGTTTATGCGCCATATGTTAGGAAATGTAGGGGGGGAGCCGGGTACCCCAGAAAAAATGTACAATCTTTTGCAGCCTATCACCCTGAAAAATGAAAAGTCGCCAGAATTTTTTGGGACTTTTCAACTATCTTTGAGGAAGTCCTATCTAGTCTATTGCACTTCACCTGGTCTGAGGTGGAGAAGGCAAGTCTGGCGCAAGAGGTAACGTTCAGTAAAATCCGCATCTTAGTGAATTTGCATAGTTACGTCCCTTCGCCAGAGCAGAACTTCGCCAGGTGTAAGGGAACGAATTACTGCTAGCAAAGTTACGCCTGCACCCATTAGTAAATCGACAAAGTAACGAAATGATGTCACGCTGGTGAATTTTTGCTAACTTTTAGTAACTTCGCCCTTTAGTAAATCTGCCCCATAGACTTTGCTGACATTACTTTAAATTACACATGTTCAAAACTGGATTAAAGGAGACATATTGTGTAAAAAAAAAAAAAAAAAAAAAAAAAAAAAAGTTATTGAACATTTCTGCAAAAACCCTATGAGTCCCACCCATCTGTTCCACGTCCTGCTGCCTCCTTTCCCAGGCTGTGCAGAGGAGCCAATGGCACTCAGCACACTGCACTATATGATAGGAACCAATCAGCAGCTAGGCTGACCTGATAGGGAACCGAAGCCTGTCCTTGTTTGTGTGACTGCAGGGCTGTGGTTGGCTATCCCCCTCCTACTGTGCTTCTGGTAAGGACCATTAGGACCCCTCATTTTAAACATGGGCAAAGACCGTAGCAGATCCATAGGGAGCTCCAAAAAAGGGGCCATTTCAAAGATATTCGTTTTTAGCCCAGAAAAGCTGCACCATATATTATTCATTATTACTTGCAAGCTTAGGTTTTTTTCACTATTCTTTATGTCTCCTTTAAGCTAAAGATATTGGCTGTGCCAGCCTTCTGTTGCACCTGAGCTGCCAGCCAGCTGGGGAGAACTAAATAAAGCTGTCACAATTGTATCGGAGCCAGTAAAGAAGAAAAAGAATAGCAACACGTACGGGATATAAAAATATCCAAGAAATGGGAACAATAGAAGCTAAAATACAGATATGGGACCTATTATCCTGAATTCTTGGGACCTGGAGTTTTCCAGATAAGGCAGCTTCTGTAATTTGGATCTTCATGCCTTAAAGGGGGTGTTCACCTTTAAATTAACTTTTAGTATGCTATAGAGAGTGATTATCTGAGACAAATTGCAATTGGTTTTAATTTTCTATTGTATTTTTTGAGTTATTGAACTTTTTATTCAGCAGCTCTCCAGTTTGCAGTTTGAGCAATCTGGTTACAAGGGTCCAAATTCCCCTAGCGACCATACATTGATTTGAACAGGTGATTGGAATATGAATAGGAGAGGACCTGAATAGAAAGATGAATAATAAAAAGTAGCAATAACAATACATTTTGTAGCCATATAGACATTTGTTTTTTCAGTGGGGTCAGTGACCCCCCCATTTGAAAGCTGAGCAGAATTCGAGGAAGGAAGCAAATAATTCAAAAACAATTTTTCCTTAAAAATAATTGCATATAGAAATATAGAAGAAACAAAAACATCCTTCTGAAAATACCAGTAGCTAAAAATGCTGATATAATAATAGAGGAAGCTCTTCTGCGTATTTTAAGCCACAAACTTCACTTTATCACATGGAACCTTGCAGATGATGTTAATCAGCACTGCTGTTTTACTTAAAGGAGAAATTCATTCTTAGCAACTTTCTAATGTTCGTTAAAAAATGGGAAAGATTTTAAAGTTAGCAGTTGAAACTGTGTCTGTTCCTTTTATTCCTTTCTTAGTGTGACTGACTTCAGTAACTCTTTAAGCCACAATGCCAAACCACACACGCTGCCTTGACATGCTTCTGTCACGATGCCTGGCAGGCTTCTGTATTTAAACCCTGCGTGACATAACTTCAACCGACACGTTTGGCTTTTTCTTCGTCAGTTATTATTTAAGGTGCCCTTAGTCACATTATTGCACAGATCATTTCCTAAGCATGGCTATACTTTTTAGAACTTGTTTTGTTCAAGGTTATATATAGAAGGATGGTTAAAGGAGAACTGAAGCTTCACTGTTTTACATTATGTTTTGGGCTTCTGTACCAGCCCAAGGCAGCCACAGGCCTTTAGCAGTAAAGATCTGTCTCTCCAAAGATGCCCCAGTAGCTCCCCATCTTCTTTTCTGCTGATTCACTGCACGTGCTGCGGTCATTTACTGAGTTTAGGGACCCACTCATAATATACAGTACACATAGAATAGAAATTAGTAGAATTAGTAATTAATACAGATAATTACTACATGTGCAATTAGCACCAGAATTTAATCAACATATAAAATATAAATAAAACAAATGCCATTTTTAGCCATATTCATTTTTAGGGCTTAGTTCTCCTTTAAGTGCCCCATACATGGCAGATCTAAGCTGCCGTTTTGGGTCCCTTAGACCGATTCAGCAGTTTATCTGCTAGTGCAGTGCTGTCCAATTTATATGGTACAGAGGGCCGGAATTTTTCTAATCTACATGGTGGAGCGCTGATAATGTTAGCCACTCCCTGTTTTAGACCACACCCACTTTAAACCACACCCATGTTACCGCAAGACCATGTCCACACTAATAGCACACCAAAAAAACAGATGGTTGGTGCTCACTGCAGGGATCAGGGCCAGAACTAGGGGTAGGCAGAGTAGGCGGCTGTCTAGGACGCCATCATTTAGGGGCGCACTTTTACTGGGGTTTTTTTTTCTTCATTTTTTTCAAGCGTTTATTTAATCATTTCAGTAATCATGGTCCCTCAGTCGGGTGGAATCCCCCTCCTTCACCTTCTCCCTCTTTCCAGCAAGTAATAGCTCCTTATGTGCGGTGCAGCAGTGCAGTGCAGCACAACAAAGCCCGATACAGATTTGGGTCGGGGGCCATATGTTTGCTGTTGCTGTTGCTGTTGGGCTGGGCACTGGCACAGGTACATAAATACTTGGGGGCAATATGACAGAGCCGGGCCATGCTGGCCAATCGCCCTAGGCAAGCCGGGCAGTCGCGGCGCTGGCTTAGCGTGAGCATGCACGAATTGGTGCTCACAAATTGTGAATTGCCGCTAGCGTGCCGCATGCACTGATGGCATAAGCGCAAAAAAGGTAGCAATAGCACAGGGAGTTGGGCAGAGAAGGGAACCAGACTTGGGGTAGGCGACAGAGGTGGTACGTGCCTGGCACCCTTCCCTAGGCACATGCCTACTCTGCCTTCCCCTAGTTCCGGCCCTGCAATATGATGCGATCAGATTTATTTTTGACTGCTGCTGGCACAGGTAAAGATTGGGGCAATATGATGGCTGCAGGAGGGCAGTATGATGGATGGCTGCTGAGCTTGCTGGTACAGGTATGGGGGGCAGTATAATGGATGGCTACTGGCACAGGTACAGGGGGGGCTGTATTATGGATGGCTGCTGGGATTGCTGGTACAGGTACGGAGGGGCAGTAATGTAAATTAAAAAGTGTTGTACATTTTCTTGCTTTCTTTATTTAAAAACCATCATGGTAAGGGGGTAAATGGTAATGCAGGACAGGGGGCACTGATTGAAGCTCTTGCCTAGGGTGCCAAACTACCTTGGCCCGGCACCGGCAGGGATGTCACTCATATGTGAAAAAGTTAAGTCATATTAAGATATACCCTTAAATCCATATGCATCCTCCTCCCTTGTGTATAATACAGTACCCCAGCATATAATTAAACACCTTAGGGGCCCCTAACAATAATTTTCAAATTCTAACAAACCCCCAGAACAAATACCAGGCTTATGTTCCATAGGGATCCTAGGTCAGGCAGAGTATGGCAAACACGGTGCAAAGAGCAGGCAAAGTATGACACACACAGGGAGCATAGGGAAGACAGAACAGAGCAGGAGGCAGGAAAATCGGGACCACTCTAATATGTACTACAAACAGTGACACAGTGCTGGTGCCCCATTAGCATTTTGTATAAAGTGTGAACAATGTGGGCAGTTTCAGTCTGGGTCTCAGGTGTGAAGAATACAGGCCTTTAGAGGTGTCACATGTGGGAACAATACAGGATTGCATGTGTGAATTTGAGGTTTAAACAATGTAGGTGCCAGTTAATCTCAGTTTTGATATTTTTTAAAGTTTACACATGGTAAACGGACACAACAGGCAGACTTTGATGTGGGCCACATAAGGGGGAGTTGCGGGCTGCCAGTTGGCCAGCCCTGTGCTAGTGTACGGGGCCCTCTGACAAGCCTTTCTGGTCGATAGCTGGGCAAAAATCAGCAAGATCTCAATCGGACAGGCTTGATTTTTTTTGTCTGATCGAGGACTGCATCGGCTCATTGATGCGGTCCTCGCTCCAACTTTTCGGATCCCCTTTGTTGTAATTACCGTGACATCACCCACCTAAGAATCTTAAATCTCATCTGGCGTCTCATAATATTCACTTCCATGCTAAATGGATTTCTTCATCATTCCTTTACAAGGCAAAACCCCAGCCTTGACTTGGTGTGTAAATATGTTGTATGAAACCAATCTGACTCTTGAATAAGATTGACAATATTCTGTCTTTAACACAAGAGGTTCCTTGTCCTCGAGGATGCTTGTCCAACCAGTATAGTCATGATGTGATTTCCTTACAGGATCTGTCATTGATCAGCTAAGCTGCTCATCGAATACATACTATACCTTGAGGAATAGGTTGCTCTTGTGTTTCAAGGTGGAGAAGATTTACAGCTTTTGCCTCAGTGTTACTTCCTCTCGACATCTGTATTCCTAATTGTCTGGTCATTATACAGCATTCTCTTCTATCCTTGCTGTTTAGAGAGGGAATCTCTTCATTCTGACCTTCAGATGTCCTCTATCTACTGCCTTCAATTTCTGTTAAGCATATACATACTATATACATTTAGACCCACCAACCAAGCCTACATTTGGATCATAATGGGACCCTAGTAAGACCACATAAATAGTGATGGGCAAATTTATTCGCCAGGTGCGAATTTTCTGTGAATTCCCGCTATTCACCGCCGGCGAATAAATTTGCAAAAATTCGCTGACGTCCTTTTTTTGGATGCCGGCGCATTTTTGCCAGCAAATGTGCGCCGGCGTCCAAAAAAAAAACGGATGCCGGCGTCCAAAAAAACAAGACACCGGTGCCGCTTCGCAAATTTTTCATCTTTTCATGGGAAATTCTCAAATTTTTGGCCGAAACGCCCCAAATTCGGCCATCACTACACATAAACATATTGATGCTGTCTTTGCCTTGAGATTGTTTAACCTGGTCAATAGATATCTGACCAAATATAGTTTTGGCATCGAGGCCCACATACATAGCCTGATAAACTGCCAGCTTTATCTGGAGGGCAGAGTCGGCATCTTTTTTTTAGCCCATGTATGGTATACCTTTTTCAGCAGTAATATGTCCACATTGTATTCTTCTACATCTTGGTTTCAGAACTCATTTGCTGACACGTGTATTCAAATGTATAATATGATTTTATTGCGGTAGGGCCTTTCTGTATGTGTATTATAATCAAAATTTTGCTGTGTTCCCTTGCAACTACTGTCCCATAGAAAAACAAGCGATCTGTTGGCACTGATGAGGTTAAGGGTTTTGCTCTGTGTCTGCAAATGCAGTAGATCTGCGGGATGCTCAGTGGATATTACCTGTTTCAGGAGGCTCCAGCCTGAACAGATGCCCTGCTCCCAGTTCTCAGTGGGGAACCATCCTTCTTTATGATTTTGATGTATGTGACCTGCCTGTGGCTATGTCGCAGTCTTGTGCAGAGATAATCTGCTGGTAACATATTCATATTCATGATGTTGCCACTGAATAAAGCCCTTATACCTAGCAGGTGTTTTAACTCCAAGCAGTTATGCCTTTATGACATTGACTTCGCTATTCCTTTAAGATCTGTAGTAACTGAAGCCAAGCACAATCGGACATTATTGATGGCCTATGGCAAGATATGTTCTAGGTTTCTCCAGTAATGGTTGCACCTTATCTTTGTGTGCCATGTTCATGATTAACATCCAGGCAAGGAAAGCTTATTTAAAGGTGATAGTTTTCAAAATTCATCTACACTATAGTGAATGTTTATGTTGCATGTATTCGAACATGTCAGTTTGCCGTTCCCAAATTGTTTTCTGAGGTTGGAACCGTATTGTTGAGCCAAGGCAATCTTTACCTGAATTTTCTCTGATTTATCCCTGTCCTTACTCTTCCAGGCTGTTGTTCTCCCATCAAGATGTCTGCTAAAGCCACCATCAGTAAAGAAGTCTTCGCCCCACAAGATGAAAGAATGCTGGGTGCTGTTCTAGTGAAGCGGAGGACAAAGAAAAGAATTCCCTTCTTAGCAACTGGTGGCCAGGGAGAATACCGCACATATATTTGCATCTCAGGTAATCTTTCTGGGTATATAGTGAATAAAGTACCCCCTCTTGTAAATTATAAGGATATTATAAGTTACCGAGGAGTTTAATGACCATATAAAAACACAAGGCCAAAGGAAGTCCGAGGTAACTTCTGATATATACAACAGTGGGTACTTTATTTATTATAATACACAAGTTTTTTTGAGTCTTGTGACAGAAATTACATCACTACTCACCGTTTATAAGGATATAATTTACAAGATATTCATGGCTTTTGTGTAGTATAACATATGTCTGACAATCCTCAAGTAAACAGTTTGGAGATATTTTTAGGAATGAAAATCTCCAGGCAGTGTATTTACTGCATGATGTTTATGCACTTAATGGTATTCATTTCTGAAGATGATACATTTATTGTTATACATATATCTTTTACATTTTATTAAGTTACAGTGTTTCAAGGGGGTTTGACTTCTTTAGAACAATGGCATGTGTTGGAATATTCCTCTGCATATTTTGCATTGTGTGATTTTTTGTGTGAGTAACCTGTTGGTTGGTTTAGTTCAGTACCTTTTTGTTGGGGTGTAGGAAGTTTGAGTAAAAGCAAGATATATGATTAAAAGTCTTTGTTAAATGTCCATTCTGATAGTAAGCCGGAAGGAACTCGGTGGTTAATGCATACTATTAGCTGTCGAGTAAATTTGAGTTTTAAGGGAGCTGCTGAGATTGTGAAGGTTGCAGAATGTATCATTTGAAGCTAATGAATTCCAT
This sequence comes from Xenopus petersii, assembly GCA_038501925.1. NCBI lineage: Eukaryota > Metazoa > Chordata > Amphibia > Anura > Pipidae > Xenopus > Xenopus petersii. Next base: position 33,526,993 of record CM076686.1, read on the forward strand.
GGAAATAAGTTGCTGTTCTTATAAAAACTATATTTAAGAATTTACAAGGTGACATCAGGAATGAAGCAGTATTTTTTTTATAAATGTAAGATGGTACATTGTTGAAGAGAACTTTACAATGACAAGACCAAACTGTAAGATATGGAAAAAGTGTAGGGTTTTGCACAGGGGAGCAACATAAGAAATCTTCTATTGGTATCCTCCCTATACAAAATTATTACCCTCCTCCCCAAGCAACCCAGGCTTGTAGCTTTACTCAGCACGCGTATTGTCATTTCAACCAAGCATTCTCTAATAATGGCGGGTGAGAGCTATAGTTGACTACCCCCATCCCTCTAAAAATGTCCTCTTTAGTCCACAGTTGTAATACAGTAATTTACATAGAAATATAAATCATTGCCTTTGTTAAAATGCCATGAAATCTTCAATGTGCAATTTTAGAAAAAACACAAGAAATAGTTTGGTCCTGACATGCAGTAATTGTGCCATTTTGAATAGTTTGATGGGCAGGAGAGCCATTGAGCAAACCTTCACCGCTTCTGTGCACTTGGGATCTGCTTGCCCATGCCGCTCTAGAGAAAATGGCAAAACAACTTGTTCTTGAAATGATGGGCAAGTGCATTCCACCTTTATAACTTTTTTCTTTATGCTGCTTTAAATGAAAACTTAGATAAAAAAATCTATTCCAAGTAAAAAGAGGGGGTAACGTTTAACCACTATGTATCTGCAATAAACACTTTCCACCAGCGCCTGATAAAAATCTAATGAAGAGTAAAATGCAAACACAAGCATTTACTTATTAGATTTCCATGAATTGTGCCATAGCCAGCTTAGTGATTAGCAAGTAACAGTAATAGTTTAACCACTATGTATCTGCAATAAACACTTTCCACCAGCGCCTGTCAGATAAAAATCTAATGAACAGTAAAATGCAAGCACAACACAAGCATTTACTTATTAGATTTCCATGAATTGTGCCATAGCCAGCTCAGTGATTAGCAAGTAACAGGGGCTATGACTGTATACTGCTTTCAGTCTCTTATTAATAGTCCTTCTTGATCTATCACTGCCCTGCAAGTACTTGTCATTGATCATATCTCCATGACTTCATATTTGCGTGTATCATCATTCATTGTCACCATCTCTCTGTCCGCATCATACATTGTCTGATGTACTGTCTATGCAGAACAAGCTGGGAATCGGGGACACTGTATATTAGAAATTCAATCCAGGTCCCATTACACTTTGTGTTTTTAACTACTCTGACTAGATCTAGAGTTTAGCCTTTTTTTATTGTTCAGGGCCGTGCATAGTGATGAAGACAATATAATCTAATGGAATGGTATATTTGCAGTCTTTTCTAAGCTGCATCAACTGTAGTCCCCTAAATCTTGTCCCCTAAGGTAGATTTCTATGGTTTGTGGCAAACATTATGTCCTTCTGCCAGATGTTGGTGGGATAGTTGTGCTGTACTCTGACATCACCATAGAGGGAGGAATGGGTACAGGTGTGTTAGAAGGCTTCGGTGTGTGTGTGTGTGTGTGTGTATTATTTACTGAGCAACAAGGAAGTTGCTATGTTAACTGGGGGAATGAAATTGTTAGGCAGTAAGGATCCCCCTAGGTGGTTCTAGATCTGGTTCTCCTTTGTGGCATTTGTAGGGGAAGTTATATGAAGGAGAGAACAGGGTATTGCTTCCTCTTTGATTAATGAGAAGGGGATAGTGCATGATGACAGGGAGCTAAGGTAGGCCTCCTCAGACAGGTATCCTGTAGGGTTAGATAGTTATAAGGTATAGGGGATTTGGTGGAGCTCACTGCAGCTGGCAATAGTCAGTGGTAGGTTAGATAGACGATCCCTTCAGGCTCCACTGAGGAGGGAGAGCGAGACCAGTGGACCCAATGGAAGAGGGACTAGGTGAGATAGGGTCTAGTCTGCCTCAAACTCAAGGCTGACCCCTCTGCTGGAAGTCTGTAAAAAAAAGGTAAGCATCCCTGAAGGAAAGAAGGAAACAGGCTGGGACCCAGTGGTCTGGGAAACCTTAACAGTCCAGTGTGTTGTGGGTAAAAATTGTGTTGGAACTATTAATACAGAACTGTGCTGGTGTCTGTCAATAATCTGTTCTTGAGTTCATTGGTACTGCTGTGTGAAGCTCCAGTTAATTCATATCTGAAGTGAGTATTGCAAGTTCCCTGAACTGTGACTGTGGGTGTTACTCGGGCAAGGGACACCATGTTATAAGTAGTTAAGTCCCTTCTCAAACTGGCCCAGGTTGTGCTCAGCTTGAGAAAGGGAAGAGTTGACACGTGACCGGAAATTCCTAACTCATACATTTTGTGTGTATTGTTTTGGTTTATAAAATCTAGTGTTCTTAAAATTACCCAGCTACAGCCAAAAGTGTTTCAAAATATACATTTTGGCTAAATGATAATAATGACTGCTATTAATGGTTTGTATGTGCACCGGGGTGTCATGGTAGATATTGGTCCGACAATTGTGTTTCTCTGTACTGCCCAGGCTGGGTCCAGTCACTGTGCCGATGCGTTCTTTGTCCAGCAGGATTTTACAACCTACAAGATATTGGCCAGACTGGCTGCTCGAAGGTCAGCTTTTATCTTCCTTTATACGGCCACCCATTGCTCCTTTATACAGCCACCCATTGCTCCTCTATACGCCCACCCATTGCTCCTCTATACGCCCACCCATTGCTCCTCTATACGCCCACCCATTGCTCCTCTATACGCCCACCCATTGTTCCTCTATACGCCCACCCATTGTTCCTCTATACGCCCACCCATTGTACGCCCACCCATTGTTCCTCTATACGCCCACCCATTGTTCCTCTATACGCCCACCCATTGTTCCTCTATACGCCCACCCATTGTTCCTCTGTACGTCCACCCATTGTTCCTCTATACGCCCACCCATTGTTCCTCTATATGCCCACCCATTGTTCATCTATATGCCCACCCATTGTTCCTCTATACGCCCACCCATTGTTCCTCTATACGCCCACCCATTGCTCCTCTATACGCCCACCCATTGCTCCTCTATACGCCCACCCATTGCTCCTCTATAAGGCCACCCATTGCTCAGATCTAGTTGCCAGCCTGGGTTTCCAACAATAATGCAAGGCAGAGCTGTTAGGACAGAAATTGAGTACCAGGGAATGGAAATATACTTTGCAAAGCAACCAATAATAATAATACTTTGCACATCAATCATGTGATGTCATGTCCTCTGAATTCATTTGTGGTGATACTGTGCCTTAGAAAGCCTAGAAATCGCGGAAGAGTAAGAGAAGTAAAGGAGAAATGTTGTGAGTGAGATGTTCAGGCAGCAAGGGGTGTTCTCAATGATTCAATGAACCGTCAAGACTATCGCTGTAAGGAGAGTTCATCTAAAAGGCAAGTGCATTATCGGAACCGAAAGATTTTGTGTATGCAAGCCTTGCCGGGTAGTTATTTTGAACCCTGCCCGGTGTTCCTTTTGGCTCAAAAAAAATGGCCTGGCTAGGCATATATTCCTATGAGCACTACCAACTTTGTTGACTTTCTAGCGGTACCTTTTCAGGCCTGTGTATAGTACATGTATGGGAAATCTTTTTTTTTTTTTTTTTTTTTTTTTAAATCTGGATTATTTGGATAAAATTGAGTCAATGGAAGATGGCCTCACCGTAATTCTGAGCTTTCTGGATAAAGAATTTCTGGATAACAGATTCCATACCTGTCGAATAGCGATTGTTAATAAAATGCTCCTGACTCTCACGAAAGTTTGAAGAATGATTGAACTGTTGAGAGTTCTTAAGGATCATTTCTATGATCTCATGTTACATTTATCTCCGTGATGCTGCACTTCACATATTTTTCATTTTGCAAAGAACCCTTAAAGGGATTATGTCATGAATTTTATGGGGTAGTTTTTATTTCTAAATTACACTGTTTATTCTGCAAATAATTCACTCTACCATGTAAAATCTTATTCCTAACCCAACAAGTGTATTTTTTTTACTTGTAATATTGGCCATCTCAGGTAGGTTTGCCTGGTCATGTGCTTTCAGAAAGAGCCAGTGCTGCACTTTGGAACTGCTTTCTGACAGGCTATTGTTTCTCCTACTCAATGTAACTGAAGAAGTCTCAGTGGGACTTGGATTTTTACTATTGGGTGTTGTTCTTATATCTACCAGGGAGCTGTTATCTGGTTACCTTCCCATGGTTCCTTTACCACTTGCAGTGCAGCAGTAAAGAGCGACTGAAGTTAATCAGAGCACAAGTCACATGACTGGGGGCACCTGGGAAACTGACAATATGTCTAGTCCCATGTCAGATTACAAAATTAAATATTAAAAAATCTGTTTGCTCTTTTGAAAAACGGATTTCAGTGCAGAAGTTGTTGTTTTGCCATTCAGTATCCCTTTAACAAAATGAAGGTTTATTTTTAAACAAAACCCTACTGCTTCCTAGAAATGTGCAGACTGAGCATATATAATATGTTAATGCAATTAGACTCATTTTTATTTCTTGGTGCTATCAGCCCATGAATTTTACATTGTGCCTTGAGGCAACTCAATGAAGCATGAAAGGTCTGTAGGGGTTTGCCCAAAAAAGCTTCACCAAGAATACAATTTCCCACCCTCAATCCGAAATTTCTTTGTGCACTCAGCTCCGTTCACTTAATATATATATACTGTAAACCCTGGAATGTTGCCATACAGTCATAACGATTACAACACATTCACAGTCTTGTAAATTACCATGTGTGTTGTAATGTCTTTATGTAACAAAATCCTCTAATTACAGCATTGGAGGATTATGTGTAATGTCCGTGACGTGGCATAATATTTGTTTGGGTTGTAGAAGGAGCACCCGTTACTCATGGTGTTTCTCTGTTGAAAGTAATAAATAAATAGCCTTACTGAGCATTTGCTTTTTTAGATGTGACCCCCATCTGAATGCTGGAACAAGTCAGAAGTAGGTAAATAATTCAAAAACTATTAGAAAACATGAAGGCCAATGGAAAAGTTGCTTAGAATTATCCAATCTATAACGTACTAAAAGTTAACTTAAAGGCGAACCACCTCTTTAATAAGGTTAAAGGGATACTGTCATGGGTAAAAACATTTTTTCAAAATGAATCAGTTAATAGTGCTGCTCCAGCAGAATTCTGCGCTGAAATCCATTTCTCAAAAAAGCAAACAGATTTTTTTATATTCAATTTTGAAATCTGACATGGGGCTAGACATATTGTCAATTTCCCAGCTGCCCCAAGTCATGTAACTTGTGCTCTGATAAACTTCAATCACTCTTTACTGCTGTATTGCAAGTTGGAGTGATATCACCCCCTCCCTCCCCCCCCCCCCAGCAGCCAAACAACAGAACAATGGGAAGGTAACCAGATAACAGCTCCCTAACACAAGATAACAGCTGCCTGGTAGATCTAAGAACAACACTCAATAAAAAAAAAACATGTCTCACTGAGACACATTCAGTTACATTGAGAAGGAAAAACCGCAGCCTGCCAGAAAGTATTTCTCTCTTAAAGCTCTTACTCACAAGCGTTTTTACCTGCACTCCCCTGCGTTCCGTTTTTTGGCGTTCAGCCGCAGGGGAGCGCAGGAACAGACGCATTTCATTTTTTCAAATGGGGCTGTACTCACACAGGCGCATGTAGGCGCCGAACGCAGGAAAAATGCAGCATGTTGCGTCTCAACCTGCGTTGGACGCCTACATGCGCCTGTGTGAGTACAGCCCCATTTGAAAAAATGAAATGCGTCTATTCCTGCGCTCCCCTGCGGCTGAACGGCGAAAAATGGAACGCAGGTGAGCGCAGGTAAAAACGCTCGTGAGTAAGAGCCCTTAAAGTGCAGGCACAAGTCACGTGATGAGGGGCAGCTGGGAAATTGACAAAATGTCTAGCCCCATGTCAGATTTCAAAATTGCATATAAAAAAATGTTTGCTCTTTTGAGAAATGGATTTCAGTACAGAATTCTGCTGGAGTAGCACTATTAACTGATGTGTTTTGAAAAAAACAAGTTTTCCAATGACAGGATCCCTTTAAGCAGTAAATATAGCAACATTAAAACATAATGGCAAAGAAAGCCTTGTAGTGGCCCTCTAAATGATTGTTTTATTGTCTCCTTTAGCATTTAGACTGAAAAGGACGATCCTTGAAAGCAAGGGGGTTATGGGACCTGTTATCCAGAATGCTCGGGACCTAGGGGTTTCTAGATAACTGATCTTTCCCTAATTTGTATCTTCATGCTTTAAGTCTACTAGAAAATCATGTGTTAAATAAACCCAATAGGCTGATTTTACTGCCAGTAAGGATTAATTATATATTTGTTCAAGGTACTGTTTTATTATTGCACAGCTTTTTAACAAAATTGGATTATTTAGATAAAATGGAGATAGCCTTTCTGTAATTTGGAACTTTCTGGATAAAGGGTTTCTAGATAACAAATCCCATTTCATACTTTGTGGGAGGTACCCCTTAACCTGGAGTAATTTTAGAATGTATCTGGTACAGACTATTATTTTAATCATCTTTATTTTGTCAAGATAGTACGATTGGGTTATTCGCACAATTCAACTCGGCTCCTGGTATCCGCAGAATGAGCTTAATCTTGGCTTTGCGTTATTGGAGAGATATAATTGTGCCGAAGGAGATAATTGACTTTGTAAAGAGTAGTTAAGTCTCTGGGTAATTTATAGGAGGGGGCTACACAGCCAGTCAGGCTGCAAAAAGAGCAATTTAACAATGTAACTTGCTTTAACACCCATTTCTGCTTTGGAACGTGTAATTGTGCCAGCTGGCAGTTTGCTGGGTTTCTATATAAAACCATCAGTGTGTGTTGGTCTTTCTGTGCCAAGCCAAGTGGCAGATAGGAAGCAATTCTGTATGGTGCAGTGGTCCTATAGGGCTTCAGATACCTTATATATATATATATATATATATATATATAATCAAATCTCTACTGACACAGGTGCACACCAGGATTTTTCGATTTAAAACTTCATGTTTATTAAATAGATTTAAAACAGGAACCGGCCAACGTTTCGGTCATTTTCTAAGACCTTTATCAAGACCCTGTTCACAGCAAAACATCAATGTTTAAATACCTAAAAACATGACACTCACCCCATTGTGCACGCCCACATGATTATGTGAAAAAGGAAACACCTGCACCAAAAAGAGCAGAGAAGGATTAAAAACATTGTAGCAAGTATGTTCAAATTATATAAACACTTCCATGAAAGCAGAGAATAGTTACATTAAGGACATAAAATGTATACAACTTTGTATCCAAATTATTAGCGTTGCTCAAGGAAGCATAAATAAGAGCAATATTCGTTTAAGCCTAAAGGGGCAATAGTGTTTAGTTTGCGTATCCAGAACGCTTCCCGCTGAAGTAATATTTTGGACCTATCACCCCCCCGTTTCAGGGGAGGGATATGGTCAATAGCTGTATACTTAAAAGTGGGTAATCTGTGATTCTGTTCCAAAAAATGCTTTGCAACAGGTTTGTTACTGGTCCCGTCCCTAAATGCTGTACTGATCGCGGACCGGTGCCCATCCATTCGTAATCTAAGGGTCTGGTCTGTCTTACCCACATAAGAGAGGCCACAAGGGCATGTGATTAAGTAAACCACATGGGTAGTGGTGCAGGTAATGTGATGTCTAATAGATAGACGCTTTCCTGTTTGGGGATGAAGGAAAGACGTGCCCGGAGACATATATCTGCATGACGTGCAGCATGGACAGCGAAAGCAGCCATGCTTTAAGTCACGCAACCAACCCCCAGGGTTCTTTGTATAGCATTCAGTTGGGTCACTCTTAACGATTAAATCCCTAAGATTCGTGCCCCTTTTATAACACATCATGGGGGGACTAGAAGTCAGTCTACGTAGGTCAGAATCTGCCTCTATAATTTTCCAATGGTCCCTCACCCCCTTGTTGACTATACTGGTACTTGGATTGTAGGTAGTGGTGAAAACCAGCCTTGAAGTGGTTTTCTTAGTCTCACTTGCACCACTGGACCTGTTCCTTGCTATCGCAAGGGCCTTGTCCAGTACCCTATCTGGATAGCCACGATCTTTGAAGCGGGCCCACATTTCACGTAACTGTAGTTCAGTTTGTTGTTCTGAGGAGTTATTACGAATCACCCTACAAAATTGAGAGATGGGAAGGGATCGCTTCATGGTGGGTGGGTGGCAACTTCCATAGTGTAACAGCACATTTTTATCGGTCGGCTTTCTGAAGAGGGTATAGGTAAGGCCTTGATCATTCATAGATAACTCGAGGTCAAGGAAATGTAATTTCTTTGAGTTAATTTCATATGTAAATCTAACTGGACTATCCAGTGAATTTAAATAATTGATCATGCCCGTAAACTCATCTACAGTTCCTCCCCACAAAATGATCATGTCATCGATATAGCGATGAAAAAACAACATTTTTTCCCCAAATCGGGGGATAAGTATTTTTTGCTCGTATAGGTGCATATATAGATTGGCGTATGAGGGCGCCATGGCCGCCCCCATCGCTGTTCCAGCCACCTGTAAATAAAAATTGCTTTCAAATTTAAAGTAGTTCAACGTTAGTGCTAACTCCAACAATTCAAGCACAAAGGGAATGGGAGGGCCTATATAGGAGTTAGATTCCTCCAAAGCCTTCCTAACCGCAGCAATCCCGGCCTCGTGTGGTATTATAGTGTATAGACTCACCACGTCCATACTAGCAAGGAGGACCGTGGTGTCAGTAGGAAGAGTTAACTCACGAATGCATTTTATTAGATGTGGAGTATCTCGCAGATAGGTCGGCGTATTCTGTACTATAGGTTGGAGTATTGTATCCAAATAAATCCCTATAGGGTGAAGGAGTGAATTTCGGCCAGACACTATGGGGCGACCAGGCGGTCGGGTCAAGTTCTTGTGAACTTTTGGTAGTGTATATAATACAGGACACTTAGGAAAATCTTGCTTCAAAAAATCTGATAAGGTTTTATCAATTACTTTTCCTTCAAATGCCATATTAATTAAGGTGTCAACCTTATGTTTGAATTTAATTAAAGGATCACCAGTGAGCTGTTTATATACACCACCATCGGATAATTGACACTTTATTTCATCCCTATAGTCCTGGTAGTTCATAATAACAATCCCCCCTCCTTTATCCGCTGGGCGGATTACAATGTTAGTATCCATGCTAAGGGATTTAATAGCATCACGTTCAACATTTGAGAGATTGTCTCGGGGGGGACGCTTACTTGCCCCTATTACCCCCACCTTTTCAATACCCTGTTTGAACAATTTTATAGTGGGGTTAGTCATTGGTGGCGTGAATGAACTCTTCAATCTTAAAGGAGGGGTTGTCATATCCGACTCCACACTGTTTTTAAAGTAATCCTTTAGGGATAAAGTACGGCAAAACTTGAAACAATCTATTTCCCAGTTAAACAGGTCAAATTTACGACTTGGAACAAAGGACAAACCTTTCTGCAGTAACTTTAATTCAGGTGCGGTCAGGGTATGCTGAGAGAGGTTGAAGATCGGAACCTCTATTCCCTGTTGCGGCTTCTGCCCCTTCTTTCCCCTCCTCGTGGGGTATTTGTGCGCCCGCGTCCTGTGGGCGGCCGATCTCTGATATGCTGGGGTTTCTCTAAAAAAAGGGGAGCCACTGGACGTTCCGTTACCTCGGTTTGTGTAGCTGTCAACTGCGCTCCCGGGAGAGTAGACTCGTCACCCTCTGAGTCGCCAGAACTTGTGTCCACCGAATTTAGAGGTTTTGTTAATTTATAGCGCGGTGTTTTCCTGAAGCGCATATTATGTTGAAAAGGCTGACGATCACCGCTTAGCCAGCGGTACACACGATGATTAGTGTAATCTTCGTTGACTCGACGTAATTTTTCACGCTTGAATTTCAGTAAATCCTGTTTGTAGGCTTCCACTTTGGCTTCTGTGCGGGTCATGAGCTCCCTGTCACTTCCGTGTTTGAGCTCATTAGCATGTTCTGCTTCAAAGGCGGCCAGAGATTTCCGCACCTTAGTTAATTCACCCGACACCTCCTCAACAACCAAAATCATCAGGTCGAAAGAGCATCGGTTTAAAACGCCGATCCATTTTCTGCAAAAATCCGGATTCGTCCTCCCGATGGTGGGCACATTATGAATGCGGAAACCGCGTGGAATTCGTTTAGCCCTGTAATAATCGGAAAGAAAGAGTCCGTGTAAGTCCAAATCCGACTCCCTTTTTTTAAGGCGTTCCCACTCATTGCTGATGTCTTTGATATTAAGTTTAAATGGGACCTCCGTGTGGCTCTGTTGCCACAGCACCCGGTCAGCGTCTGCCTCGGAGATGTGCCAGGTCTCTGCATAGTCAGTGTTAAAACATACTTGATCCACATATTCCTCCATGGTACACTACAAGGTGTCTGTCTTGTCAGATAGTCCAAAACAGGAATAAAAATTTTTTGAAAAAGGTCAATAAAAAACTTCTTCTGTATAGATGTGGGTGCTGATAGGAATACCCAGCTAAGGTATTACAATTTGTACACATTCAAAGTCCTAGCGCACACCATCCAGGAGAGATTCCAATGGTAAGTCACATACCTGGGTGCTACACTGAAAATAGCTGCATTATCCAATCTCTACTGACACAGGTGCACACCAGGATTTTTCGATTTAAAACTTCATGTTTATTAAATAGATTTAAAACAGGAACCGGCCAACGTTTCGGTCATTTTCTAAGACCTTTATCAAGACCCTGTTCACAGCAAAACATCAATGTTTAAATACCTAAAAACATGACACTCACCCCATTGTGCACGCCCACATGATTATGTGAAAAAGGAAACACCTGCACCAAAAAGAGCAGAGAAGGATTAAAAACATTGTAGCAAGTATGTTCAAATTATATAAACACTTCCATGAAAGCAGAGAATAGTTACATTAAGGACATAAAATGTATACAACTTTGTATCCAAATTATTAGCGTTGCTCAAGGAAGCATAAATAAGAGCAATATTCGTTTAAGCCTAAAGGGGCAATAGTGTTTAGTTTGCGTATCCAGAACGCTTCCCGCTGAAGTAATATTTTGGACCTATCACCCCCCCGTTTCAGGGGAGGGATATGGTCAATAGCTGTATACTTAAAAGTGGGTAATCTGTGATTCTGTTCCAAAAAATGCTTTGCAACAGGTTTGTTACTGGTCCCGTCCCTAAATGCTGTACTGATCGCGGACCGGTGCCCATCCATTCGTAATCTAAGGGTCTGGTCTGTCTTACCCACATAAGAGAGGCCACAAGGGCATGTGATTAAGTAAACCACATGGGTAGTGGTGCAGGTAATGTGATGTCTAATAGATAGACGCTTTCCTGTTTGGGGATGAAGGAAAGACGTGCCCGGAGACATATATCTGCATGACGTGCAGCATGGACAGCGAAAGCAGCCATGCTTTAAGTCACGCAACCAACCCCCAGGGTTCTTTGTATAGCATTCAGTTGGGTCACTCTTAACGATTAAATCCCTAAGATTCGTGCCCCTTTTATAACACATCATGGGGGGACTAGAAGTCAGTCTACGTAGGTCAGAATCTGCCTCTATAATTTTCCAATGGTCCCTCACCCCCTTGTTGACTATACTGGTACTTGGATTGTAGGTAGTGGTGAAAACCAGCCTTGAAGTGGTTTTCTTAGTCTCACTTGCACCACTGGACCTGTTCCTTGCTATCGCAAGGGCCTTGTCCAGTACCCTATCTGGATAGCCACGATCTTTGAAGCGGGCCCACATTTCACGTAACTGTAGTTCAGTTTGTTGTTCTGAGGAGTTATTACGAATCACCCTACAAAATTGAGAGATGGGAAGGGATCGCTTCATGGTGGGTGGGTGGCAACTTCCATAGTGTAACAGCACATTTTTATCGGTCGGCTTTCTGAAGAGGGTATAGGTAAGGCCTTGATCATTCATAGATAACTCGAGGTCAAGGAAATGTAATTTCTTTGAGTTAATTTCATATGTAAATCTAACTGGACTATCCAGTGAATTTAAATAATTGATCATGCCCGTAAACTCATCTACAGTTCCTCCCCACAAAATGATCATGTCATCGATATAGCGATGAAAAAACAACATTTTTTCCCCAAATCGGGGGATAAGTATTTTTTGCTCGTATAGGTGCATATATAGATTGGCGTATGAGGGCGCCATGGATACAATACTCCAACCTATAGTACAGAATACGCCGACCTATCTGCGAGATACTCCACATCTAATAAAATGCATTCGTGAGTTAACTCTTCCTACTGACACCACGGTCCTCCTTGCTAGTATGGACGTGGTGAGTCTATACACTATAATACCACACGAGGCCGGGATTGCTGCGGTTAGGAAGGCTTTGGAGGAATCTAACTCCTATATAGGCCCTCCCATTCCCTTTGTGCTTGAATTGTTGGAGTTAGCACTAACGTTGAACTACTTTAAATTTGAAAGCAATTTTTATTTACAGGTGGCTGGAACAGCGATGGGGGCGGCCATGGCGCCCTCATACGCCAATCTATATATGCACCTATACGAGCAAAAAATACTTATCCCCCGATTTGGGGAAAAAATGTTGTTTTTTCATCGCTATATCGATGACATGATCATTTTGTGGGGAGGAACTGTAGATGAGTTTACGGGCATGATCAATTATTTAAATTCACTGGATAGTCCAGTTAGATTTACATATGAAATTAACTCAAAGAAATTACATTTCCTTGACCTCGAGTTATCTATGAATGATCAAGGCCTTACCTATACCCTCTTCAGAAAGCCGACCGATAAAAATGTGCTGTTACACTATGGAAGTTGCCACCCACCCACCATGAAGCGATCCCTTCCCATCTCTCAATTTTGTAGGGTGATTCGTAATAACTCCTCAGAACAACAAACTGAACTACAGTTACGTGAAATGTGGGCCCGCTTCAAAGATCGTGGCTATCCAGATAGGGTACTGGACAAGGCCCTTGCGATAGCAAGGAACAGGTCCAGTGGTGCAAGTGAGACTAAGAAAACCACTTCAAGGCTGGTTTTCACCACTACCTACAATCCAAGTACCAGTATAGTCAACAAGGGGGTGAGGGACCATTGGAAAATTATAGAGGCAGATTCTGACCTACGTAGACTGACTTCTAGTCCCCCCATGATGTGTTATAAAAGGGGCACGAATCTTAGGGATTTAATCGTTAAGAGTGACCCAACTGAATGCTATACAAAGAACCCTGGGGGTTGGTTGCGTGACTTAAAGCATGGCTGCTTTCGCTGTCCATGCTGCACGTCATGCAGATATATGTCTCCGGGCACGTCTTTCCTTCATCCCCAAACAGGAAAGCGTCTATCTATTAGACATCACATTACCTGCACCACTACCCATGTGGTTTACTTAATCACATGCCCTTGTGGCCTCTCTTATGTGGGTAAGACAGACCAGACCCTTAGATTACGAATGGATGGGCACCGGTCCGCGATCAGTACAGCATTTAGGGACGGGACCAGTAACAAACCTGTTGCAAAGCATTTTTTGGAACAGAATCACAGATTACCCACTTTTAAGTATACAGCTATTGACCATATCCCTCCCCTGAAACGGGGGGGTGATAGGTCCAAAATATTACTTCAGCGGGAAGCGTTCTGGATACGCAAACTAAACACTATTGCCCCTTTAGGCTTAAACGAATATTGCTCTTATTTATGCTTCCTTGAGCAACGCTAATAATTTGGATACAAAGTTGTATACATTTTATGTCCTTAATGTAACTATTCTCTGCTTTCATGGAAGTGTTTATATAATTTGAACATACTTGCTACAATGTTTTTAATCCTTCTCTGCTCTTTTTGGTGCAGGTGTTTCCTTTTTCACATAATCATGTGGGCGTGCACAATGGGGTGAGTGTCATGTTTTTAGGTATTTAAACATTGATGTTTTGCTGTGAACAGGGTCTTGATAAAGGTCTTAGAAAATGACCGAAACGTTGGCCGGTTCCTGTTTTAAATCTATTTAATAAACATGAAGTTTTAAATCGAAAAATCCTGGTGTGCACCTGTGTCAGTAGAGATTGGATAATGCAGCTATTTTCAGTGTAGCACCCAGGTATGTGACTTACCATTGGAATCTCTCCTGGATGGTGTGCGCTAGGACTTTGAATGTGTACAAATTGTAATACCTTAGCTGGGTATTCCTATCAGCACCCACATCTATACAGAAGAAGTTTTTTATTGACCTTTTTCAAAAAATTTTTATTCCTGTTTTGGACTATCTGACAAGACAGACACCTTGTAGTGTACCATGGAGGAATATGTGGATCAAGTATGTTTTAACACTGACTATGCAGAGACCTGGCACATCTCCGAGGCAGACGCTGACCGGGTGCTGTGGCAACAGAGCCACACGGAGGTCCCATTTAAACTTAATATCAAAGACATCAGCAATGAGTGGGAACGCCTTAAAAAAAGGGAGTCGGATTTGGACTTACACGGACTCTTTCTTTCCGATTATTACAGGGCTAAACGAATTCCACGCGGTTTCCGCATTCATAATGTGCCCACCATCGGGAGGACGAATCCGGATTTTTGCAGAAAATGGATCGGCGTTTTAAACCGATGCTCTTTCGACCTGATGATTTTGGTTGTTGAGGAGGTGTCGGGTGAATTAACTAAGGTGCGGAAATCTCTGGCCGCCTTTGAAGCAGAACATGCTAATGAGCTCAAACACGGAAGTGACAGGGAGCTCATGACCCGCACAGAAGCCAAAGTGGAAGCCTACAAACAGGATTTACTGAAATTCAAGCGTGAAAAATTACGTCGAGTCAACGAAGATTACACTAATCATCGTGTGTACCGCTGGCTAAGCGGTGATCGTCAGCCTTTTCAACATAATATGCGCTTCAGGAAAACACCGCGCTATAAATTAACAAAACCTCTAAATTCGGTGGACACAAGTTCTGGCGACTCAGAGGGTGACGAGTCTACTCTCCCGGGAGCGCAGTTGACAGCTACACAAACCGAGGTAACGGAACGTCCAGTGGCTCCCCTTTTTTTAGAGAAACCCCAGCATATCAGAGATCGGCCGCCCACAGGACGCGGGCGCACAAATACCCCACGAGGAGGGGAAAGAAGGGGCAGAAGCCGCAACAGGGAATAGAGGTTCCGATCTTCAACCTCTCTCAGCATACCCTGACCGCACCTGAATTAAAGTTACTGCAGAAAGGTTTGTCCTTTGTTCCAAGTCGTAAATTTGACCTGTTTAACTGGGAAATAGATTGTTTCAAGTTTTGCCGTACTTTATCCCTAAAGGATTACTTTAAAAACAGTGTGGAGTCGGATATGACAACCCCTCCTTTAAGATTGAAGAGTTCATTCACGCCACCAATGACTAACCCCACTATAAAATTGTTCAAACAGGGTATTGAAAAGGTGGGGGTAATAGGGGCAAGTAAGCGTCCCCCCCGAGACAATCTCTCAAATGTTGAACGTGATGCTATTAAATCCCTTAGCATGGATACTAACATTGTAATCCGCCCAGCGGATAAAGGAGGGGGGATTGTTATTATGAACTACCAGGACTATAGGGATGAAATAAAGTGTCAATTATCCGATGGTGGTGTATATAAACAGCTCACTGGTGATCCTTTAATTAAATTCAAACATAAGGTTGACACCTTAATTAATATGGCATTTGAAGGAAAAGTAATTGATAAAACCTTATCAGATTTTTTGAAGCAAGATTTTCCTAAGTGTCCTGTATTATATACACTACCAAAAGTTCACAAGAACTTGACCCGACCGCCTGGTCGCCCCATAGTGTCTGGCCGAAATTCACTCCTTCACCCTATAGGGATTTATTTGGATACAATACTCCAACCTATAGTACAGAATACGCCGACCTATCTGCGAGATACTCCACATCTAATAAAATGCATTCGTGAGTTAACTCTTCCTACTGACACCACGGTCCTCCTTGCTAGTATGGACGTGGTGAGTCTATACACTATAATACCACACGAGGCCGGGATTGCTGCGGTTAGGAAGGCTTTGGAGGAATCTAACTCCTATATAGGCCCTCCCATTCCCTTTGTGCTTGAATTGTTGGAGTTAGCACTAACGTTGAACTACTTTAAATTTGAAAGCAATTTTTATTTACAGGTGGCTGGAACAGCGATGGGGGCGGCCATGGCGCCCTCATACGCCAATCTATATATGCACCTATACGAGCAAAAAATACTTATCCCCCGATTTGGGGAAAAAATGTTGTTTTTTCATCGCTATATCGATGACATGATCATTTTGTGGGGAGGAACTGTAGATGAGTTTACGGGCATGATCAATTATTTAAATTCACTGGATAGTCCAGTTAGATTTACATATGAAATTAACTCAAAGAAATTACATTTCCTTGACCTCGAGTTATCTATGAATGATCAAGGCCTTACCTATACCCTCTTCAGAAAGCCGACCGATAAAAATGTGCTGTTACACTATGGAAGTTGCCACCCACCCACCATGAAGCGATCCCTTCCCATCTCTCAATTTTGTAGGGTGATTCGTAATAACTCCTCAGAACAACAAACTGAACTACAGTTACGTGAAATGTGGGCCCGCTTCAAAGATCGTGGCTATCCAGATAGGGTACTGGACAAGGCCCTTGCGATAGCAAGGAACAGGTCCAGTGGTGCAAGTGAGACTAAGAAAACCACTTCAAGGCTGGTTTTCACCACTACCTACAATCCAAGTACCAGTATAGTCAACAAGGGGGTGAGGGACCATTGGAAAATTATAGAGGCAGATTCTGACCTACGTAGACTGACTTCTAGTCCCCCCATGATGTGTTATAAAAGGGGCACGAATCTTAGGGATTTAATCGTTAAGAGTGACCCAACTGAATGCTATACAAAGAACCCTGGGGGTTGGTTGCGTGACTTAAAGCATGGCTGCTTTCGCTGTCCATGCTGCACGTCATGCAGATATATGTCTCCGGGCACGTCTTTCCTTCATCCCCAAACAGGAAAGCGTCTATCTATTAGACATCACATTACCTGCACCACTACCCATGTGGTTTACTTAATCACATGCCCTTGTGGCCTCTCTTATGTGGGTAAGACAGACCAGACCCTTAGATTACGAATGGATGGGCACCGGTCCGCGATCAGTACAGCATTTAGGGACGGGACCAGTAACAAACCTGTTGCAAAGCATTTTTTGGAACAGAATCACAGATTACCCACTTTTAAGTATACAGCTATTGACCATATCCCTCCCCTGAAACGGGGGGGTGATAGGTCCAAAATATTACTTCAGCGGGAAGCGTTCTGGATACGCAAACTAAACACTATTGCCCCTTTAGGCTTAAACGAATATTGCTCTTATTTATGCTTCCTTGAGCAACGCTAATAATTTGGATACAAAGTTGTATACATTTTATGTCCTTAATGTAACTATTCTCTGCTTTCATGGAAGTGTTTATATAATTTGAACATACTTGCTACAATGTTTTTAATCCTTCTCTGCTCTTTTTGGTGCAGGTGTTTCCTTTTTCACATAATCATGTGGGCGTGCACAATGGGGTGAGTGTCATGTTTTTAGGTATTTAAACATTGATGTTTTGCTGTGAACAGGGTCTTGATAAAGGTCTTAGAAAATGACCGAAACGTTGGCCGGTTCCTGTTTTAAATCTATTTAATAAACATGAAGTTTTAAATCGAAAAATCCTGGTGTGCACCTGTGTCAGTAGAGATTGGATAATGCAGCTATTTTCAGTGTAGCACCCAGGTATGTGACTTACCATTGGAATCTCTCCTGGATGGTGTGCGCTAGGACTTTGAATGTGTATATATATATATATACACACGTTCTGTGGTCAGGAAGGGGTTAAGTACTCAGTGATATCAAGTGGTCTGGAATGCAAGGAATGCTTGGCAGCTAACAAACAGGACCACCTTCAATGTCCATTTATATTTATTATAGCAGCGCAAGAATGCCATTTGGAGGGCCCAGAGAGAGAGAGCAAATACTTTTACAATTAGCAATTGGTTTTCTTTTTTTTTTTTTTTTTTTTAGTTATGTAGCTTTTTTTTCTTCAGCTTTCCAGTTTGCAATTTCAGCAGTCTGGTTGCTAGGGTCCAAATTACCCTAGCAACCATGCATTGAGATTAGAATATGAGGGCCTGAGTACAAAGATGAGTAATAAAAGGTAGCAATAACTACAGTCTTATACAACATTTGGGCTTTTTTTTGGGGGGGGGTAGTGACCCCCCATTTCAAAGCTGGAAAGAATCATAAGAAGAAGAAGGCAAATAATTTAAAACTATAAATATATATATATATATATATATATATATATATTTATAAATATATAAAGAAATAATGAAGACCAATTGAAAAGTTACTTAGAATTGGCCATTCTATAAGATACAAAAGTTAATTTAAAGGTGAACCATCCTTTAACTCTGAGAACTTGGAGAGGGTCACACTGAAATAAAGTGGCTGAACAGAAAGAGGAGGTGTCTGTACCTGACATCTAGCTCCTATTGTCCTGTGCACTGTTGGATTTCCCTGACTATTTGAGGACCACCTTTTTCTGTCACCGTTGGTAAGTGGATAATGTAATAATGGGACCTGCCTTGCCCAGATCTAGTGACCCTTAACAACCTAATGCCATTTAGCATTTACAGGTCTCCGGTAGTTTAAGGGCTTGGACACACATGCAGATCTTACCCACTTTTTGCCGTGGTTTGCACCGTATGGGGTTGTTCACCTTCAAATGAACTGTTAGTATGATACAGTGCTGTGCAATATGTTGGTGCTCTAAAAATACATGTTGATAATAATAATGTAGAGTGTGATATTCTGATGCAATTTGCAATTGTTTTTTGAGTTATTTTGCTTTTTCTTCAGCAGCTCTCCAATTGGCAATTTCAGCAATCTGTTAGCTAGGGTTCAATTACCCTAGCAACCATGCCTTGATTTGAATAAGAGACTGGAATATAAATAGAAAAGGACCTGAATAGAAAGACGCGTAATAAAAAGTAGCAATAACAATAAATGTGTAGCCTAAGAGTGATGGCAGGCGGGGAGAATAGATGCCCAATGACAAATCTACTGTGGGTGACTAACTTATCTCCCCAAATGCCTTCCCCCCCACCGAGAATACGAATCGCTTTGGATTTCCGAAGTCACTTCGGACGACATCAGAAATCCGAAGCTAATCGTATGCCATCCCACTGGCGATTTGTATTCTTGCTGGCGGGAAGGCATTTAGGGAGATTAGTTGCCCACAGTAGAGACGATTTGTCGCTGGGTGAGTATTTTCTCTCCGTCTGCCACCACCCTTACAGAGCATTTGTTTTTTAGATGGGGTCAATGACCCCCCTTTGAAAGCTGGAAAGAGAAGAAAAAGGCATATAATTAAAAAAAAAACGAAAAAACAAATAAGACCAATTGTAAAGTTGTATCGGCCATTCTATAAAATACTAAAATTAACCTAAAAGGTAAACCACCCCTTCAAAATCATGAAACCAAACATTTCATTGGTTCCTAGGTCTGGGCAGACATTTATACCTTCCATTGGTTTTAGTTAAGAAAAGCTATTTGCCCTCTATACAGTCTTCTCTGTAACATGGGGCATGGTGTTTCGTTTCTAGTCAGGCTAGAAAAGAGTCTAGAAATTGGTTCCACGCAGGACTCTAGGCTAGAACACATTTTAGGTGCACAGGTATGTAGATTAGCTTCTACCATAGAGTATCTTTCTTCCAACATGACGGAACCGCTGGCACTGATACAGCATTCTCTATAGAGGTAAGTCTACCTCATCCATCATTTTGACTACCCGTCCCCTGTTCCTTAGCGTTAATTTATTCATGTCTCGGATCAGTGCATCCAGTGCTCCTGATTAGCATTTACTATAGCTCCAGGAGGTCACATACATTGTTCATGAACTGAACATCTTATTACTGCTTAATGCCGAATGTCTTCCTATTGGTTTTTTGGTTCGGTTTTCTCTTCAGAGGCATGCACAGACAGATGGTCCCAAATGTGAATTCTTGCAGCTATGTGGGGCTGTCTGGAAGAAATATGAATTCATTCTGGGAGTGGACTGGGTCTGTTGCATTGATGGTTTAGAAGAAACTAGAAATAGGCGTGGGGGGGGGGGGTTGATGACATAATTAACCTGGTTTGGTTATCATTAGGAAAATACATGCTCAACAGCTTTGCAGTATTTTTCCGGTCTTAGAATCCACATTATATGGAATGATACCAATGAGTTTGGAAATAATTAAAGGCCTATATAAAGCTTGTTATAACCTGATGCAATTTCAGCCATCCTTTCTGTGTGCGCAACCTGCTGTACCTGTTGTTAATTCCACATTGCAACAATAGCATCAGGTTGGAGGCCTGAAGGGGGGGGGGGAGTTTTTACCTTACCCAACCCTACCTGCAATTAATTTTCGCAGCCTACCCACCCTGAAGTGGTGTCATCATAGGGCCAATACCTGGCTGGTAATTATATGTGATACAGCAGTTTGGGTACCCGCAGTGAAATGCTGGAATTGAGCAGGAGTTACCTGCAGTTGGTGAACTATGTCTTACTGCTTCACAGGTCACTGCAAAATGTTCTACTTCTCTCAGATCAGTTCCTCCATCTCCCTTCACCCCCTCTGCCTTTTCCTCGAATAGTGTCAATTTCATGATGATTGTCATTCCTACATCTCAGGACAGGTAGAGAGGTAAGTATGTTGCAGGTAGGGTTGGGTAGAGGGTCTCAGCAGGTTACAGGGCCCCACTCAGATTTCAGACATGAAGTTAAAGGAAAACTATACCCCCAACATTAATATTTATGCAACAGGTTTATATCATATTAAGTGACATATTAAAAACTGGAATATATATTTAAGTAAATATTGCCCTTTTACATCTCTTGCCTTGAGCCACCATTTTGTGATGGTCTGTGTGCTGTCTCAGAGATCACCTGACCAGAAATACTGCAGCTCTAGCAACAGGAAGACGTGTGGAAGCAAAAGACAGAACTCTGTCTGTTAATTGGCTCCTGTGACCTAATGTAACTACATCCGCTAGCTCTAAATGATTATCCCGAGAAGAAGCCTGTTAAGTCACTGACTTACCAGAAGACTTGATGTAATCAGTCAGGGCTTAGGAATTAGGAGTTAAAACAAAAAAAAATTGTTTTTTCTCAGCAAATATTTGTAAAGGCTTTAAGGTGCATTTGAATCTGTTTATAATTAGTATAAAACTAGGTTTAGGGCCTTATTTTCCATATAGACACCTGAAGGCCTGTGCCTACGTTGGCATTTTAGTGGGGTCTATGTAGAAAAAAAAAATCCTCAATTTTTTTTAAAGCACTGCTGTCAAAACTGTGCAGAGTATTGCCACCCAAGATATCACTACTTGGCCCACCAGATGCCCCATGCCAACTTGCACCCTCAAACTCCCTGTCATCTTTGCCCTCAATTACCATGTTGAAAATACAAAATTTGTCAGGTTATGAAAGCTTGAACTCATTTCTGTGTTTATGTGTTATTACACTTTTGCTAATGAAGGTGAATTGCCCTTTAAGCAGTAAGTCAGTTTCCCCATGAGACCTGCTTATCTTAAATAGTTACAATTGTTTCTTTTTTTTATCTTAAATGTTTACAATGTATCTAAGTGCATCTGCCACGTACTGTATTCTGGGCTCTCTTCTAAAAGCTTTAGAAACTTTACATCTTTTTCTGGCTGTTTAGTGCAGGAAATCAAGGAGAAAGTCGGGACATTTCAGTAACAATCTGGGACTGCAGGGTTGAGCTGTCAAAATCGGGACTGTCCCGCAAAAAGCGGGACAGTTGGGAGGTATAAAATAGTAATCTGGTGCTAGTTCATGATCTGCCCTTGCTGTGTGTTTTCTGCATAGGTCAAAGAGAAACCTGTAGTATAGAATGTTTGACGCTGGCACAGGTACTTTCATTGTTTGTATTATTATTAACTATAGATTCTATGTTGCAACAAAAAGGGTTAATGTATAGCTCATCCGATTCCAGTTTCACAGCAAACTATTACTTAAAGTTTGAAACTTTGACTATAGGCAAAATGCGAATGAGGGTTTCAGCTAAGCGAAAGGTGCATGCGATAGTAAATAGCAGAGCGTGACAGCCAGGGATCAGGCAGAGATTGATAGTTGAACACACTTGCCGCATAGGCAGAATGGCATCATGGGTAGCAAAGCCCATACCCTTGGAAACTGTTTCATTCGAGCTTCTGTGCATTTATCAGCCCAATTAAAAAAAAATGTGATGGAACAAAACAATATCATTAAAAGTACATTAAAGTGCATATGAAAGAGCATGGGGTGCAGGATGTAAGGCTGGTGCCGGCAATTAATTCCTCCGAGCTGTTAATCAAGTGAAATAACGATCTGCTTCTCGGCAGGCAGAAGGAATGATCCAGTGCTATAGATTTCTTGGTTGCAAATGTGTTAATCCCGATGCTGTAGATTTTCTGGTTGAAAACATCATGCCAGTGACCTGGGTGGCATCTGATTTTACCAGGAGATACAAAGATTTGTTGTTTTTCTCAGCATTTTAACAACATATCAGGTTCATATTGGCATAGTTCCTTTTCTTACGCCTGTATAAGTGCAGGAAATTGTGTTCTGCATCTGCTTTGTAGTTCAGAGTAAACTTTTGGGATTAATAGTGCCCTACTGTTGGCCACATGTTATAACTGCAGGTTAAAAAAGCCAAGAAGAAATCTGCTGAAAGCATGCACACGTACATGCACACACCTGCATGCACATACACACACACACACCTGCATGCACATACACACACACACCTGCCTGCATACCTGCATGCACATATACACACCTACCTGCATGCACACACGACCACCTGCATGCACATACATACACACACCTGCATGCCCATACACACGTGCATGCACATACACACACCTGCATGCACATACATGCACACCTGCATGCACATACATACACACACACCTGCATGCACATACACGCACACCTGCATGCACACCTGCATGCACACGCACACACCTGCATACATGCACACACACCTGCATGCATGCACACACACCTGCATGCATGCACACACACATGCAAAACCCTGTCTGCGTGTAACAAAAGCAAATAATATCTGTTGAATTTTAAGCCTGCTTTCCTTTTGGTCCTGTGGTGATACAACTGATTGCAAGCTCCTTGGGGCAAATTATCTCCATGTCTACATGATGTTTCTGATGCTGCTTGTTTTCCAGTACTTGTTATGAAAGAGTAAATCACAGGGCGCCGCCTGTTATTTCACTATAAATCTGAATATAGATTGTCCTGTTTCACTTTCCGTAGTTTTAATTACTTGTGCAAGTTATAGGCATAATATATCTGTACGACGGTGCCAAGTTGGACATTTCATCTTTAGCTTTCCCATGCCACTTTCAATAAAAAGGCCAAAGTGTACACCTGCCCCTGTTTGCTCATCATCATCTCGCTCTCTGCCAGTATGTTCTGTAACTGCTCTTTCATTTGTTTGAGGACAAGGAAATCCGTGTAGTGTTTGTGTGTGCGGGAATGAGGCCAATTCAGGAAGCTCCAAAGTTCCTGTTGTGAAGAGGTGTGGAGCTTTCTCCCTGCACAATTCCCACTGCCCTTTATTCTCCTCCATTGCTTCGATCACTAGGAAAACTAGACAGAAAATATGGAAAACTAAATGTTTTGATGGTGTGTTTCCTTTAGAAACAAAACTATATACATATCTGTAGAAAGAAGTCAAATCAACTGGATCTGCTGTTTTTTTTTCCCTTGAAGATGTTCTCAATTCAGAATAATTGTCCCTTGCAACCAGAAAATTGGTTGATGAAATTGCAAACTGGAGAGCCACTGGATAAAAAGCTAAATAACTCGAAAGCCGCAAATAATAAATAATGTAAAGCAATTGGAAATAGTCTCAGAATATCACTCGTTTTGCCTGAAATGAGAAGCTGACCAGCTGTTCATTCCATTGCAGTTACAAACAAGCGCCCGGCCCAGGTTTACATCACAAAGGTGAAGCAGTTTGAAGGGGCCACAAGTTTTGTGAGAAGATCTCAGTGGATGCTCGAGCAGCTGAGGCAAGTTAATGGCACTGATGCACACAGGGTAAGCTCCAAGTCTTCACCTTAAACTAGTGAACATAAAGCATTCTTTATTCCCATCGTTATATAGATATGGGATCCATTATGAGGACATCCATTATCCAGAAAGCTCTGAATTATGGGAAGGCCATCTCCCATAGACTCCATTTTAACCAAAGAATTATATTTTTAAAAATGTTCTCTATAATAATTAAACAGTAGCTTGTACTTGATCCCAACTAAGACATAATTAATCCTTATTGGAGGCAAAACCAGCCTATTGGGTTTATTTAATGTTTACATGATTTGTAGTAGACAAAGTATGGAGATCCGTATTACAGAAAGATCCCCATATTCGGAAAACTTTAGGTTCTGAGCATTCTGGGTAACTGGTACTTTATATTGATACTACTATAAGAGGTAAGTCATTCTCTAAGCATGGTGTGATCGTGTTTGTCTTGACTTTAACACTGCTTCAACCCTTAAGGTGGCCATACACTATAACATCCGGGGTCGCCAAACATGTGGATCTTTCCCCAATATGCCCACCTAAGGTGGATGGTATTGGGCTCTAATCCGATGCATGGCCCTAGGGACTATTCCGATCTGATGGGAAAATCAAACCAGTAAAGGAAAAAATGTCTAAGCGAGAGTTGCAGGGAACACTATATTGACAATGTATCCAATATACTCATTATACATACATAAAATATTCGGAGGATTTTAGAGTAATAGAAATAACAAAATAGAAACATAAAAGAAACATACAGAGACTTGAGAGATCTTTCCAATAAATCAACTTTTTTTTCTAATTATGGTTCTGTGCATTACCATGCTATGTTCACTGGACACCCAGCAGGGTGTCTGCCATTTACAAACAGCAAGGTAGAGAAACAGAAGCCACACATACAAAATGCAGTGAAGGTTCTAACCCCATTTATTA
Source organism: Xenopus petersii (assembly GCA_038501925.1). NCBI lineage: Eukaryota > Metazoa > Chordata > Amphibia > Anura > Pipidae > Xenopus > Xenopus petersii. The sequence goes on from CM076686.1 coordinate 33,552,079, forward strand.
AATATTGCCGTCAACTCACCAACACACCCTTGGCCTGGTGCTTGGTAGTGCGTGGGGGATCGATCACCCTCCCAGGAAATTCCAAATGCTAACTTCACAGACTCTACTATAGTTTATATAATCAAGCAGCTCTGTTCTCATGGGGTCAGTCATTCAAGCTCAGTACACAGTAGATACAGATAAACAGATAAACTATGTAGAAGCCAATTGTATACTACAGAGCTTATCTGTAATCTGCTGTGTAACCTTTTCTCCTTATTCAGCTCTGAATGGCTGCCCCCATGGCTACACAGCGGCTTGTTTATATAAACTATAGTAGTGTTTCTGAAGCAAACACACCCATTGTACTAGTGCAGCACAGCAGTACATTATATTTTCATTACTTTAAAACACTTACAATTTCTGGTGTTAATGTTCCTTTAAAAGTATTCAAATATGGGGTCATTTATTACGAACAACCAAGAATTGGGAAAACACAAAGAAATACTTTAGAGGTTTCTTGTTCAATTAGTAATTGTTCAAAAAGCAATTTCTCTTTAATCACTGTGTGTGTATATATATGTGTGTGTATATATATATATATATATATATATATATATATATATATATATATATATACACACACTGTACCACTTGTGCCAATATATTGAACTGAGCAAATTAAATGGGTAAATTCACTTCACTATATCAATTTGGAATGCGTTTAAGCAGGATTTTCAGATTGCTTTTGGGAGGACCTGGGATAGTTTAGTTTGATGGTGTTGATTCTGCTAAACCTTCATAATGAGTTGTTTATCTATGAGACAAAATATCAGATGATGTTTGTTTGTGAGTGATTTTCCTCTATTGTGGGTAATCCTTCTGTATTCCCTGTGTTTGTTTTCTTTCTCGATCAGGGGATGCCTCCAACATTTCCACATTAATAATGACTTCAGTCAGTGGCATAACTAGATGTTACCGTGCCCCAGAGCAAATTCAGTTGAGGGCCTCAAAATATAGATAAGTTGTCCTATTCTACCAAGATATATTAAAATTGCACTGTAATTGAGGCCTTACTGGGGACCCCTACGCTTAAGCAAGCAACTGCAGGGTCTGCTTCCCAGTATTTGTTTTATGCAGTTGAGCAAAAAGTCTGTGCTAAGTCCGATTCCATACACTGGCCACATTATCCAACTGGTTAGCCTTCTTGGCTTTAGAGATTTATACCATACAAGGAACAATATGCAGTTTTGCAGTCTTGATTTGTTGGCCTGAATAAAAGAAAGTAAAAGTGCAGTACCTTGGCTGACATGTTGCATTGTTTGATTTAATTATCAAAATCACATGATCAATGAACGGACGGATATCCATAGTACATAGATATTTGTAGGGATCCTTTGGCCCGCATAAACATACTTCTAGTTTTTATATGTAAATAAAGCATTGGACTACTGTTTTGTGATTTATTTGCTTTCCCCATAACCAGGAGTCTCCAGAGTTTGACCTGCAGTTTGACAATGGTTTTGATCAGTGGGTGGCAAGTTCTGGCTCTGAGAAATTCACCTTCTTTCAGATCCTTTATCACACGTGTCAGAGGTACCTGCCTGAACGGAAGCCTGAATTCATCAACTGTCCGCCCAAACTGTTCTCGGGTGAGCAATTTTTTTAACGGGGTGACTCACCTTTTAGTTGTGAATGTTCTGTTCCTAGCAAATTTGCAGTCCTCATTTATTCTTTATAGTTTTTGAGTTATTGCCTTTCTCTTCTATATCTTTCCTGCTTTCAAATAGGGGTCACTGACCCTGGCAGAAAACTGCTTCTCTGTGAGACTACAACTTTATTGTTATTGTTCATTTTTATTACTTATCTTCCTATTCAGTTGACCTCTTATATGTATTAAAAACGTGACCTACCCTCTTAACAGCAGATCAGAGACAAATCAGACTGTGTGAACCACATTCCATGTTATCATTTTTGCTTTGCATCTAATGACTGTAGCTTTCTGAGAGTTTTCTAACGCTTGCTGGTTAAAAGCCACCACTTGTCATTAGTTACGCAACCTTTTGGCCACCTACCAAAAAAGGGTGTTGGGGAGTTGCTACTGTTCTATTGATGCTTGAAGCCCTGTATGTTTTTATTATTGTTCTGCAGGCAACAGTATTCTTCACTCTGCAGCCGACAGTGTAACTAGTGCTGTACAGAAAGCTAGCCAAGCCCTGAATGAGCGCGGGGAGCGACTGGGCCGTGCAGAAGAGTCAACTGCAGAAATGATGAATAGCGCTCAACAGTTTGCCGATACTGCGCACAAGGTGAGTTGCACAAACTTCAGGCTGTCATAGGTATTTCCAAGATAGCTCCAAAGCTATTTCTTTGCTACAATAATACTGGTATGGGACACGTTATCCGGAAACCTGTTATCCACAAAGCTCCGAATTACATAAAAGCCATCTCCCATAGACTCCATTTTATCCAAATAATCCAAATTTCTTAAAAATTATTTCCTTTTTCTCTGTAATAATAAAACAGTACCTTGTAAAATATTTTCCCCTTCCCACCCCTAATTTGCATATGTGGCATATTTTGCATATTTGATATTCAGCCGAATCTTTCGCAAAGGATTCGGGGGTTCGGCTGAATCCAAAATAGTGGATTCGGTGCATCCCTACTGGCTACACAATTAAATGGTGAAGAGCGAGGGGGAATGTGTGGGGAGCAGTGACATCTTGGAAGTGCTGAATGGAAAGTGAAAGTAATTGTCTGCCCCGCCTCTATGCCTAAGGCATATAAGAGGGGCAGACAATATTTGATTGACAGCTGAGATTTTTAAATGAGTTTACAACAGCTATGAATGCGTTAATAAAAAATAGAAATTGGATTTCATGTTTAATTTGAAAAGGACTTTTATTATACAGCTTTTTGTGTCTGGGTGACAGGTCCACTTTAAGGTAAGATCCAAATTACTGAAAGGTTAATTATCCGGAAAACGCCAGGTCCCGAGAATTCTGGATGACAGGTCCTATACCTGTGTTAATAATACTGAAGCTGTTGGCTCAGCTGGAACTAATTTTTCTTACTCAACTCAGACCTACTTTGCTAAATTAAAATCCTTAATGAATAAGTGACTGTGACAGGGAACCAATGTCAGTCCTCTAACCTCTTCCCATTTCTCCCCAGCTTGCTATGAAACACAAATGCTGACACTTGCACGGGACAAAAAGGGGGGACTTCCTGCCAGAATATGCCAAAACCTCAGCACAAGATTATTACATCTCTTTTATTTTGAATGGGATACTTGCCAATTGGCCTGTGTTTCCTGCTGCACATCCCTGAGTCCCTCTGGAGAAGGGCTAAACTGCAGACAATGCAATCTTTCCATCTGATGAACTGGACTTGGGGGAGAATCGGTTCTGGACGTGACCCTCAGACCTCGGATCTCTGCAGCCCCTCATCTCGTTGCTGTTGTACAGATCGGTTTCGGCACATTTGGCTCTGTAGCCTCTGAGACCCGTGATGAGTGTTCTGTCAATCACAGCCATGGGTTACTTGAAGGTCTGAAGCAGCACTAGAGATTTTTAAGCAGTGCAACTGTTTTTTTTTAAAGAATCCTCATAGTCAACACACTGAATACAGCTAGTAAAAAATTCCAATGAGTGTGAGACTGCATAGTGCATTACATGAAATGAGACCGCATACATTAATTAAAGAGATGAGCATTGCATGATTGGTGATAATGCACAGTAGGAGAGCACTGGCCGAGGCAAGGTACACAGAGTATGAAATGCCAAGAGTGAGTTATCTGTACCTTATGCCGTTCCTTGTGCAGGGTTGGAACATTGGACCGAATTACAGGGATTGTTCAAACATCCGAAATCCAGGGAATGCACCATTGCTTTCAAAAATAGGAGATGTGCCAGCGCCTAGCACTTAGTAATATTATGCATTCCCTTTCTGTGCGCAAGAGAAGACCATGTAGCTTTTTGGACTTTTGTGACCCATTTTATCTTTGTTTTAGGTCGTGCAATGCCAGCTTTCCGACATATGTCGGCACGTGTTCTTTTTTTTTTGTTTTGTTTTTTTTAAACATTTCTGCACATTTTAAATTGATCCATGTTAATGTCTAAAAGCAATAAAGGGGTTCATATCTGGTGAAGATACAAAAGGGATGGTATTTTTATTTCTTAAGTAGTCAATGACAATAAAACAGAATGGAAAAAAAAAACAATTGCAGCTCTTTTTGATGCCAATGGGTTTTCTTTTTAATCGTAAAAAGGGTACTTTTTATACCTTTTACGTTGCTGTGAATATTTAATCACCAGTGTTTAACTTGCTGTAAGTATTCATATACGCGTGATATATTCTTTCCTCTTATAAGTACATATTTAGCCTGAGCTGAGCCTTTAGGACAGGGCTTATAATGACCTATGCCCCTCTAAATCAGGCATGAGCAACATGCAGCCTTAATATCCCCGCTCTATATGCTTCCGGATTCTCTAGCTGATTTATGACACTTTTCTGTTTTAAATTAGAGCATTAATCCTGCTGGGAGATGATTACGACTGAACTTCAAGATTCATGGCTGATAGAAATAATTCTCAACAAAATTACCAGGCTTAAAACTGCTTAGCTGCTAATATGCCTGTGGGGATTACAGATCCCAAGTGACTCTCCCATATTCATTTTCCACATTACTGTGAGATATAGATGAGCGGGGAGAGGTATTACCTTAATACTGCTGGAATGAATTGGCTTGCTTACTGTGAGTTAAAGTTTGTTTACCTATCCCAGACCAGCCCCTGGCAGCAGATTAATATAAACCCTTGAAACACAGCCTTACATACAACAAATCCTGGTTAGTTTTTATTAAGTTATTCTTGAGCTTTGAATGTATAAACTTTAGGAAACCCATGGGAAGCAAAAGTGGCATCTAGAATGGGAGTAGAAAGAAGGCTAAAAGGGAATGAAAATATTAGAGGAATAGAAAGAAAATTCAAGGGCTTCTTCACAGGAGAAATGTGGATATGCAGAGGAAGAAATTAATATGTAATACGGTTGCATAGCTGATTAATTTTAATAACAATACACATAAGGGAATTTCACCACCTGTAGTTGTGGGAGGTGCTTCAATTCTCGGTTGGATGAATCCCCATTGGACTGTAGATGCAGCCCAAGATCCCACATCTGTTAGCTGTTGGAACTAGGAAAACTGATTATTGCTCCATAAAGGGCTTCACTTGGACCTTGAAGAGCCGTCCCTAAAGCAGAATTTAATGGCCTTTTGGTATCCCCAGCTCCGCCAGCGGATTTAGGCAGTAAACGTTCCATGGAGGGGGGTTTCTTTAATAAATGTATTCGCCCTCGGGTGCCTATATATAAACATGCCCCTGCCCTCTGGCACCTCGCGTCTTTTTCCTTGGTCTGTCCTCAGGCCACACAAATTCTCTTACTAGTATGTCAATTCTCATAAAACACAATTTAGATAGAATTATGGGTGAATTATGTGGTTATCAAAACATATATGTAAAATATATATATATATATATATATATATATATATATATATATATATATATATAGAAGATTAGGTTGAATTATCTTTTTAAGACAGGAAGAGACAAGGGAAGAGTCTTCAAGTGTGACCTTGCGGTCTTGGATTATAATTCCAAGGTACTGAAGGATTTTTCTTCCAAAGGTTTTTTTTTGTTTTTTAAAATAATGGACTATTTGGTTAAACATAGCAGAAAACTAATTTTATTGTTCAACGATGAAAAAAGGAGACAGGTATTAAATCAAGGATATAAATGTGGCAAGAATAGCCCCCTCGTTGAGCAGAGCAGAATGTGCTCGAGAGAGCACATTAACCTGATTAAATTGAAAAGTGATAAAAGTCCTATATATCCACACTTTAATACATGCTGTGAGGGAAAAGTATACAGGTTCAATGAATTGAAAGGATCTTTCCAACATCTAGAGGGGGAATTATGACAAATAGATTGTTGCAAGCAGAGGTAGGAAGTGGATTTTGTATTGGGAAACCAGACCCCCCCCCCCCAAAAGGATTAAATTTGATGTTTCCTGCTATGTTTAAAAGGAATTTCAACCCTATATATTTTTTTTCGCCTAATAAAAGAAAACATAATTTTAAGCAGCTATACAATATACATTCATTACAAATGTTCTGTTTTTTAAGTTATTTGTATATGTATTGCTATTGAAAGCAGTGTTTGTCCTTTTTTATTCTCTGCCCTGATGGCTCAGACAATTGATACAATGTAAGACAAGGCAACTGCTAACAGACCTGTCTTTGCTGGGGAATCAAGCAACATTGTTTATAAGGAGTTAAGCAAATACTGCTTTAAATAGCAATTTTTTTTGCTTGCAAATAACTGAATAAAGCACTGACAATTTTTAACAAATATATTCTGAAAAAGTTGTTTTGAATTATGTTTTCTTTTATTATGCACATTTTTATTTTGGGGTAGATTTACCCTTTAACCAAATAGTTCATTATTTGTTTAAAAAATATATAATTTAAAAATTATGAATTGGGGACATTAAGAATTATTTAAGGAGTCAAAGTTTAAAGGAGAAGGAGAGCTATTAGTTTTGTAAATTGCCAAAGCTAAAATGTTCTATTTATTCTGTAGAATGCTTTACCATAACTAAGCAAACAGCCCTAAAAGCTCTCTCTGTTTGTTTGTTTGTTTGTTTAGGATAGCAGCTGCCATATTAGCTTGGTGTGACATCACTTCCTGTCTGAGTCTCTTCCCTGCTTACACACACCAGTAAACCTTTCTCATTAAGCTTGCTTGGTTTTAACCTTTCCTTCTCCTTTGATGGTTAGGCATGCCAACATAATCATTCACCTGTAATGAAAAGTTTTAAATACTAAAATAATAAATATAAATACAAAAAAAAAGACCTTGGTATCAATAGATATTTTTCATACTCCACAACTCATAATGATGCCACATTTGGGAATCTTACAATTATTGCCAAATACTTGCCACCTGTATTAAAGGAACAGTAACATCAAAAAAATAAAAGTGTTTTAAAGTAATAAAAATATAATGCAGTGTTGCCCTGCACTGGTAAAACTGCTGTGTTTGCTTAAGAAACACTACTACTGTTTATATAAATAAGCTGCTGTGTTGCAATGAGGGCAGCCATTCAAAGGAGGAATAGCTCAAGTTACACAGCAGATAGAAGATAAGCTCTGTCTGTCTAATGGTGTTATCTGTTATCCATTCGTTAACCTGTGCCATATAGCCGTTTTTCAATTTCCGCCATTGCTCCACAGCAGCTTGTTTATATGAACTATAGTAGTGTTTCTGAAGCAAACAGATCAGTTTTAACAGTACATGATATTTTCATTCCTTTAAAACACTTAAATTTTTTGTTTTGTTACTGTTCCTTTAAAGGAGAAGGAAAGGCTAAAACTAAGTAAGCCTTATCAGAAAGGTCTACATAAATACACCAGTAAATCTTAAAAGTAATGCTGCTCTGAGTCCTCAAAAGAAACACAGAATTTCTTTCCTTCTATTGTGTACTCATGGGCTTCTGTATCAGACTTGGCATGAGCATGCTCAGTTTGCTCCTCCCTTCCCTGCTGTAATCTGAACCCAGAGCTATGAGTGAGCATGGAAGAGACTCAGGCAGGAAGTGATGTCACACCAAGCTTATATGGCAGCTGCTATCCTAAACAAACAGAGAGAGTTTCTAGAGCTGTTACTCAGGTATGGTAAAGCATTTGTAGAATAAATATAGTGTTATAGCATGCACTATTGTGGCTAATCTATTGGCAATAAACTGCTTCGGTAGCTTTCCTTCTCCTTTAAGGAGTTAACAGATTGAGATAGATGTAGGAACATGTGACATAAAATCCAGTTAATCCTTTTAAATGTTAAAGATCCGGTAATATATTTTGCCTATGATTATGTACTCTGTACGAAACGCGCCAGGGATTTTTTATTGTGTGATGAAATAAACATTTAACTTTTAAATTCCTGTTCCATGGATGGCCCAGTGGGCAAGCCTGGCAAGTTTATAGTTAATGTGAAGTCTTTCCTCACTTTGTTATGGGTTTGGGAACCACGCTTATTAATCGCGTGAGTGTCTTGTTTGTTTTTTTTTAATTACGCTGATGATACTGTGTTTGGAGTCAAGTGGTTCCTAGAAAGTGAGTTTCATTGCAGCTGTTAGAATTGATACAATAGTTGCTAATACTCCAGAGATGCTACTTTATTTGGAAGAGTGGGTGCCTGTGAGACGTCTCTCTTATTGATTTTTCTTATACTGTGAAGTTTGTTTGTGATCAAACCCCAGTATTAGTTAAACAAACAACTGCCATGGTTAAACAGCAGAAAGCATATTGTGTCCTCAATCGTCAAGGGCTTTATAGGTCTAATGCTATAATTGGAAGCCGTACAGAACACACTGTGTGACGTGTACACTGCTCATATCTGTGCCTTCATCTTTTCTATTAGGATAATAATCAGCCTTGAAAGACATTTCCTGCATACACTTTGTCTTCTCTGGCTATACACAGGTTATTCTATTGTATGGATATACACAGGTTATTCTATTGTATGGATATACACAGGTTATTCTATTGGATGGATATACACAGGTTATTCTATTGGATGGATATACACAGGTTATTCTATTGGATGGATATACACAGGTTATTCTATTGTATGGATATACACAGGTTATTCTATTGGATGGATATACACAGGTTATTCTATTGGATGGATATACACAGGTTATTCTATTGGATGGATATACACAGGTTATTCTATTGGATGGATATACACAGGTTATTCTATTGGATGGATATACACAGGTTATTCTATTGGATGGATATACACAGGTTATTCTATTGGATGGATATACACAGGTTATTCTATTGGATGGATATACACAGGTTATTCTATTGGATGGATATACACAGGTTATTCTATTGGATGGATATACACAGGTTATTCTATTGGATGGATATACACAGGTTATTCTATTGGATGGATATACACAGGTTATTCTATTGGATGGATATACACAGGTTATTCTATTGGATGGATATACACAGGTTATTCTATTGGATGGATATACACAGGTTATTCTATTGGATGGATATACACAGGTTATTCTATTGGATGGATATACACAGGTTATTCTATTGGATGGATATACACAGGTTATTCTATTGGATGGATATACACAGGTTATTCTATTGGATGGATATACACAGGATTTTTTATTGGATGGATACACAGGTTGTATTATTGGATGGATATACACAGGTTAATTTATTGGATGGATATACACAGGTTATTCTATTGTATGGATATAAACAGGTTATTATATTGGATGGATATACACCGTTTATTCTATTGTATGGATATACATAGGTTATTCTATGGGATCTATCTATCTATCTATCTATCTATCTATCTATCTATCTATCTATCTATCTATTGTCTTGTCTGTCTATCTTTGTATCTGTGTTGCCTGAGAAAATTGTGTTGGAATGATCTGCTTATGCATTTCATGCGTGTGATTATATATTATATACTCACGTCCATTAAATTGTGTGCCGTCATGAACCTTATAAATGGCGAGCTGCTTATCCACTTCTGCAGCCTCATTACCAGATAATCTGTCAAAGGGAATCTAGGCTGTTAATGGCAATGGCAATTTAGCAAATCAGCTGTAAAGTGCAATCAAATGCGCTGCTCCATTGGAGCATTTAAATGTCAATATAGCATTTCCCACATTGAATAAACTATAGCAAAATAACTTAATCAAATAACATATTGTCTATGTTCAGCCCTATAGATAATGTAATACAGTGTAAGTTACATCAGGGCTGTTAATTTGAGAGGGGAATTTAAACCTGTGTATATCATAAGCCCAGTAGTTAGCACTTGTGCCTCGCAGCTCTAGGGTCCTGAGTTGAGTTCCAGCCAGGGCACTATCTGTGAGGAGTTTATATGTTCTCCCCATGTCTGTGTGGGTTTTCTGCAGATGATGGAGATACTTATTGTTTTCCCCCTCATACTATAGAGAAATATCGGGATGCACCAAATCTAGAATTCAGTTCGGGATTCGACCAGGATTCAGCCTTTTTCAGCAGGATTCGGATTCGAATCCTGATTTTTCAAAGGACCACAGCGGCATTGTTTAGACTGTAAATCCAAAAAGGCGCCTACTTGTTATTATGTAATTATAAAGCACCAGGGCTGGAACTAGTGATAGGCAGAAGAGGCACCTGCCTGGCACCTCTCCACCTATGTGGTCGTAAGGGGTTGTTTACCTTTGAGTGAACTTTTAGTATGATGTAGAGAGTGATATTCTGAGACAATTGGATTTCACTTTTTTATTATTTGTCGGTTTTCAGTTATTTAACTTTTTATCCAGCAGCTCTCCAGTTTGCAATTTCAGCAATGTGGTTGCTAGGGTTCTCATTACCCTAGCAACCCTGCATACATAAGAGACTGGAATATGAATAGGAGAGGACCTGAATAGAAAAATGATTAATACAAATTAGTGATAACAATAAATGTGTAGCCTTACAGAGCATTTGTTTTTAGGTGGGGTCAGTGACCCCTATTTGAAAACTGTAGAGAGTCAGAAGAAGAAAGCAAATAATTAAACTGTAAAATATAAAAAAAATGAAGACCAATTGAAAAGTTGCTTAGAATTGGCCATTCCATATCATACTAAAAGTTAACTTAAAGTGAACCACCCCTTTAAGCATGTGCCTCTTCTGCCTACTGCTAGTTCTGGCCCTGAACCTCTTCTGCTGCCTTCCCCAAGTTCGGACCATTGTCTGGCAATTCTTCTCAACGTGGGTTCTTCCACGCATACACATGAGCAGAATGATGGGGCGTCATTGTCGGGCGGGTTGCCTAGGTGCCAGGCACTGTAAAGCACCAACATATTCATTAGGGCAGTACAATAAATAGTAGTGTGCATTGAACATGCAGATCATTTACAAACACACAACTGATAACGGAAGTAAGAGGTAAAAAGGGTCTTGTTCTAATGAACTGCCAATCTAAAACATTGACCTATGGACACATCATATTCTGACATATACAAAATGGGCAGGACACAATGAGTTTCAAACAGTGCAGGCGCTCAGCCGGATAAAGTAGGAGGCGTATATTGCTTCATCAATTTTGGCTTTATTCCAGCAAACAATGTGACATACAGTGGCAATCAATAGTGCAGTTCAGCCTACGCGTTTCGTGCCCAGAGTTACCGGCACTTTGTCAGTACCTGGAATAAAGCCACAATTGATGAAGCAATATACGCCTTTATCCTGCTGAGCGCCCGCACTGTTTGGACTCATCATGTCCTGTGCGGAGTTTGGATTGCTTGCGCCTGTGGAGTTCTCGCGGGATACCGCTGGAGGGGAGACGGGCTTCTAGGACGCTGAGTGGGTGAGCTCCGCTTTTTCTCCTCATTACTTGTTTTTCACATATACAAAATGGACAAATGAGTTCCTGCTCCAAACTGATCTGCACATGGTCTATAATTAGCTGTAGTGTTTATGACATTTCTGAAAATCAACTCTGAACAACATATAATGCTATAAATGTGAACACAGGGGGCTTCTGAGCGGTATAAATAGGTTTACCAATGTATGAGGTGTGCAGACACCCCACAATGAAAATAGTAGATATGAGTTTTCATGGTAGACACTTTGGCTGCTGTAGTGCAAGCACATTGATTTTTCTGTGTCATAGACACCTCTAATAGTATGTTGACCCAGAAAATCTTTTGATAAAACTTGCTAAGCATCATATGGATGTCATAGTTTTTCTGAATAGTTTGATGCCCAATTTGTATATCATTCATTTTGGGGTTATCACATACCACAGATATTAGTTTGGTAATACTGTACATATGAAGTATCAACGTAATAAAAGAAAAACTGGCACTCAGAGCTCGATGCATGCAGGCAAAGCCCTGCGTGTTTATTACAATGTAACATTTCGGGGGCCAACTGCACCGGGCCAACTTATGCTGGAGAGGCCAGGGTGTGCTGGTGGGTTCTGGAAATTGGACCATATGAAGTATCAAACCATTAAGAAAACCCCTAGCATTCATACAGTATTCATCTCTATTTATGAATCATGCAATTCTGTAAAGTGCAAGTTTTGGAGGTAATGTTTAGAAATGTCATCAAACACTAACCTTAGAAAGAGAGGATTAACTCATTTGTCATTATACTTTTATCATGCTTTCTAAAATGCTATGGTTTTCTGGGCAATCTTATTGTTAGGAACTTGTATGATATAATAAAATCAGAGTTGACCACATATTTTTGCCATTCACAAATTAAAGTATACTGACCACCGTATCCACCAACCTAATGAGTAGGTGCATAACCGTTATTGACAGGGGACTGCAGTATCAAGAAATAGCAACACATTTAGGTCATAAAAATGGTAATGTTTCAGGCCCTAGATCACCCTTTCTCTAATCACATATAGCCATATATCTAAACTTGCAAACAGCCTGTTTCGATCTTGTTAGAGCTCATCACCCTCAAAAACCATGTTCCAATATCTTGTACTGATGAGATCTACCAAGATCAAAACAGGCTGTTTGCAAGTTTGTATGTATGATTCTGAACCATTAGGCTGTATCTGTGCTATAAACCAGCAGTTTCTGGATGCATAGTTGGCCAAAGGGACACAAAGGAGTGATGCCATGATGCCTTATGGAAGAATCAAAACTCTCATATTTGATATATAGGCAGTGCTGTGTGTATGGCATGAGACAAGCAGTACCTTTCAGAAGGCTTCACTTTGCATCATATTCACTATAAAACTGCAAGTAAAATATGTGTGTGCCAGAGGGATACACATGGCAACCTGCACAGGTTTCCTTCTGAAATCCTAAAAAAATATTAAATAGATCATGTTTTTCAGGAATTGTGAAAACTGCAATAAGGTCCATCCCAGGACCCCCAGAATAACACATGGAAAGAGAAGAATGCAGTACAGTAAAGTAAAGTACCCACAATACTGGGGGAAAAGGGGCCAGACAGGCTATACCTAGACACTATAAGCAGGAAGCCCAATGGATCAGATTCTTTAAAAAAATCTATCCAAAGGATTAAGCCATAAAAAAGGTTCAATGTTTGAACTCCATGTGGATATGGGTGTGTTTCATCAGTCACAACTACAATGGAACTATGTTACCCAAGAATTGTCACCAGGACCACCAGTAGAGATAAAGGCATAAACTGAGCCTGATACAAGAACAACGACTCAGGAACAAACCTATTAGCCTAGGGAACAAAGAAGCCCCAGGAACAAACCCTTAAGCCTAGAAAACAAACCAAGAAGCATAAGGTACAAACAAAGAAGCCTAAGGAACCAAACCAAGAAGCATAAGGAACAAACCAAGAAGCATAAGGAACAAACCAAGAAGCCTAAGGAACCAAACTAAGAAGCATAAGGTACAAACAAAGAAGCCTAAGGAACCAAACCAAGAAGCATAAGGTACAAACAAAGAAGCCTAAGGAACCAAACCAAGAAGCATAAGGAACAAACCAAGAAGCATAAGGAACAAACCAAGAAGCCTAAGGAACCAAACTAAGAAGCATAAGGTACAAACAAAGAAGCCTAAGGAACCAAACCAAGAAGCATAAGGTACAAACAAAGAAGCCTAAGGAACCAAACCAAGAAGGATAAGGAGCAAACCAAGAAGCATAAGGAACAAACCAAGAAGCCTAAGGAACCAAACCAAGAAGCATAAGGTACAAACAAAGAAACCTAAGGAGCAATCCAATAAGCCTAAGGAACAATGACTTGGCATGTAGGCTTAGGGGTCTGTCCACAAACTGTACCTATGGATTCACATTGGCCACCACTGTGATTCTTGCAAAACCTCATAGTTTTGTGAATGCAGGAATGTGCAACTCAGTTTCCTATAACAGGTTAATAGGTGAGCCATGGACCCTAACAAGGCAAGTACAAAGTGAATATGGCAAACGCATGAGAATCACTGCTTACACAGAAGCCACCAGCCTCCTAATATTATATTGATCTCATTCTCCTAGAATTGTATTGCAAACCCAAAAGTTAATCACATGGCCCACATATCCCAGTTTTCACAGTATAGCCTGAAGTGTTTTCAATGGGCATCACAAAGCACACATTATCTTTAAACCCTGATACAATATTAAAATGTATATGAAGACCTTTCATCTAATAACTCAGCATTTGCATTGCTAAAATACTATTAAATGTTTATGAGCTCCAGATCTAAGAAAAAGCCCTGACTATAGTTTATAGATGCATTGGATACATCTGTATATATTTTATTGGAAACTGGCACCAATAACATTGTTCACAGGGTGACGCATAGCGGTGTGTCCTCCCGGATTACTTCGAATTGTTATGCATTTTATTTATAGAGCGTCGACCATTTCCATCTGATTTACAATCGATGGACGAGGAGCAGAAGATGCATTTTATACAGTTTCCAATTGATAAATGGACAATTAAAAGAGCGGGGGGGGGGGGGGAATGCATGCATTTGCTATTTCATCCTCTGACAAATTCCCCTGCTAGGTGATTTATTATCCCCCGAAGGTATGTTTACACAGCAAAATGGAATGCAGTTTTCAAATCGGAACCCCCAAATGGTCTATATATTTTATTTACCAAAGCAGAAGATTGCAGTTGCAGTGCAAAAAAACACATTGTTAGAATATGCCTTATACATATTAAAGATGAAATATGGGGAACTGGGACTGAAGAAAATAAAGATGAATCAAAAGGTGAATGGGTTGGACTATGACATGTGATGCAGACAAGATAAGATAGTCTGCCCTTAAAGCTGACATTTACCTACCCATTTGACAATGTGTCGTTGCCCTCCTGAGCACTTTCCCAATTCACCCGAATTATATTTTTTCTTTTTGATGTCATGATAGAAGCAGTTGTTCACTGCTAACTTCATGAATGTGTAATGGGAGCGCCCTGTGATGTTCTGCCTAGTGACATCGCCACAACTGCAAAGGCTTCATTCGCTAATGCTGGAAGCAGCTCCCAAAACTTTTCTGTTTAGCTCTATCACTCCACCCACACTGAGCAATGAAACTGAGCAGAGAAGTGTCAGGAGATGCTTCCTGCATTGATAAATGAAGCTTTTGCAGGTTCTGTCCAGCAGCTGCTGAGATGCAACGGCAGGAGGAAAGCT
Organism: Xenopus petersii; assembly: GCA_038501925.1. Taxonomy (NCBI): domain Eukaryota; kingdom Metazoa; phylum Chordata; class Amphibia; order Anura; family Pipidae; genus Xenopus; species Xenopus petersii. The sequence continues at coordinate 33,567,280 of CM076686.1, forward strand.
TGGAACACATTTATGGTGTTAGCAGTGATCAATGCTTGAGCTTTTGAGGGCTCAGTCCTAACCACAGCTGTTTTTAGTGCTGATTACTTTCATTAGATATGAATGAGAAACTCCTCTTGCTTCTTCCAGGTACTCAGTGGGCTGTCTGTCCAGAATCTGTATTTTTTGCGTCTCAATAATATGAAGAGAGGAAAGCAAAAGCAATTATTTAAGAATACTAATCATTTTTTATGACTAACTCACTAATCCTAATCTTTCAGCATGCTGCCTGGGGTAACCTGTGACTTATGCTTATCCTTTAATTATATAAACACCACTGCTAAAACCTGTTGCTGTTTCATTTGCTGTATTGCCACAAACTATCCCTTTTTGTCTCAAGCAACTAATAAAGTCCTCAAGTAACCATTTCTTGGCCATATTGGCATTTTCTCTCAGATGAGCCCTCACCAGGGTGGTAGAAAGGGTCAGATGCGGCTGAACTGTAGCTCTCAACATAGAATAATGGGAGTCAGTGGCTCTTGAACCAAATAATTTATTTTTAAGAGGTTGCAGCAAATAAATATCAGTATTTCACTATTTTAGGTACAGTGGCACAACATACAATGCAGGCTGCGCCAAAGGATTACAATTTTCTAACTCCCTACCCACATAAGACCCTACACTTGGTAAGATCCACCTGGGAACTACTCCCTACTTGATCTCCTTCGTGGAGCTCTGAAACTTTAGGATCTACAGCCACAATAATCCTTGGTCCTATTGTGAGACACTCCAATGCAGACATCAGTGCAGACCTGTGTCTCTTAGACTGGCAGTGTCATTGAGGCAGCTCTCACTTTTAGGATGCATCTGTCCATTCCCGGACTAGCAATCTGTGGGTTCTGGCAAATGCCAGAGGAGCTGCTATTAGGTGCTATAGAAAGTCACTATTTAGTGGGCTGGTGGGGCCTGTTTGTACGTGGAATGCCAGGGCCTATTTTGACTCCCAGTCGATTCCTGCATCTGCCCTTCTCTCATTCCCCCTGTTCCACTGACCATAAGAGGAGAGTAGCCATTATTCTCTCCCATCATTACTGCTTTAATCTTTATACCTACCTCCTTCATGTTTCCTTGTATACAGTTCACTGGTTTTGTCCCTTTCTCTGCACAATTGGCTTTCGTTTCCAGACACCCTACTGCTACTTTCTGTCTTTGAATTCTGCATGTTCTGCAATGATCTTGAGTGATTTTGGTCCTGGCCATCTCAATTGATCCATCTAAATACCTCCTTCAGTTTCCAGCAATGGACAGGTATAAATACCATTAATAATGGTCACTTCCTTGATCTGGACTTCACCAAAAACCTATCCCTATCTTCTGCATTATCAGTGATCTATGTCCTCTTTCAGATCATCTTGCCACTGTTTTTTGCACATTCTCCTCTCTGCTAACCCTCAAACTAAACAACTACACTGTTGACATATCTGCTCTAACTCTAAAGTATTTTATTGATTGGAGGGGGATAAACATTGTACATGATTCCTGATGGGTCAGCTCTATGGCTGCAGGAAGGGGGAACTCGTATGTAATGGTGGGGGTGAAGAGGGCAAAATCAATGTTTAATTTCCTTGACTCCTGATTCTACATTACACAACCACAGAGGGCCCTCATGCTACCCACCCCTGAGTGTCTCTATAATTTAGACAATTAGGATTATGATAGTGCTGCGTTTTAAATACCAGGGTTTTCATACCCTTTATTTCATTGTTGGCACAGACAGGCTTTAGCTATCTGGCAGCTCCTGCAGGCAATACTGTCTCTCTTTTATCAACAGCCTCTAAACATTTTGGATTTTCTTGTACAGGTATGGGACCTGTTATCCAGAATGCTTGGGACCAGGGGTTTTCCGGATAACAGATCGTTCCGTCATTTGGATCTTCATACCTTAAGTCTACTAGAATATCAGGTAAACATTAAATAAACCCAATAGTACCATTCTGCTCATTATGTCTTAGTTTGGATCATGTACAAGGTACTGTTTTATTATTACAGAGAAAAAGGAAATAATTTTTTTAAAAGTTGAATTTTTTGGATAAAATGAAGTCTATGGTAGACAGCCTTCCCAGAATTCAGAGCTTTCTGGATTACAGGTTTACGGATAACAGATCCCATACCTGTATTATTAATTTGTCTGTACTAATAACTTGCTAGACCCTATGCAGTCAGGTTTTCAACACTACACTGAGACAGCCTTACCTGGGGCAAATTCACTAAAGCGCGAAGCGGATAACGCTAGTGCAAATTTGCCAATTGACTAACGGGTGCTGGCATAAATTCGCTAGCGAAGTGGACCTACTCTAGCGCTACTTCGCACCCTTACGCCAGGCGAAGTTGCGCTATGGTGAAGGGACGTAACTACGCTAATTCACTAACTTGCGCATTTTACTGAACGTTACCTCTTGCGCCAGACTTGCCTTCGCCACCTCAGACCAGGCGAAGTGCAATAGATTAGATAGGGATTTTTTTTAAGTCCCAAAAAACGCTGGCGTCTTTTCCTTTTTTAAGGGTGATAGGCTGAAAAAGATCTTACATTTTTTTGGGGCTACCCTCCTTCCCCCCTACATTTCATAACATATTGCACCTAAACTATACAGTGGGCACATGTATAGGGCAAAATAACAACTCTATTTTATTTTATGAAGCTTTCCCTGGTGTAGTGTAATGTATTTGTTGCTACATATACGTCCATTGTACTTTAACTTGGCACTGTATGCAAATTAGGCATCACTAGCGCAACTTCACTTTGCTTGACGAATTAACACTAGCGCAACTTCGCTACTTTTTGCCTTCTTTCAAATTTTAGTGAATAAGCATCACACTGGTGAAACTTCGCCTATCGAAGTGCAGAGAAGGCATCGCTAGCGTATTTTTGCCGCTTAGTGAATTTGCCCCATAGAGTTGCAAATGATCTCCAAGGCCAAAGGACACTACTCTAATCTCATTCTAAAAACAAATCAATCTCTATGGGGCAAATTCACTAAGATGCGAAGTTGCGCCAGGCGCAATTTCGGCGCACTTCGCCAGGCATATTTTGGCAGCGCTCCGCAAATTCACTAAAATCCGAAGTTGCGCACAGGGGTAGCGTTAGTTTGCGAAGTTGCGCTAGCTTTAATTAGCCAAGCGAAGCGAAGTTTCGCTAGCGATGGTTAATTTGCATACAGCGCGAAATTCAAATTTCAATGGAGGAATAAGTATCTGCACTACAAATGCCTAGAAAACCTTCAAATCAGCAAATATAAATTTTATTTTGTCCTACACATGTGCCCACTGTCTAGGTAAGTTGCCATGAGTCAGGAAATGTAGGGGGGAAGGAGGGGAGCCCCAAAACAATTTTAGATCTTTTTCAGCCTATCACCCATCATGTAGAAAACACGCCAGCGTTTTTTGGGACTTAGAAAAAAATTCGACTTTTTTGGAAACAATCCCTATCTACTCTATTGCGCTTCGCCTGGTCTGAGGTGGCGAAGGAAGTCTAGCGTAAAAGGTAGCGTTCAGTACACTGCGCAAGTTAGTGAATTTGCGTAGTTACATCGCTAGCGAAAATTCGCCTGGCGTAAGTGTGCGAAGTAACACTAGCGAATTTACGCCAGCGTTCGTAAGTGAATTTGCGAAGTACCAAAAATGCCAAACGCTAGCGAATTGACGCTAGTGTTCGGCACTTCGGCGCTTAGTGAATTTGCGCCTATATCTTTAAAGATGTGGTTCAACTTTAAATGAACGTTTAGTATAATGTAGAGAGTGATATTCTGAGACAATTTGTAAATGATTTCTATTTTTTATTATTTATTTTGGAGTTATTTAGCTTTTTATTCAGCAGATCTCCAGTCTGCAATTTCAAGAGACTAAAATATGAATAGGAGAGGGGACCTGAATAAAAAGACGAGTAATAAAACTTTGCTGGAAAGAGTCAGAAGAAGAAAGGCAAATCATTCAAAAACTATTAAAAATAAAAATGAAGGCCAAATGAAAATGATTTGAATTAGAGATTCTCAAACATAATTCCTGGATATGTAAATCGAAGGGATTGGACCTGGTTTTGAATGTGCGTTGCCTGTTGGAAACTCAATAAAATACTTTTAAAAAATACATTTTAGCAATTAAAAAATGATTTTATATATCTATTTTCATTCTACTAGATTTATCCTCTGCTTGACCATTCCATTCTATTGAAAATGTGAAATGAATGAAAATACTGTACAGTAAATGCTGTTGCCCCAATTTACTCCTTTGCTTCCAGCTTCCCCTGATTGCCAATAAGTCAGCTGGACTTTACAGGAGCCACAACTTAATAAGAGCTGCAGAGCCCCAGGCCATATATTTCTAGTATTTGAAGTCTTTGCTTGGTTGCTGTCCAAGTGCTTGTCTACATATGACTGAATATGTCTATTTTTTTCCCTAAAAGAAGACGACTGCTTCTCTAATCAATAGAAAATAGTAAGTTGAGAACATAAGGTAATAGTCTGAATTCACTGGAGTGGCACGATTAATAGCTGTGCATGTTCTGAACAAGAGTTGGCAGCAGCAGATTCCCTGTTTTCGGGTTCTGGAGATCTCTAGCAGAAATTGCTAGCTGTAACTCTGATAAGATGTCATTACGGCCAGAGCATCCTCCTGCCATGCTGGACAAAATACAATTCTTGGCATTTTCTGTTAGTAGATGGGTGAACGAGGATACTGGGAGTTGCAGTTCACTCCCAATGGAGGGCGATGTGCTAGTTGAAGAGTTTACCATAATAATTTTATTGATATTATGCTTAATATTGGATCATGTGCCATTCCTTTGGTTGCAAGGTCACCCATGTCCCTTGCGGCATATGATAATAATAAAACAATAGGAGGCCCACGGGAGGTGAAAATAAGCTTGTGCACCTGTACATGTACACCAGCTAAGGACCATATCCCTTTTTCTATGTTTGATCATTGCAACATGTCTAAAAAATATGAATACAGGTATGGGACTGTTATCCAGAATGTTTGGGACCATTAAATGTATTAAATAAATTATTTGAACATGAAATAAACATAATAGGATTATTTGCCTCCAGTAAGGATTTATTATATTTTGATTTGGATTGAGTACAAGATACTGTTTTATTATTACAGAGAAAAGGGAAATCATTTTTTTTAAAAAAAAAAAAACCATGAGGTGGGCAATATCGGGCTGATCCGATCGTGGGCCCAACGATCGGAGCATAACGAAGGGTAACGGGACTGTCGACAGCTTTCATCGGCCCGTGTATGGCCCCCCACCTTTACTTGCTGCTGCTCTGCAAAAGTGCATTACACAGACCTGCCACTAGATGTCAGCAATGAGCTTTGAATCTGTAAAGGTTCTGCACATGTTGCCAGGCAAACTTTCCCTTGTCTTGAAAGTCCAACCTCTCTGCTTGTAGAGAATTCCCTTTTATAGATAGAAATGCACATGCAAAGGGAGTTTACCTTAAATGCTAATATATACCATTATCCATTATTATTATGGCACCAACATATTCTAAAGTGCTAGGGTCCATCCCTGACCCTGTTTGCTGCCTGGCCTCCTTCCCTGGCCCTCCCTGCAGAAATTTTTAGCACAATTTCATCCGATTTGTGAAGTGCAAGTGTAATTGTCCAGGTGAAACATCAGCTTTGTATTTAGTTAAGTGCAATTTGGTCAGTAGGTGGCTGAACCCTTAAATTCTCTGAATATAATCTAATCCAGGGATCCCCAACCTTTTGAACCAGTGAGCAACATTCAGAGGTAAAGGGAGTTGGGGAGCAACACTAGTACGAAAATGTTCTTGGGGTGCCAAATAAGTGCTGTGATTGGCCATTTGATAGACCCTATGTGGATCTTCAACCTACATTGAGGCTCTGTTTGGCAGTACACCTGGTTTTTATACAACCAAAACTTGCCTCCAAGTCTAGAATTCAAAAATAAACACCTGCTCTGAGGCCACTGGGAGCGACATCCGAGGGGTTAGGGAGCAACATGTTACTCATGAGCTACTGGTTGGGGATCACTGATCTAATCAATATAGTTTATGTTATGATACAGAACGGGGCTATACCCAATGGCCTTTAAATGGGTGGTGTGACTTTAAGTGAACTTTTAGTATGTTATAGAATGACTAATTCTAAGCAACTTTTCAATTGCTTTTTCTTTTTTATCGTTTTTGAATTATTTTCCTTCTTCTTCTGTCTCTTTCCAGCTTTTAAATGGGGGGAGGGTTTACTGACCCCATGTAAAAATCAAATTACAAACGTATTGTTATTGCTACTTTTTTTTAGCTCATCTATCTATTCAGGCCTTCTATTCTTCCTCTACCTTCTATTCATATTCCAGTCTCTTATTCAAATGAATGCATGGTTGCTAAGGTAACGTGGACCCTAGCAACTGGAGTACTGAAACTGGAGAGCTATTGAATAAAAAGGTAAATAACTCAAAAACCACAAATAATAAAACATGAAAACGTATTGCAAATTGTCTCTATTACCGGTACTCTCTACATCATAAAAGGGTAAACAACCCCTTTAATGGAAGTGAGAAAGAATTGCCCCAGAGGTGCTGAGAGAAAGGCAATAAGGCCAAAGCCAAATCATATATGAGCTGTCTCACACTAGCCTCCCACTCCCCCTAAAGAAAAAAAGCATATCCACTCCAGCCCATGTTTCCTTATTCACTAGTCTGCAGGAATAATAAGCAAAGGAAGTATATTCAGTAAATCCCCAACACATGCCAGAGCTAATTGCCTATGCTTTCCTTTACCTCCCCCATTTACATAGCACGACCTGGGACTAGGGATGTAGCGAACTGCCGATTTGATGTTCGCGAACGCCGTTCGCGAACACCGGCAAAAAATGCGAACGTTCGCGAACTTCGAACACCCGCTAAAATCGTTCGATTCGAACGATCGAAGGATTTTCGTTCGATTGAAGGATTTTCATTCGTTCTAATGCTTTTCATTCGATCGAATGCTTACAATCGTTCGAACGAATGGAAATCGTTCGATTTTTAGCGGTCGAAGGAATTCGAATGGTCGAATGGTCGAACGAATCGAACGCGAACCCAAATTGGCGGGCGCGAACAAGTTCGCCGGCGAACAGTTCGCTACATCCCTACCTGGGACTCTTTCATGTTGCTTATACACCCAGCCTCAGTTTATTTTGTTAAATCTTTCCAGACACCATCAAGTCTTTCTAATCATTAAATCACTTCAAAAGGAAAATCATTATCTTAAGATGTAATGGGACACAGGGGGATTCCCAGCGTTTTGATGCCCACGCAATTTTTCCAGCTCAGCAGGTGGCAAAATGTTGTGAATTTCCCCTCCATTATGGGAATCTCAAATCCATCTTCATCATCATGATTTATTTATTTACATAGTGCCAGCAAGTTACATCTTCCTTTATAATGAACAGAGGTTTTAATCTCCCCAAACTGCCTTCCCTGCTGGCATCGCCGGCAGGATAGCACTCGGAGTGATTCGTTTACCGAAGTCGCTTGAAGTTGCTTCACGAGGAAACTTCGGGCGACTTCGGAAAATGAATCACTCAGAGTGCAATTCAGTCGGTGACTTAGCCAGCGAGGAGGCAGTTTGGGGAGATTAGTCACCTAAAAAAAAGGCGATTTGTCGCCAGGCTGCTAATTTCCCCAAATCTTCTTGCCCGTCTCTTTAACAAACAAGGATTACAGAGTAAAAAGTTTGTTTTAAATAGTGTTTAACCAGTGCCCACTGCTAGAGTAAGAGAGCAGAGACAATATATAAAGTGAGTGATGGTTTTCAGTTTTTATTATGTGTGATTTTGGAGTTATTTCGCTTTTTGTTCGGCAGCTCTCCAGTTTGCAACTTGAGCAATCCCATTGCTAGGTTCCAAATAACCCTAGCAACCATGTATTGATTGGAATAAGAGACTGGAATATGAATAGTAGAGGCCTGAATAGAAAGACGAGTTATAAAAAGTAGCAGTAACAATAAATGTGTAGCCTTACAGAGCATTTGTGTTTTAGCTGGGGTCAGTGACCCCCATTTGAAAGCTGGAAAGTGTCAGAAGAATAAAGCAAATAGTTCAAAGGCCCATTGAAAAGTTGTTTAGACTTAGCCATTCTATAACTAACTAAAAGTAATTGTAAAGTTGACCCCCTAACACTTCAAGACTGCTTTGTGTCAGGGGCGGAACTACCGGGGGAGCAGGGGGTGCGAGCGGGCCAGGGCCCGCACCCCCTCAGGACCCCCCTGCAGTCCGCGCGCCGCATATTCCCGGCCAGTTCCGGGTGTACGGAGGGAGGCGGGGGGCCCGGCTGTGCGTCCTGCGCCAGGGCCTGCCCCCCTCTAGTTCCGTTTCTGCTTTGTTTCCAGATGATTTAATATTAATGCATTAGTTACTTCAAGTTTCTGACTTCCCTATGTTTTAGAATTTATTTGTAAGTCAGTGACAGCTTTTTACAAAATGTCATACAGATTGCAGTTGTAATGATAATCCACAAGATGGCACTGTAGTATTGGTGAACTTTTAATTCCTAGGTCATACATATTCTCAAACAAATATAAAACTTTTAAATGGAAAATAATGTTATTATAAAACAAGAAGCCACGGATCTAACATTAGATAAGGATCATGGGAATGGCGTGAGAAAAGGGCTTAGCAAACCTTCTGAGTAAGGGCAGGACTTCACGGGCGATTTCGCATCGATCCGACGTTGGATGCGACGGAAACAAGGTAAGTAATTCAATTGTCGCATCGTGTCGCATTGTTGATGCGACGCAACACGACTGTCGGATGCAGACAATGCACGTCTGTCGTGTCGCGTCGGATCGCTGCAAAATCACCTGTGAAGTCCTGCCCTAAGTACTTACCTTAAGGGTCAGGCCACACTGGGCGTTTTGGGGAGATTTTGTTGCCTGGAGACTAATCGCCTCGTTTTTGCAGTGACCAATCTCCCCAAACGCCTTCCTTCACTCTGCGCCGGCTTAAATGAAAAAACGCCGGCGCTAATCACACACGGCGATTCGTTTTCCGAAGTCAACTGAAGTTTCCACGACCAAATCTCCCCAAAACGCCCAGTGTGGCCTGACCCTTAGGGGCTGATTTATCAATGTTGGTTTTTATCTCCATTGGGGTATTTTAGAACTCACAAACTCGAATTATAACATTAAATCAAGTATTTATTAAGCTAAAAAACTGCAGTCTGAAACCGAGTGACATCTTAAAAGCTGGTAAGGTCATGTAGAAGTCCATGGGAGCTTTCCTAGGCCACATTTAAACTCATTTTGAGTTTTTCTGGGGGTTTCTTTGGTGTGTAAACTCACAAATTTTATGGTATTCAAGTTTTTTCCACCATTTTATTTGAGTTTTTTTATATTATTATGCTTTATTAAATACGCTACTGTTCAGGTTTTAATTTTTATTCAAAGTTTAAGTTTATTGTTTCAATTATTTATTTCTAGTTATTATTTCTAGTTATTTAAATTTTAAGTTTAGGGAAAGTTTATTTGAAATAGAAAAAAACCTCTGAAATTCCACAAATTCAAATTTTGACAATTAGGCTGTTAGAGATAACAGAATACAGACTAGGATGCTAGTATTTGATACATGCCATGTTATCTGGGCACATAAGGAGCGATATCGTAACGATATTGTATGATAGCTGAAGCATGAGTTGATAGATCTCAATTGAGAAGGTTTAGTACCTTAGAGCAGAGACAGGGAACATTAAGAGCAATATCAGATGTGGGAGCATCAGCATTTCTGAGGCAGGAGATACCTCAACCGATTAACTTTCCTGCACAGGGGTCCGGGGGGGCTGCAGCGATAGTACGGAGAGGGCAATTGCGCTCTCTTGCACTAGAAAAGCCAAATTTCCAGTTTAAAATATTGAAATTTGACTCTTAAAGAGGTTGTTCACCTTCCAAAACTTTTTTCAGTTCAATTTTTTTCAGATTGCTCCCCAGAAATAAAGACTATTTTCAATTACTTTCCATTATTTATTTTTTACTGTTTTTCCAAAATCTCAGTTTAAGGTTGAATGTTCGTGTCTCTGGTGTTTCAGTCTGGCATCTCAGTAATTCAGGGGCAGACTCTAAACTGTTACAATTTGCTACATTATAAGATATTTTCCCCTATAAGATATTTTCCCCTATAACGGAACGATCACAATGGGCTCCGACGGGCCGGTCGGGAGAAAAATCAAATCTTCCCGATCGATATCGTGTCCAGATATCGATCGGAAAGACCCGTTGGAAGCCTCCATACACAGGCAGATTAGCTGTCAAATTGGTCTAAATGACCGATATCGGCAGCTTTATCTGCTCGTGTATGACTACCATTAGTTGATACATTTCTCAGCAGCATCTCTGGAGTATTAGCAACTATTGTATCAATTCTAACAGCTGCCTTTAATGAAACCCAGAGATTCTGCTCAGCAGGGACAAAGATAAGAAATTTATCAATTAAATGTATCATGTGTCAGCGACCCCTCCTCCCTATCTATCTCACTGCTCAACATCAGCTGCTCCCATATGCATATCCCTTCACTGGCTCACAATCTCCTCTAGAATCAAATTCAAACTTCTCACACTTACATTCAAGGCCCTTAACAGTGAAGCCCCTCCCTATATTTCATCTCTGATCTCTAAATACTCTCCTTAACGCTACCTTCTCTCTACTTCTGATCTTCGACTTGCTTCTCCTCTCATCACTTCTGCCCATTCTCATCTACAAGACTTCTCTCGGGCCTCTGCTTTTCTCTGGAATTCTCTGCCTCGAGCTGTCAGACTTCTCCTTCTTTCGAATGCTTCTTAAAGGAACAGTAACACCAAAAAATGAAAGTGTTTTAATGTAATGAAAATATCATGTACTGTTGCTCTGCACTGGTAAAACTGATCTGTTTGCTTCAGAAACACTACTATAGTTCATATAAACAAGCTGCTGTGTAGCAATGGCGGAAATTGAAAAACGGCTATATGGCACAGGTTAACTAATAGATAAAAGATAACACCATTAGACAGACAGAGCTTATCTGCTATCTGATGTGTAACCTGAGCCTTTTCTCCTTTGAATGGCTGCCCCCATTGCTACACAGCAGCTAATTTATATAAAAATAGTAGTGTTTCTTAAGCAAACACAGCAGTTTTACCAGTGCAGGGCAACACTGCATTCTATTTTCATTACTTTAAAACACTTTTATTCTTTGACGTTACTGTTCATTTAAAGACCCACCTGTTTAAAGAAGCTTATTCACTGTACCTTAATTAATCAGTCATTGTATTATAAATCACAAAATCTATAACCCTAATGTCTCAATTGTACCCTAACTTTTAGTTTGTAAACTCTTGCATTTAGGCCGATCTAATCCTACTTTACTCTGTAAACCCTAGTTTGTCATTCACCATTTATTCTCCATTTGTTATAAACTAAGGTAAAGCACAGCGTAACTTGTCGGCAATATATAAATAAATGATGATGATGATTGGTTTAAATATTTGTCTTTATAGTCCATGATATGGCTTCTTGGGAGTAATTTAATGATAGCTGGAAAGGTCATCAGGAAGGTGGAAGGTGCACCAGGTCTAGTAAACCATATGCAGTTTAAATTGAGACAGCTCCAATCATCCAGCAATCAAAAGTATTTGGTGCACGTACAATCAGTGTTCCACTATCCACTTCCAAGGTATCTGGATAAAGTTATTTGTATAGCACCACGTTTTTAATAATTAAAATGTCTTTATTGGATACACACGACAGATCCTGGTTAACAGCGACGTTTCAGGCCACAACCTGCCTTTTATCAAGCTTTATAAAAGGCCGATTGTGGCCTGAAACATCACTGTTAACCAGGTTCTGCCATGTGTATCCAATAAAGGCATTTTAATTATTAAAAACTTGGTTCTGTACGAATAACTTTATCCAGATAGTAAACCATAGCAATCAGGTGACCTGTAAATGCTGCTTGCTGATTGGTTGCTGTGGGTTACTAGACCTGATGCAAACTAAAGAGTATGTTTTTCTGTTTACTTGCAGTACATTGTTTGCACTATGCAATGCATGCCTTGGCACTCCTGTAATGTAAATGTGATTGTGCAAACAAAAACCCACTCTGCTGGAGAAAAATGGGTGTAGGCGAGGATATTTTAAAATTGCTATCTTAAAAAGAACATTTTTTTTTGAGCAGCAACATCACAAGCACAATGATCAGCTCCCCGTACAACAGATCCCCCGTACAACCGGATTTACTAAGAGACCATTAAATATTGTGCCCGCAGTGGTCTCATTAGGCCCCAGGCAGCGCATAACTACTCCCCCCTGCGCTGGCTGCCACTTCTCTTCATCAGCAACATAATCCATCGTATAGGAGGAGGAAGGGGGCCCGGGCAGTCACTGCATCACATCCATGAGTAGCCAGGAGGAGGATCGATGGTCGCCTTTTCACCGTTTCTGTACAGGACAGGAAGTGCAGTTTCTGTAAGTTATTTCTTAATAAAGGCTTTGTGATTTTAAAGTATTATTTGTGTTGGTGTTTATTTTTTGATGTGTACTAATGAATTTTTTTACATTTTTTTTTGATGTTACTGGTCCTTTAAGAGCCAGGGGAAAAATTTGATGTAAAGTGCAAAAGTGCTCACAAGAGCACTCTGAGCAATTTTGCCTGAATATGTTTTGAGGGTCTGCATCTCCTTCAAAGTCACTCCATCAAATAGTTTGTGCAAACTTAAAAGCAATTATATAAATATCCCAAATTAAAAGGGAGTATGATCCGTCACTCGTGAGTTATACTGATGTCAGTGTAAGTAGTGTGAGTGGGAGTAACTGTGTGTGTGGGTGTGCTGCGTGTGTTATTGTGAGTTAAACTAATTGTGTGTATCAAATGAAATATAATATATCTCTCAGTGCAACTAATCTTCTGCCATATACCAAGGCATGAACAGGCATCATTCTTTTTCAGGTCTGAGCGTCTACTATATTTCTGCGTTGTTAACGATGCCATTAGGCAACTGGCGAAATTAGATTAAATTGATCCTAATTTGCATTTCCATGGAAATAACATAAAGATATTGCTACAAGGTGGAAGTTGATTTGTAAGGAATTCTGTATACATGAGAAAAACGACCGTCTTCCATTAAAGCCACATCTGTGATAGATAGTTTGCATTTTGCTTAGGTTTTATATTTACTGGGGCCATTAATTAATGGTAATCTACTGGTCTATCATCTTGCTGTCAGCTGTGGCATCACTAATTGCTCCCTCGATACTGCTGCTTTGGCTCACTGTCTAGTCCAGGGTCCTCAACCTTTTTACCTGGCAGCCACATTCAATTGTTAAAAGGGTTGGGGAAAAAAAGTCCCCGGGGATGCAAAATAAGGGTTGCTATTGCCTATTTGGTAGCCCTATGTGGACTGGTAGCCTACAGGACCCTCTGTTTGGAAGTAGACCTGTTTTTTATACAACCAAAACTTGCCTCCAATCCAGGAATTCAAAAATAAGCACCTGCTTCGAGGCAATTGAGAGCAATATCCAAGGGGTTGGTAAGCATGAGGGATACACCAAATCCAGGTGGGAATTCACTTAAATTCCAACATGGAGCTTTGGATTTGGCTGTATCCTTAGCATTCCGTCAAACCAAATCCAAACTATTAATGCTATGTGACTTTAAAGTACTGGACAACTGAAAAATCTAATTATGAGAATGAAGCTCCAATTTGAATCAGTATTCAGCTCATCTTTTGTGTGTGATTGAACCCCAAAAAATAGAATTTAGAGTAAAAATAGAATTTAGAGTATCCCTACATCACAGGAGATATGATCAGCTGGACCCTCTGGAGAAAATCAAAGGGATTGTACTTCGGGATTCCTCAGCAAGGCCTGTAGGAACCAACTGTTGCTGGAGAACCTCTAGACTAGCCAGTTACTGTTATACATTCAGTAGTCCTTCCAATGAAGCAGGCAACACATTGCAACCTCGTTATAGAATGTCACTGGTAGAGTCTGCAGGCTTGTCCAGCCTAAACTTTGCCCACTGGGCTGGTCACAACACAACAACTTCTCACTTCTAAAAGATGAGAACCATCTGAAGTAGCATTCCCTTCCGTTTGGTACAGATGAGACACTTTGCTAGTCTTCTCTATGGAGAACCAGTAATCTTGCTGTGGCCCTTTCCACTGAATGAGTATTTTTTATTTACTGAGTGGAGGGGGACAGAATGTAAATGAAAGAAAAGTGACCCCTGTTATTTAACTTGAAATAGTTACGCTTGTGCCATATCGTTGTTTCTCTGAAACCCTAAGAAAGGGGAAATATTTATAAAAGTGCCCCTCCCAAAAAAAAAAAAAATAATCTGTGATGCTCCGTTCTAATTCTATTTCATTACATTATTTTATAGAGAAATCTTTGCTGAATGTCCTCTTCATTCCTGTTTACTGAAGGTGACTGTTGAAATGCACCAAAAGTTACCTAATTTGACGCTCCACAAATCCTATGTTTTATCTTGTTGTTTAAAGTGCTATGCTGTTGAAATGTGAACAACATGCGTTGGATATTCAGTATCTACAACAATGGTAGATGAAATGCCTTTGGCAAATCTCCACTAGCAGTCATGCTTTTATTTAGGATATATGGAATTCTTTAACCAGTAACATATATCATAAAAGCATCCTGTGTGGATATATTACTTATCCACTTTCAAACAGGTAATCCCATCCGCTAAGGTTACAATTAACTTTCAGAACTGATTTCAGAGTCGCTCATTCAGAGTTAATTCTGTGTTATTCCCCATCCTCTGTCTTGTATAGAGCCACATGGCTTTTTGCATGCATCATTTACTTAATTGAGTACAAGCAATAGCAGCATGGTTCATTAGCCAAGACACTGCTCTTCATTGCGGACAGCCAGTGCCTGCTCCTGAACTGAGCTTGCTATAGAAGAGAAGCGTAATACTTGTTCCAAAATATCAGGACGTGGGTAAGCAGAGGGAAGACAAGTAGGGGAACACCTATTTTACCTTCACAAGGAAATCTACCAGTTTGATCTGATAGACTGCATCCATACCTAATCTTCCATAATTCCATTCTGGTAAGTTTTAGCTAAGGATAAGGTTGCCACTTCTTCCTGTTTTAATGGAATCTTGAGCAGAGATCTGCCTCGCATTGTTTATAGACATTGTGTTTAATATTAAATATAATGACAACCCTAGCTCAGGCTTTAGTGGCCTAACAAAAAATAAATGTTTCCAAGCAAACCGTTGAGAAGAGCGACCTGTTTCACAAAAATATGTATACTGCTGTTCTGGACCCTTTGATATCCTGAGCCACAAGGCAAAAACAAGTCTAAGCAAAGGAGAGCCCAAATGCTGGGTAATACTGGTAGATCAGCCCCTAAGAAAAAAGATCAGTCAACATGTATGAGAGGCAGCCCTAAGCCATGTCCTAAGCCATGGAACAGGCTTCAGGTCAGGACCAGTGGCAGTTAAAGGCAAAGTCAGGTAACAGACCTCAGTGCATTGCAGATGGCAGTCAAAGGCAAAGTCGACAAACAGGCCACAGGTCAAGGAAGGCAGAAGGTGCCATTGGTCAGAAATAAAAAATGTAATAGAAAGGATAGTAACCATGTCAGAAGCAGACCTGGGAACTCAGGAATTGGGATCAGTAGGACTAAAATAGGAACAAAGGAGACAGAAGCTGGAGCCAGGAAGTAAAGCTACAGGATCAGCATTAACCTCAATTATAAAAAAAACTGTTAGGAGGCAAGGACTGTTTTTTAAATGCCATTTATTGCTAGATTGCTGATTGTTCACAGGTTAATGTAGAAATATTTCAAAGGCAAAAAGCATCCAGAGGCTCAACAAAGAAAAGCACTAGCAACCCAGGGTTTGAGATTGGACAGGTCCTGACACCTGAGGTTTGCTGCCTCTTATATAACTTATATTCCTACTTATATGGTATTTATGTTTGCTAGTCTCTATTCAAATTCTCAACTCTTTTACTGTTTAAAAAGGTCACTGCTCCTAAGTCCAAGGCTTGGAGGACAACTTCAGAAATGATCTTGATAGCAATGTTGTTAAAAACAAGCTTAAACTGGGGGGGGGGGCGCTGGTGAGCAGCGATCCAAGATGGCCGCACCTTGATCACGCTCGTACCGATGGGGCACTAAATCCTTGGAGAATCACTGCTTTTATCCACAATTGGGCAATTCGAGAACGGCTAAGTCTCCCGGAGTTATCGGGGATCTCGGATGGCAAATAGAAGACGCAGACGGGAACAGAAAGGCCCGCGTATCTTCTCATTACGCCACGAGGAGCGTTGCGTCACGTCCAACTAGGCCTCGATCCCCAACCTCGTCTGCTATGGCCTCGCAAGTGGATTCCTGGCTAGAGAGTGACTCGCAACCAACTGCGCTCTCAACCTCACCTCAAGGTCCCTCAGATGACTCGGCCTTACTCAACAAATTTAAATCTATGCTTCAGCAAGAACTGGCGTCTATGGCGACTGCTATATCAGCGGACATTGCTAAACAGCTACTTGATCTGGGCCAAAGGACCGATGTTCTGGAGCTGCTATCCCGCCTCGGCCTGTCACCGCACCAACCAGACAACCCGGCGAAGTCTCCAAGGCCTGCTCAACCCCGTCGAGTCAGCCCTATCTGGGAGAGAGCTTCAGGATCACCACGGCGGAGAACCTCACCCACTTGAATATTTGGGGAGCACTCCTGGGAAAAATTCACTGGATTACGTCCGGGACGGTAATCTGGACGGTTGGTGAGATACAACCATTGTTTCAGTTCTCTTTCCCCTCCCTTTTTATGTGTTTCAGTTGGGCCATACATCCATCACACATGTTTCACCTGATGCCCCCCATGTTTTCTCCCCGTGACAACTTAGGGGAATACCTTCTCTCCTTTTTTCACGATTGTGACTATTTTGGGATGTTGGCTAGTGGAAGATTGGTGTTGATGACGCACTTATCCTTGTTTCTATACCTCCATTGAATTAACGTGGGGGGGTCATCGACCCTTGTTGCTCCCAATTATGCTTGCCCATTGTAATCCACTTCCTTCCAGGGCTTGCCCCCCGGGTTTATCTTGTTGCCCCCAACAGTTTTGTCTCTCTGTCCCTCACAGGTTGTAGGGATTGTGGGGCGGGACTCGTCAAACGGTGGAGGATTCCGCCGACAAGACCTTGCACAATTGTGTACTTCACTGTAAGGTTACCTTTTCAAGTTTTATTTTTTTTTTATTAAGATGTTTTACTTTATTGAGAAGGTGGTTCTCATACTTGATGGATGTCAATATAATCCATGCAACTTTTATGTGCTAATTACTTTGTTGTATATATGTTTGCTATTTGGTCCTTATATTCACAATGGATCTGAAAATCTTATCCCATAATGTCCAAGGTTTTAACTCCCCGGGGAAAAGAAGGAAGGCCTTTCAATATTACAACTCCCTCCATATAGATGTTTTACTTCTCCAGGAAACCCACTTCTCTAAGACCTCCTACCCCAAATTTGTACATAAGAATTACCCAACGGTTTAAATGGCTAATAACACCACGAAAACTAGAGGTGTAGCAATCTACTTGAGGAAGGGTTTACACCTACAGGTGCTGGAGACCTTTGCTGACCCGGAGGGTAGATATGTCACTTTGAAAACCTTAATTGACGAAATGAAACTGACCCTAGTCTCCTACTATGCCCCAATTTCGGGGCAATTCTCGTTTTTTGAAAAGTTGGTGGGCTTTCTGTCACATTGGGGTGATGGTCATCTCATTATTGGGGGGGTTACCAACAGCGTCCTCGATAGGTATTGGGATAGACAAACAATTTCAACACCTGCTGATCTCCCCCTCCCCCATATTTCGCCAGAGGGGACAAAAATTGGTAAATTATGCAACTCGGAAGGTTGGGTAGATGTCTGGAGAGAGCTCCACCCGGGAGTTAGACAATTTACACACTTTTCCTCGCCCCATAATCTCTATACTAGGATTGATCACATTTGGTCCTCACAAAGCTTGTTATCGATGCCTCAGTCCTCCAGAATTTTGCACATGTCTTGGTCAAATCACTCACCTGTCCTTTATAAACTTACTTTGCTACACATACCCAAAACTTTGGCAAGGTGGCGTATGAATGAATCACTTTTAAAAGTGCCAGACCTATACAAACGTTTAGAAACTGCCCTCAATGCATATTTTCTGGAAAATGAATCTACCATTTCTTCTTCCGCTATGATCTGGGAAGCTCATAAAGCTGTAATTAGAGGGCTTTTGATACAATGAGGATCACAGCGGAAAAAGCAACAGAATTTGGAGATTGCTACTTTATCCGCACAATTAAGTGATCTAATGATACGGCAAACGGACGACCCCAATATAGACTTAAGAACACAAATCAACCAAACTCGTACGAAATTAGATCTTGTCCTCACCCATAAAGCAGAGAAAGCTTGGAAATGGTCCCAACAAAAATTATACTATCACACTAATAAACCTAGCCGTATGTTCGCGAAAAGACTCCGAAATCGCCTATACTTTACCCCCATCACTAAACTTAAAACTTCCACCGGGTTCACTACTACTTCAATGCAATCTATCTTGGGAGAATTTCACATTTTCTACAAAAAATTGTATCAAGCCACACCGACTCCCCAACCTCACCAATTTGATTCGTTTTTTCAGGATATTACATTACCACCTCTAACCCCCCCCCCGCAACTCCAATCCTTAAATGCAAAAATAACGGAGGAGGAAATATTAGCGGCTATTAAACTATTGAAACTTCCCAAATCTCCTGGACCGGATGGTTTCCCGGCGTTATATTATAAGAAATTCTCACAAGTCCTCACCCCACATCTAGTCAGTTGCTCACGGATGATAAACTACCACCCCAAACTTTAATGGCCACGATTACTCCGATCCCCAAACCAGACTCTTACTCAACGGACTGTAAGAATTACCGCCCCATCTCTGTCTTAAACTTAGATATAAAAAATTTTGGCCAAAGTCCTAGCCACTCGTCTTAGTAAAATCTTGCCATCCCTGATTCACAGAGATCAAGTGGGGTTTGTTGGGGGCCGACAGCCCACAGATGCTATACGTAGACTAATTCTTTTAACAGAAGGAGCCCAAAACACCTCCACCCCCTCCATGCTCCTGAAGCTTGACATTAAAAAGGCTTTCGACTCTGTAGCATGGCCCTACCTTTACTTTACCCTACAAAAATGGGGTATGGGCGACAACTTTCTTACATGGATCCACGCTCTATATGACCATCCAATGGCAAAGGTACATATTGGACCGTATTCCTCTTCCACCATTCAATATTGAGAGGGGGACAAGACAGGGGTGTCCGCTCTCCTTTGCTCTTTGACTTAGTGCTTGAACCTCTAGCCTTAGCTATTAGAAACAACCCCGATATTACAGGTTTCAAAGATGATACCCACCATCATAAACTCAGTATGTTCGCAGATGATGTCACACTATTTCTGACCCGCCCACTTATATCGCTTCCCAATTTATATAATGTCTTGAATAAATTTGGGAATATCTCTGGCCTTACATTGAATCATGCCAAAACTGAGGCCCTGAATATAAATCTACCTAAGGACTTAACCAAATTGTTAACCCTCAATTTTGAGTTTCAGTGGAGTGCCAAACAGATAACGGTATTGGGTGTTAAATTAACTAACTCATTTGACCAATTATATGCGGCTAATTACCCTGCTATGTACCGCAAGTTACGTAAACTTCTGGAGGACTGGGGGAAATATCACATATCTTGGTTGGGGAGAGTGTCAGCAATCAAAATGGTCCTACTACCGAAAATCCTTTATTTATTCAGGGTATTACCTATCCCAATAGTGAAATCAGACTTAAGGAAACTGGAATATAATGTCTTGAAATTTGTGTGGAACAATAAAGTTCCCAGGGTAAAGCTTATCACTCTGCAAAGATCTACCACGGAAGGAGGCCTCTGTCTTCCGAACCTCTGGAAGTATTATGTAGCTGCACAGTTAGCTCACCTGCCAGCCATGCATGCCAGGAGCAATGGCCCATTGTGGCAATCTCTGGAAGACTGGTTTGTACAACTTTTTCAGCTGAAGCTATGATATGGTCGGGGCTGAGACATGGGCCACCAACAATCAGTCGTACTCTACGACACTCTCTTAAACTTTGGGATACAAACTCACCTACCTACTCGTTATCCTCAGCCCACTCCCCCATTAGACCACTTTTCTGTAATCCTCAATTTACCCCAGGTATCCAAAGCCACTCATTTCAGTGGTGGAGTGACCATAACCTTATACGAGTAAAAGACCTGCTCACCGTTAGGGGCCCTGCTACCTTTGACTATTTACGAGAAAGGTATAACCTCTCAGATTCAGAGTATTTTCAGGCGAACCAGCTCTTACATTTTGTTGCTGAACATTGGAGACAACATCTACCTGAGGCCCCAAGTAAGACCTTTTTTGAGAAATGGTGTACAGATGGAGTTGCACCCTTGAAAGCGATCTCCTCTATGTACAGATATATCAACTCCCCTACTTCCTTACTTGACACGAGATATAGTCAGTCATGGGAAAAAGAACTGGGGAGATCTCTAACTGATAAACAATGGAGTAAATTATGGGACAACCTTAGAAAATGTTCTAATAATACCATTATATTAGAATCGGGTTACAAGGTTCTCTTCCGGTGGTATCTCACTCCTAACCGGTTAGCGCTTATGTATCCGAATCTACAGAACAAATGTTTTCGGGGATGCGATACGATAGGGGATATGGCACACATCTGGTGGAATTGCCCTCGGGCGATCAGGTATTGGATTAGGGTGTATAATCTAATTTTCGGTGTTCTGAATGTGAATTTATTGAAAGATCCCTATGAGGCGTTAATGGGATCCCCACCACAAAATGTTACAACAGTGCAAAGGAAACTTATTAACAACATATTCTTGTCTGCTAGGCTGGTCCTGGCGAGATCTTGGAAGTCTCCGCAAATAAACTTTAACCTGCTAAAACCCAAAATAGACTGGATAATGGTAAAACGAAAAGTTAACCGGTATCGCTCTGGAGAGAGTTCCCATGTTTCTGAAAATATGGCAATCCTGGATAGACTACAGGTATGGTGGGATTCTCCCTCCTCATTTGCTGACACTCTGACCATCCAGATATTACGTACAGTTGTTTTGTTACAATACCAATGGAAATTATAGGATGTTGACGTAAACCACCTTCTTACTTCAGTTGTTTTCTCTTTTTCTCTTTTTTTTTTTTCTTTCCTATTATCACTCACGTTGTATGATTTTAGTTTGGTTTGTATGTTGAACATATTGGTCAATTGTTACATATGACATGCTTCAATGTGATACATGTTCCATCTGCATCTTCTGTATTGCACCATGCTACATGTCTAATGCACTCTGATATTCCTTGGTCTGTAAGAAACGATGTCTCTTTTTCTTTTTGAAAAACAATAAAAATTTATTGACAAAAAAAAAAAAACAAGCTTAAACTGAATTGGGTCTCTGTGTCCATTTGTTCTAAAATCACATTGTTGTTTGTTTTTTTAGCTCAGACAGGTTTATAAACGGAGATGCCCCTTTAATCTCGACTTTGTCAGACATTTAGATTATGTATTTCCCAAGCTCATTTCTGATATTGCTTTGAAATTAAATGGATTGGGTGGAGAAAACAGAGTCAGAAATGAGATAACATGTCAGACAGCTCCAGACTGATTGTGAAGCAAACTCATAGGAGAGAAGCTGAAGGGCAGTTCTCTCTCACATTATCTTCTATAGCCAAAAATATTTAGTGTTACAATAGGATGGAAGTTAACATTGCGGACACAATAATGCTGATGTGAAGAAACAATTAATCAAGATAAAAACAGTTTATTGTGTTACTTTATAATGAAACAGTCTGGTATAAAGAAGTAAGGTAAAACCACTGCTGGTGCTATGTTATGTCGGTGTGCAGTATGGAGAAAAATGTAGAACCAGTTGGTGGCTGGGATGGAATCTGTTGCTGGGGTGGAATCTGTTAGAAATAGCCTCATGCTAAGGTCCAAATGATGATTATGTTCGCAACTATTGAACCAGTGAGGTCATCAAAATTTGTGTGACAACATGGGGGGGGCACATTTACTATTGGTCGAATATCGAGGGTTAATTAACCCTCGATATTCGACCCTCAAAGTTAAATCCTTCGACTTCGAATATTGAAGTCAAAGGATTTAGCACAATTCCTTCGATCAACGATGGAAGGAAAAATCGTTCGTTCGAACGATTAAATCCTTCGAAACAAACTATTCAAAGGATTTTAATCCATCGATCAAACGATTTTCCTTCTATCCTAAATTGCCTAGAAAGCCTATGGGGACCTTCCCCATAGGCTAACATTGGTGCTCGGTAGGTTTTAGGTGGCGAAGTAGGTGGTCGAAGTTTTTTTTAAAGAGACAGTACTTCGACTATCGAATGGTCAAATAGTCGAACGATTTTTAGTTCGAATCGTTCGATACAAAGTCGTAGTTGAAGGTCGAAGTAGCCAATTCGATGGTCGAAGTAGCCAAAAAAATACTTCGAAATTCGAAGTATTTTTTATTCTAATCCTTCACTCGAGCCAAGTAAATGTGCTTTTGGGTGTATTCAGTGTCAAACAGGACCAACAAAGTTACTAAGAATGTAACTCTAAGCTTTCTTCTGGCCTCTTGATAGTCATTTATTTTTGCTCCCATGGTAAGAAATTCCATGAAGTCTGAGGGGCCTATTTACTAACATTCAAATTTTTTACGAGTCTCTAAAAATGTGTGGTTTTTCTATATTTCTTTAAAACGCTACAAATTTAAGATGTTTAAAAACCAAGAAAAACTCGAATACAATAATTCACCAGGTAAAAGTTGTTGAGGTCCTATAGGAGTCAAAGGGATTTGTGCTGATTGTTTTTTAATCAGTTCCAATTTTTTGAGGTTTCTGGGGTTTTTTTGCTAGGGATGGTAAAAAAAATTTGAATTTTTAGCAGTTTTTGAAGTGTTTTTTTTTTTTTTTTCAGATCATTCTGGGCTTTTTTAATCCGTGCTTTTTATACTCGGATCTTAATAATAAATAGTAATAAATTCCATGGCTTTCGTGGTTTTAGAGAAAGTGAGCTTATTCATGGTTTCAAAAACCTCTAAAACCAATAAAATCAGGCTGTTGATAAATGTGTCCAGCTTCCAGGAATAATCAGATTTTAAAAAAGAAAACCATACAATATATCCTATATTATTTTGAGACCCTTGCAGTAAAATGTCTTATAATATCAGTTGCACTTTTCTGATGACAAGTACACCAGGGGCAGATATATAAAAATCTGAGAAAAGTTCTTGCTTATTTATTCACATGCCACAAATTTAGTATATTCAATTTTCTTGAATATATTCATTATTTATTGCATTTATTTTCACCTTCTTCACCTCTTGGAAAGCAATGCTTGCGTATTCTTGAGTAAGTGGACGGACTGAAATATTTCAATTAAAAAAAGAGTAAAGACACTGATGTGCCTATTGGTTTAAATGGACCTTGGGCGAGAAAACATCAGAAAATGGATAAATATCCTCTATCTACTCCACCTTTTGCTGCTCAGTTCTCTGCATTTCTGTATTTGTTTGCTTAACATGTTTCATCCCAAGGACATTTCCGAAAGCCTCGCCTTGAAGCACTGAGACCTGAGGAGAGAATGCACATTAGCCGCTTGGTATAAACTCAAGAATTCATTGAATAAATCACTGTACAAATATTTAGGTCTAAAATTAGATGTTTTCAAACTGTGGGGCTGTACCCTGTGGGGAACTGGAACACTGGTGAAGGGGCACAGCCAGAATATCAGATTTGAGGAAAATTTCTTTTTGCTCAGCATAAAGGTCAGTTAGGGTGAGAGATGGGATGAAAACATATTTGCTGTCCTAGGTATTTTCCTATATGTGTAACCTTGTTGTGAACTAAGGGGAACCGTGACCAAAGGTTGGACTGATGGGGGCTTGAACTGTACACCAGTCACTGCCTTAATATCTAGGAAAGTTACTGGATGTTCATCAACAACGTCTACAAAAAATATGTAGAAGGTAATGCCATATCACTTTTCTTGAAGCAGAGCAGGCATCCAATGTAATGGACTACATAGTTCTTGGTTATTTCCCCAGCCATTATGGATTGTCCTGGGTGAGGTGACACCATGTTGTTACTATTGTCCCTCACCAACCTAGTCCTTCTATCCTATCCATAATGGTTTTCTGGTTATTATAAGGTTTATCACATTTTTTTTCCTGCATAAGGGCATAATTATGACTTTGCCAACTCTGGCTGCCAATAACTTGCCATTGCTTTTTGTAACAGCACCATACTTTTTACTTCACTTACTGGTCTTGGTCGATCCGGTAGAAATTTCTCTCTCAGTCAAAATTCTTTTAAGGAAATGTCAGTCGTCAGTGGCTTTTAGTTATCATTACTCGCACTGATGCAGTTATATAATATACATATGAAACATAAATGAGCAGTGTCACTTTCCGTAAATAACGGAGAGCGTTATCATTCCAAGAAGAGTAGAAAAAAATAAGAAAGGCTGAGCATTGATCTAAAGATCCATGGGGTTTCTGTCTGGTCACTGGGGAAATGTCTGAAGGGCCCACTGTATGGTATGACTGTAAATTCATTTATTAAAATATATAATGTACTTAATGGCCTGAAGGAAATCATATATTGCTGGATTGTAACTGTTGTTGAAATATGGGTTAAGCAGTGAGAGATGACAAATGAGTGAGTGATGAATAATATGGGGCAGGGTCTCTCCCTTATCACCCCCAAACACTAATTCCTTAATCCCAAACTCTTTTGCCCTCATCAGTTCATGCAGCTATAAGAAAAGCCCTTTAAATTCTTTTTTCTCCCTATTTATTTGTGCCACACGTAGATCTCAGGGTCCAAGTAGGGTTGGAACCCTTGTAACTCAGAGTGCTTCTTGTTCTCCTGGCACCTAAGGAAGTAGCTAAGGATAAGTGAAATATTTCGCCCCTAGGCTCTAAAGGATACTAAAACAAAATGTTACACAGCTTAAAAAATGTTTCTCGGTTTGAAAACTTGCTGTGTAAGAAAAACACCCATTGAATTCAATGTGTTTGGCAATTTTTTTGCTGTAGACTCAAAGGCAGCTCACTTACACCCCATGTTTACCTCGTCTGGGCTCAAATGTGGCGGAATCACTAGTGCAGAGGGTTCCATTGCTCACTCTATTCTTAAAGAGATGAATTTCCAGTATAAAAAGTAACCACAGTGGCTTTTTGCCACCTCTCGTAAGCTGCTCCCCTTGGTTCATTAAAAAAAACAGCCAAGCTGTAAATGTACTGCTGCTTATAAATTTTCTTTTTTGCATTCATTCCTTGAGCAACCAATTTGGGCAGGACTAATGCAGGTATTGTTGGATCTTAATCAATGTGTACTTTGAACCATAAGTTAGGTAGAATGACAACACAGGCCTACTTTTAATTGGCTATGGCAGAAAAGGGCAACAGCTGATATTGGCAGATAGTCTTGCACATTGATTTCTGCCTTCCATTCTTTACATGATCTGCCTTAAGTGCCTGAGCTGATGAGCAGGACTGATCTTTGTGGCCCATAAATTTAACCATTCACGTGCTTTGCACCAAGCTGCCGAGATCTAACCTTAGGCAAGTCTTTATATTAAGGCAAGACTGTATATTAATACTCCCAGATGCCTGCAAACCTGCAAAAGAAAAGGCAATGGTGTTTAGATCTCTGCTGCTCTAGGATTTCACTCACTGTTAGGAATAAGGAATGATGATTATTATTACATTTAAACAGGTATAAGTAGACAAACTTCATCCCTTCCACTGCTGTTATCATGGAGCAGAATTTGATCTACTTGTTGCCCCCACATTCCCAATCTGCAGTTACCAATAGTTCATTAATGACAGTCCTGTCCATAAATAAACCTCAGCATGTGCATTTTTGTGGTGTTTTTGTGTCCAGGCCACACTGAAGTCCAGGCCACTTTCCCATCACTAAGAAAATTGCTAATGGAGGAGATTTTAGCCTTTAAAGGCGATAACTGCAACCTCATGTTTTTCACTAAATCCTACGAAATAAAATACTTGCCTTAAATGGAATACCTGCTGTTCGTAGCTCCTCAATATAATGTCTCCCTCCTCCCCAGTTGCCAGTTATGAGTTTGTTAAAGCCAAGGACAGGGTGACAAAGCTTCTCATGCAGGATCACCCAAGCAAAATGCCTCCTACACCACCAGCATATTAAATGTAATCACCATCGTAAGGCAACAGTTAAGATTTAATCCTTTGTGAAAGTTGCAGGACTGTCATATGTCATTTAGTCATATATGTTCATGGCAAGAATATGTAGCTTAACGCATGCACACCTCTGCACCCTTTCCGCTTTATTCAATCTATCGTGACTGCAAAAAGATGGATCCCAAACTGACAGGGACAGAAGCAGCTGCAGCTCAGGCATTGATTCTTCTTAGCAAATGATTTACGCTAACTAGAGGACGTTTTATGGGGGGAGGCGGAGAGTAACCCTATGCCTCAAAACATCTTGAGGAATGTTCAAAATAACATTATAGTGACATTGACACTAAAAAACAACTCTTCAAAATATGAATGTACATTAAAAGTTACCTATAGGTCATGTTGATCATTTTTCCATGATAGTTCTGCTTTTGTAAGTAATTGTCACTTGAAGTTCCTAAACCTGACTGTTTTGCCAACCTGACTGTCCCTTTCGCCAACCTGACTGTTAGGGGCAAATTTACTTATGGTCGAATATCGAGGGTTAATTAACCCTCGAAATTCGACTGCCGAATTTAAATCCGAATATCGAAGTCGAAGGATTTACCGCAATTCGTTCGATCGAAAGAAAAATCGTTCGATCAAACGATTAAATCCTTTCGAATCGTTCGATTCGAAGGATTTTAATCCATCGATCGAACGATTTTTGTTCGACCAAAAAATACTTCAAAAGCCTATGGGGACCATCCTCATAGGCTAACATTGACTTCGGTAGGTTTTAGGTGGCGAACTAGGGGGTCGAAGTTTTTTTTAAAGAGACAGTACTTCGACTATCGAATGGTCGAATAGTCGAACGATTAATTGTTCGATTCGAAGTCGAAGGTCGAAGTAGCCAATTCGATGGTCGAAGTAGCCAAAAAAAAACATTCGAAATTCGAAGTTTTTTATATTCTATTCCTTCACTCGAACTAAGTAAATGGGCCCCTTAGAGTTTCTAAAGCCAACGGACTTCTGCTGCACAAATATGGCAGCCCCCTCCTAGAGGAACATGGGTAATGGATAGGTAATGTGAAGCATCAGGCAAATAGTTTTATGGCAAAATTATAAGTATCATGCAAAGACAATATTATATACTAGACATTAAGCCCGTTAAATTAACGGGTGCTAGAACGGGCCGCCAGAGACGGTCCGTGGGGCACATGCGCAGTATAGCGCAATCCCACGGACACAGGGACTGGACGCAGAGACACTTCAACTTTATTATATAGGATTATAATATTATAGATGTAAAAAAGGTTCAATTTCTGTTGTCCGTATCTCTTTATGTACATTTTTGTTGGTAACTGTAGTTTTAATGTTTGTGCCAGACATGAACAATCAGTTTCCCACCACCTGTTGTTGAACATCAACATTGAGTCAACTAATTGTGTTTTTTTTTTACCTTATGGTGAGGTCTCACCATGGGCCTAGAATCAGGCACAAAGATTAATGTTGCTAATGGAGGATTTTTATATTAAGTATGTACAACGTGGATATAAATGGGAGAAGAGCTATTTATTCTGGTATCCAGTATTCTTTGGGAGGATTATTTTTTACTTTAGGCTGCTTGTACACGTGCCCCTGTATCTAGTTCCCAGGTGGTCCCATATACCCGCAGAGCTTTGCATCTCTGTCTTGTCTGCTCTCTCTATTTTTGTTCTGTCCGCCTGGTTACCCTCCTGTCTGTCTAAATAAAGCAACCTCTTCTCTCTCTCCAGCTGTGATGTTAATCTGAAAGGACATGCCTAGGGCTGCTATTCAGAGATAGAATCCTTTTATTGCAAGACGTGGCTGCACGCATTCATATGCTTTTTGTGTCTTAACCCCTGGAGTACAGGAGGTGTCTGAATTAATAAAAGGTAGTCTGTCTCAGAAACAGTGATGCTGCTAAGAGATAGCTGAGGAACACCATTCCTTACCAAGTCCAAGTCTGGTTGGTTCACAGAGAATGTTAGTATTAAAGGGATTAATGTACACCTCATGGTAAAATATAAGGATATTAGAGGTCATAGAGGAGTTCCACAACTATATAAAAGTATATATAAAAGTCATGGAACTCTGAGGTTTAAATGGAATGTTTGGGAGTAAAGCTGTCATAGTAGTGAAGTTTAATTTACAGTCTGGCTGCATTAGGAAAGAAAGTCTCCTTACAGAACATCTGCACCAATACATTTGTAGCCTGTACCATCTGTAGGCTATAATGCTGCCTAGTTGCAGACCTTGGGCCTTTCCTTCTATGGCTTATCATGTACAGACATAGACACATAGGGGCTGATCTATCAAAAATTATGTTGGGATTTTTTTCTCGATTCAAAGAAAACGCAGAAATAAATGTATTTTCCAAAACCTCTAATAGAATTTATTACAAGGAAAAAAAACATGAAAAGTCACCAGAAAAAATTCGGCAAGTAAAAGCTGGCGAGGTTGTATAGAAGTCAATGGGAATGTTCTCTAACAACTTTATTTATTCATTACAGTTTATTAAAACATTCAAGATTTTCAGCCTAGTTGAAAATGAATGGGACAATGAGATTCTCACTGGCATGTGACTTTTGGTTTATGAAAAAACAGTAGTATTTAGTCGTGTTTTTCTTAAATAAGCTAGCCTTTGAGAAAAAAGTTGCACGAGTTTTGTCTTTTTTTTCCCCTTGTCTGCATTTTTTTTTTCATAAACTCGGATTTTGATAAATCTGCCCTCTGGGGTCAGATTTACTAACAGAGGTGCTAAAGTAAATCCCTTTAGTTAATGGCATACTACTGAT
Source organism: Xenopus petersii (assembly GCA_038501925.1). Lineage (NCBI taxonomy): Eukaryota > Metazoa > Chordata > Amphibia > Anura > Pipidae > Xenopus > Xenopus petersii. Next base: position 33,596,371 of record CM076686.1, read on the forward strand.
ATCACTACACTACATACACTACATAGTATTTACACTCTCTCCTGGCTGTTGTACATCATGCAGCATGCTCTGCTTACAAATGGCCATAAAACCGCACCCATTAGGGCACATTACATATAGCAATTGTACTGATTACAATTTTGGAATTCAGAACTAAGTTCCACCATTTTTATGGCAGCTGCGACACCTGCAAGGGTGGTATTTACAATTAGCAAGGCCCATGGTAAAGCTCTGGAACTTTATCAGCAGTCACCATAAGTATCATCACTTTTCCCTTTATATCGTCCCAGAGGTCTCTTAGATACATTTTCTCATGGCATTATATATTTTATATATCCATACACAGGTATGGGACCTGTAATCCTGAATGCTCAGGACCTGGGGTTTTCTGGATAATGGATATTTCCATAGTTTGGATCTTCACACCTTAAGTCTACTAGAAAATCATGTAAACATTAAATTGAGCCAATAGGCTGGTTTTGCTTCCAATAATGCATAAGGCACTATTTGTTTATTACAAAGCAAAAGGAAATAATTTCTTAAAATTCGAATTATTTGCATAAAATGGAGTCTATGGCAGATGACCTTTCCGTATTTTGGAACTTTCTGGATAACGGTATCCGGATAACGGATCCCATACCGGTATTACACTATATAACTGATAGTCTTATGCAGTGGCTCAAAGACTGTGGGGATGGTGGGGCCTGGAGCAGAGGTGGATGCACAGCCATTGCAAGTCGCTTCAGATGAGATTTTCTGATAATGCCTTTTTGAACTTCTAGGTTCCCCTGAAAGCCCAGTTAGAAGCTCAGTCAGGGTATCCTAGATATTCTTGAAAATATACTTCTAAATCAATGTTTTCCTCTGTCTATGAGCCAGGGGGAACCCTGAGCAAAGGTTGTTCTTCCAAGAGGGGCTTGAACCAAAAATATCCGACAACCACTGGTCTAATGTAAAGGCTATAGACATTCCCTACTGCAGGTGCCCATCATAAACATTGCCCAACGTGCCTGGTTTTGGGTTTCCATATCACCACTTAAATGCCTGCTATATATATAAAGCTCCCAATGTCACATGGTTGTATTTTTAGTTAATTTAGATACATGTTGCACGGCTGAAAAGAAATAACCTGGTATTAGAAGATCAAAGTGGCAAACCTAACTTGGCCCTGGGTTCCTCGAACAGCTGGTTTTCCAAAAGCAACAAAATACATGACAGCAGTACAATGACCCAGATCTTTTTATTTCATATACAAGCATTCAGGGAGATCATTCACAAGCACCATTTGTCAGGCACACACACATACTGTGCTTAAACATGGCACATGTTAGATCCAAGCCTTTAAACTGCTGTTCTGTACTTGTTTGTCTGATGTTCTGAACCACCACTCGCTGGGATGTTTGTACAGTAAATGCCAAAGGGTGTCCCAGAGCAACATGTTGTCGTTGGTGGGGATTATATACAAGTGTGATTAATTGTTACTGAAGAGAACTGTAATGGGTTGAAGTTTATACCAACTGAGACGATCAATAAAATGCTCTTTATAAATATAAACAAGTCACTCAAGGATTTCTGGTTCTATAAACTGATCAATAACATTAGTATTTGGTGAATAAAGTGAATCAATGTCACTTTGAGAGATAATCAATTGTGAACGAAGAGCGGAAGAAATCAAAAGCTATGTTTTTTGTGCTTATTGCTGATTGAACATAATGAAACTTACGGGAACTTAATATTGAGGTGAAGGTTAGTACTGCACTGGCCATTTGATAAAAGAGATACAACACTCTTAGAACACATGTGTATATTTATACTGCATGATATTCCTCTTCCCTAAATAAAACACAGCTACAGGGTTACCATGAACTGTCTTCTTGAGCATATTTCTTAATATATATAAATAGCACTGCATCTGCATTGGAGAAGCAGCTGTGAAGCCGAAAGTACTAAATGGCATAGAAGGGGAGATCAATCAAAAAATAATTGAGTAAATGACCCACTATGCAGCAGTCTTTCTCCAGTACATCTGTTAGAAAGCTGCATACAAATAGGGCCTCCAAAACCTGGCCTCCTACGGCCTAGGCCCATTCTTGCAATAATTAGATGGTGTAGAGCAGTGATCCCCAACCAGTGTCTCATGAGCAACATGTTGCTCAGCAGCCCTTGGATGTTGCTCCCAGTGGCCTCAAAGCAGGTGCTTATTTTTCAATTTCTTGCTTGGATGCAAGTTTTGGTTGCATAAAAATCAGAGTCTCCTGTTGGCTGCCAGTCCACATAGGGGCTACCAAATAGTCAATCACAGCACTTATTTTGCACCACCCAGGAACATTGTGCATGCTTGTGTTGCTCCCCAACTCTTTTTGCATCTAAATGTTGCTAACGGCTAGTTCAAGACAGGTATCAAGTATGGGGATACTGTGTACCAGAGTACAGTGCACTTTTGCCACCACATGGCTCTAATATAGTCCTTAAGTCAGTACTGGCCAACTTGTGGCCCGCAGGCCACATCTAGCCCGCAACCTTCCCTTGTGTGCCCCCCACATGAAAATCTGCCTGCTGTGACTGCTTACCTTTTGTACATTCGGGGCAGGGGCACACAAAGCTACTGAGGGAGATTAGTCGCCCAGCGACATATCGCTTCTTCTTTGGGCAACTAATCTCCCCGCACTGCTTCCCCACCAGCTAGAATCTAAATCTCCAGCGGGATGGTACTCGGAGCACTTCGCTTTCCGAAGTCGCCCGAAGTTTCCTTGTGAGGCAACTCTGAGCTAGTCAACGACTTGAAGGGGGGTCACATGGGACATAAATGTTCAGTGACTTTGCAATTCATCTTCACCATGCAGCTCAGATTCAAAAGCAAACAGTTATGACCCATTTGGGCCGCCTCAAGTCACTGATTGGTTACTGCCTGGTAACCAATCAGTGGAAAACAAGAGAGCTGAAAAGCATGAAGTAGTGTTCTGACTATTATATTAGCGACAAGAAGTTCACCGGCACACAGGTAATGCAAGCAGGTTATACCTTGCTAAGTGTTTATTACAGCATGCAACGTTTCGGGGTTACCCCCTTTATCAAGCATGATGCTTGATAAAGGGGGTAACCCCGAATAGTTGCATGCTGCAATTGGTGATTGGCCATGTTTGGCTTTGCATTGATGATTAGCCAACCTGGCAGAGTTTTATTCGTTATTTTGGAAGAAAGGGCATATCTATTGTATTTTGTGTTTGTGGCTTAATATGAACAGTATAAGTTATAAATAACATTTTATAAAGGCTCAGTTTATAAGTGGTACAATTTCACTTGTCAATGGGCATTTTTTCCAATAAATTATGCCCATGACAAATACATTGGAGACAAATTCTTTCTGGCAGAACAAAATGCATGCTGAAATTCATTTGTCCTTATTTATAAGGTTATTTGTTGTTTGCCCCATGGGAGTTTGACTGCCTTGTAGATTATATAGAGTAATGTTGTCCAAGATTTTCCATGCTGTCAACAAATTATCTGCTATTTTACAAGTTTACGGGCAATATTATTATGCAAGTATGTCATAAAATAGATCAATGGAGATTCTGGGCAGTAAAAATGTCTTGAGATTTACATCTGGTGCATGGGCCTCCGTTTGGATGGTCCAGGAATAATGACCCCACTACTGTAAAATATACGGATAGGAGAAATGATCAAGGAGGTCCATGAGTGCATAAAGTGCTTTTATACAGGTCATGGTGACATAGTGTCCTCATATTGTACAGCAAGTTTTCGTGAGTCATAGAACATAAATAGGGATGTAACTGCAGAAGAAGAGTTAGGGGGCCAGTGAGGCCTTAATTAATGAGCAATTTTAACATATCTTGTAGAATAGGCCAATGTATCAATATTTTGAGGCCTTAAATTGAATTTGCTGTGAGGTCCAGTATCATTTAGTTATGCCACAGGACATAAATTACATCACTGAGCACCGATTATAACTGATGACATCACTAAGTACTTTCCATGGCTTTAGGTTCTGTTCTACAAAAGTGTTAGCGGCGTCTATGCCAATTCAAGTGAATAATTTAATTTTTACATGTTATTGTTGAATTGAATTTCAGTTGTCATTCATTTGTATCCTAGCCAGCGGCCATTTCTTCTTTTGTTTTCTATTATTCTGCCTTTCTCTTGTACATGTTATAATATGCTCTTTCCTTCTGCATCTATAATACACATCTCACTGATTGTACTGATTTATATTTGGGGTCGCTCTGCAGAATGTGCAGGCTATAAATTCCCTAAATGACTTCACACATACAGTAATACACTTTTGAATATTCTGCATCATTTGTAGAAAGTCTGATATTTCTATTTACTATTTCATTTCTGGGGAAGGTCATAATTTCATATTATCTAAGGCTTTAATGGACACAACATGTAGGGGCGGGGCTTTGTTCAGACAATGCTAAAAGATGGTTAAACAGAGCAGAGCTGTCAGCAAGCTCAATACAAACTGCAAACAGAACTAATACTTCAAGGAAAATGTTTGAATTTATGCAGGACTGTTGAATCATTTTAATTTATAAGTGTTATTCATTCTTTAAATGGTCAAAATATACATACATATTATGTAATGAAATGAGTAATAAAAATAACCAAAATGTAGTAGGCACTTTGCATTGGTTTTGTCTGTGCAGTTTAGTTGGAGTTGGATTTAGACTAAGAATGCCTTTGGATCTCAGGGAAGAACCCAGGATACACGCTGTGCTCTTGCTTCTTTCTTAGAGCGGAGCGGAGTCGATTTCCCGTTCTGTAAAGCAGCCCAGATATGTTTCATTATCTACTATAACTGCTAAGAGTCCTTGAGCTTCACTCCAAGGACAGACATAAATACTTGCTGGTTCGCTGTCAGGTCAACAGTTATTATTGTATTTAAATCATCTAAGCATTAATAAATGTAATAGAATGTGAAGACTAAATATTGTTTTAGGACCCTTTAGTTCCAACTTATCTTAGTCCACCTGCCCTGTGCTAGATTATTTTAGGCAGTGCAGTAGCACAAAGCTATGCAGTAGGACCCTCCTGAATGCCATTGGACTCAACCTTAGCCATAGGCCTGATACAGTTTCCAAAACAAGAAGGAAGTTTGTCTCCAAGGTGATGGTGCACACAACAGTATGTCAATTCTCAGATAGCTATGATAGTAGAGATAACCGTACAGACAGGGGAAGAAATAATATATATATACAATTATGCACAACAGGCTCAATAACGAGAGCATTGATGCTTGAGTTCCATGGTTTAACCAGACACAGTTCTGTTGCTCCAAGTAGAAAGACTTTAGTAGGTAGTTATTACCTGATAGAAGGAGATAACACAAAATCCCTTAGTAGAACCCAGTTAAATCCTCAATTGGGCCTTTGCATTGGCATTGGAGGAAGCTTTGTGCATGCTAAAATACATCACCATTATAAAAGGATATGTAGGCACCAATGGTTACCAACCTTTTAATTATTAAACATTAAAAAGGTTGAACACAATGGATATGTGTCTTTTGTTACTATGTAATAAAAAATGTGATGTACTTCCCTGAGTACAAGATAAATGACTCTTTAGTGGTATTGCAAAGTTCAAGCAGTTTTGCAAAGGAGGCAGAAACCATGAAGGGAAAGCCAGCACCAAAGTAAAATGGATCTCCACCAGAGGAAGACTCTCAGGGATGTGGCCACCATAATTGTGCTTGATACATCAAAATGGATGCAATTGTGTTTGCATCAGGTGCGAGTTGCCTCCGTCATTTTAAGAGTGTCACTTCCAGAGAAAATTTTCAAGATGGCATTTACATCTGATTCACTGGGCACCAGTCTGGTGCACCTATTAAAGCAACCCACCAAGAGAACCATAGAACTACTGTCACGTCCAGAGTCCAGCAGCAGGTGCAGTTGCACATCATTCATCAGAAAAAGTAGGGTGGAAGCATTGACAACCATGTAAAAGTACAATAGGAAATGTAGGTTTTGTAATGAGTTCCATCAATATACACTCTCCGTTGAGTCCACTTTGATCATAAATGACCATTTTACTGCCAAGTCCAGAGTGGCAGTGGCTCCAGGGTTTCCAATCCCAAGCATCAGCAGGTGCAGTTGCACAACATTCATCAGAAGATGTGGGGTGGAAGCATTGACAACCATGTGAAGTACATGAGAAAATGTAGGTTTTGTAATGAGTTCCATCAATATACGCTCTCCGTTGAGTCCACTTTGATCTCAAATGACCACTTACTTTTCAGTGAAGTGGAAAAACTCCTATGGGTGTTCTGTGTTATGTATTTCTACAGCCACCTTTACTTGGTTCATGGGATTCCTGCTCCCTGACCTCTTTAAAGGACCAGTAACATCAACATTATTTTTTTGGAAAATTTGTTAGTATACATCGAAAAAAAACACAAAGACAAATGAAACTTTAAAATCGTAATTCGTAATCGTAATCATAATTCTCCTCCCTGCCTTCCTTATAGGAGATAGCCAGGGAGGAGAAATCGAGCACCGCATGATGGATCTTCGCTGTGTCGCCTTTTCGGAAGAGGAGCGGAAGCGGAGTTTCGGTAAGTTATTTCTCAATAAAGACTTTGCGATTTTAAAGTTTAATTTGTCTTTGTGTTTTTTTTTATGTATTTTTTAAAACATTTTTTTGATGTTACTGGTCCTTTAAGGTCTTTGGTTACCTTAGGGCTCAAAGCTTAGTACTAAGGCCTTCAGCTTCATGATCCAGCATATCCAATCTTAGAACTAGCTGGAGACTAAAGAGGCCGAGCCATGTGTTCCTTCCTCCTGAATAAAATAGGGTCACTACCCCTGTTCCAATGAGGAAACAAACCACCCACTGGAAATACGTTGTAGAATGATGACTTCCTGAGCAGTAGGGAAAGTTAATCTTCTGGGCCTCTTACATTAAATAAACAATGATGATGATAAAAGTCAGTGGCTTGGAGGAGATGGCCAGGATAACATGGAGACACAGTTAAGCAAATAATAATATGTGTTATTAAAAAGTATTTTTACAATTTTTACAATATAAATATTTTTTAAAGACAAGCTTTAATTTAATTATTTGCAAAATAATGTATTGAAGTTTTACATTGCAATTTGTCACAGGATTAATTGCCGAATACCTTTGGTGTAGTCCCAGTATATATATTAAATAAACTCTAATATAACACTGCTTTATTACAATACAAAGCTGTCTTTTAAGAGACTATATAAAGCTTGTTTTTAGTGATTGGTAAATAGAGGTCACCAGCAACCTTCCTTCATTATGTCTGATGAGACCTTGAGATTCCTCTTCAGGGTGAGCGGTGTCCATAAATCAAGGCAAGTGACTGTGTACACTGCTATTTGCAGCCTGCTGGTTCTGTTCCAGGCCACCGGTAACAGGAGTTTGCTAAGAGGCTAATTTGAAGCAAAGTTAAAAGTAGACTTTATTAGAAAGCCTTGTCTCCCGGCCAAAGGGATGAAGTGCCAAGTTCAGGCTTCTCCCAGAGGAGCTCCTGTAAAACTCTCAGGATGAGTGAGACGGATACAGCCAATAAACGCTCCCTTCAACTTTATATAGAGTCTCTCAACTGCCGGGGGTGCTCTGCTGGGTGCTACTGAGATTATAAAGTTGGAAACTCACTGAGTACACTTTGAACCAGTTTCCAGGGAAAGAGAGCAAGGTCATCAGCCCTTCAGAAGCTATTATTTTACTGCTTGCTTCCTATGTATCCGGGTATTCCAGCTGTATGCATTTATGATATAAAGAAAACACTAGTGGACTGATTTACTATGGGTATGATGACTGTTTTAGGATGTGCTTTGCACCTGTTCTTTGTTCCTACTTGTCCATAATGAATGATGCAGAAGAAAAGGACATGCATGTGACTGCCCATGGTTGACCCTTATACATGCCTCTCAAATAACAAATGTAATCAGGGTCTAGCTGTTTTTAGATACAGCTTTTTATACTCTATTTAAGGGGAAGCAAAGAGTTGTGTTTGACAATGCTAGGAGCTGGGCAAGAGGGGCATGATCCACTCTGGACAATTGATATGGCACTATATACTGTACCTTGGTTCCCTTAGTAAATGAGCTCTTACATTTACAAACTTTGCACCTCAATACAATCTATCTACTTGTTTCCTTCCACCTGAACATATAATGCAAGTAGAGATGCGCAGATTGACCCAAAACCATCGGGGACCTTTAGGTTGAGCACCTGTTGGAAGCATTCAGGTTGAAATTTGGCTGACCAATGTGGGTTAGATGTGGGTCAGAGAGGGAAAGTACATCCTTCCACTGCTCCTGAAGATTCCCTACCTTGGAACCAGATGTGCGGACAGAAGTAGTGCATAGAGTGTGAAGACCCGGGTATTGGTGCGGGACCTAGAATTAAGGGTTGGGTGTGGGTTAAGGTTTTGCAAGCTAGGGATCTGGAATCAACTTCTCGTGACCCCTTTTCGCAGCCTTACCCAGCCTATGGACTCCAGTCTTTCATGACCCTGAGCTTGCACCAATTATCACCTCCAAGATGAAATAAATGCTTTGGCTAAAATGAGTCAATAACCTGAAAAAGTTTCCTTTTTACTGTTCCCAACCTGCGATTCCAAATGATTTTTGGCAAGAAGGTCAGTGACCCTCACAAGCAGATTGATCATTACTTGCTGTTTTTGCTTTGTTTAGCATTCATAATTATGTTTTATTATTTATTGAATCCTCCTTTTGTGTGCGGATGTGTCTTGCTCCAAGCTTCTAGCAAGCTATTGATAGTGATTTTCCTTTTTTTAGCCTTGCCTAATGCTATTGTCTCTGTTATAATCCTATTATAAGAAAACTGAAGGAGGTGTGGTCTGTCTGTCTGGAGGATGAATATGATGTCATTGGGGGTGTGACCTGCCAAATAAGACTGTAAATGGCACTCCCATAGCAGAGAGAAGTCTGCAGTTATTCACAAACCCTGGACAGAGAGATAACATAAATATTTGCCAGTACAGGTTGGTGGGCGCAGGCATTAGGTAAGGGTGCAAGTGTATGGTCTCTAAAGCCAATTTCACACATGTTGGTTTCCCTCGCTGTCAGTGCATGTACTGATCAGATATTGGCTTGACAATACACAGTTGTGTGTTTTGGGCTAAAAGATGCCTCTTATGCACAATGACAGGTAAAAAGGGGTGAAATTGTGTGCTTCCCTAGCACCCCAGAACCTGCCCCTCATTTAGCTATAGTTCCAGGACTAGATATAAAACAATCACCCTTCAATATTAAACTAATTAGCCTTCGGCCTGTCCCCAAGAGCTTTTCTGAGCCTCCTTTGGAGAGGATCACCTCCACAAATTAGGAATCTCTGTTCTTATCTGTTTTCCACTTCCATTTCTCTACTGTTTTATTATCCCTGAATGATCTTCAGCCCATCTGTTTCCTTCTTCAAGTAACAGTCAATATACACTAGTCTGTGAAAGTCAGACTAGTTATTACTAAACATGCGGGTCTGTGCCCAAGATGCTCATACAGCATCTTATCTGATAATATCTCGGTCCCTCTATGCTGCTCTAGCATAGCAACAGCTTATTAAGATCGCCGAAGACATTCCCATCCCCTTAATGTGTTGATTAAGTAACAGCATTAAGATAGTACTGAGTGTTTGTTAGGGGATTAGCGTCCCGCTGGGGAAAGCTTTGGCCTCGGAACAGGGACACAGGCTGCTTCACTAATTCTCTTTTAAATATCCACAGAGGACACGTGTGCCATTGCAAAGAAAGGTCAATCCACGTGTGGTGTCACATGCTGTTTGGAAGTCTGAAGAGCCACTCCTCTATAGAGAGTTCAACTCTTCCTCTCCCAGCAAGAAATCCTGTCTAATCTTATATACATACAAAGCCAGGAATTCTGTCTGTTCTTGTATACATACAGCACCCAGAGAGGAAGCCTGTCTGATCTTATCCTTGAACACGAATTCTGTCTCATCATTCATATGCATACATAGCCAGGAATCCTGCCTGTGATATATATATATATATATATATATATATATATATATATCTTAAACGTTACTTGAACCGACACTCACTAATAGTAGAGGCAATGGCCCGGTGCTGACTTTTCGTTAGCACTCACGGCAGGTGGAATAATTAATTTATTGAATCGTCAAGGACATCTGATTCAATAAATGAATTATTCCACATTCCGTGAGTGCTAACAAATGACGACACTCCAAGGATGATTCCTCATTGCCAAAATGTCAAATAAAGTGATGGTTTATTTAAAGTCCAACGTTTCGATTCTGTACAGGAATCTTCATCAGGGAACTTCCCTGCCGAAGATTCCTGTTCGAAATCAAAACGTTTGTCTACCCTGACGAAGATTCTATATATATATATTGCACCACTCTGATATACTGTATATGCTGTCTGATATAATACATTCGAAAACGATTCCTTTTTCCCCAGCCTTTCCAGAATTTAAGCCTCTCTTTGAAAAGAGATCGGCACCTCTCCAATGTACATAAATGCAAGGAATTACCAGACATGATGGCAAGTGTAGCGGAGCGAACCCCTGCGTGTTTAATTCACGTCAATGATGTAACCATCACATTATTGACGTGAATTAAACACGCAGGGGTTCGCCCCGCTACACTTGATATAATACATAATCATAAATTAATCTTCTACATAATGTTTTATAAATCAGATCCCACATGTGGTATAAGATATAGTACAGTAGTATTTAGATACCCATTCCAAGTAATTTAACATTGTCATTGGCAAGGCTGCAAATGTGGCATGGTGGCGCCTAGTAACATAAGATGGCATCAAGGGAAGGAGCTGCCAATTTGGCATGGTTGTCAGAGATATTAACGCAGGGGCAGATTTACATATGGTCGAATATCGAGGGTTAATTAACCCTCGATATTCGACTGACGAATGTAAATCCTTCGACTTCGATTATCGAAGTCGAAGGATTTACCGCAAATAGTTTGATCGAATGATCGAACGAAAAATTGCTAGATCGAATGATTAAATCCATCGATCGAAAGATTTTTCTTCGACCAAAAAAACATTAGAAAGCCTATGGGGACTATCGAATGGTCGAATATTCGAAAGATTTTTAGTTTCAATCGTTCGATTAAAAGTCGTAGTCGAAGGTCGAAGTAGCCAATTCGATGGTCGAAGTAGCCAAAAAAAACCATTCGAAATTCAACGTTTTTTTTATTCTATTACTTCACTCGAGCTAAGTAAATGAGCCCCATAATGTATGCAGTGCAAAAATTGCCCAGCTAATGCAAATATAAACAGTAGAACTGGTTTTTAGGTGACGGGTCCCCTTTAACTTGCAGACTGCCAGCACATTCCTCAATGCTTTACAGAGTTCATACATTATTCACATCAGTCCCTGCCACCATTGGGCAGGGACTGATGTTGATAAGGAGCAAATAAAGCTTGATCAACCTCATAGGCCCTACTGATCAGGAATACCTATACTGGGGCCAAGCACTAGAGTTCTAACAAAGTTTAAGTCCCTCTTTATCTCAAGGGACTCTAGACTCTAGTAGAACTAGTGTAAATATGGTGAACTAATTGATATTTTAATTTTAAAGAAATAATTTACAGGGCAATGTGCTCAGTCTTCCTATATATGTCCATATTTCTGTGCAAAAAATACAATGCTTCATTTATTTTCAAATAATTTTTCCCAAGTATGCTTCACAAGAAGCCAAGCCGGTGTCTTATCCTGTCCTAATGCACAAACAGAAGGACTGCCCTAATCCACTGTTATTAAACTGCAGACAATTGTTTTCTATTATCTGCAGGTCTTCATCTTTCATACATTTATATTGGGTCTTCTAAATCTCTCCTGACTGGGAGCATGGATTTTTATGACCTTTCAATTGAACGGCAAATACATGAGCATACAAATACTCTTATACTGCAACCTGTTATCCCAGGTATCACTCCCCGTTCCTTCCTTATTAATCTTGTATGGATTCTGCTGACAGCAGCCATCTGAATTTCCTATGGCATTGGCTGGGAGCCAGGGACTTCTTTTAATGCTTTCTATTAGCATCCTGCAAGAGACATACCTGGTGGTCTAGTGGGGGGACGGCAGGGACGCCTGCCGCCCCCTCGGCGGGGACGCCCGCCGCGTTGTGCGGCTTCGGTTAGGCCGTAGGCGCTGGATCGTGTGGGCGCACGTTAGGCCGCAAGTGCCGAATCTCTATAGCACGCGCGTCGCCTCTGTGGTATTTAAAGGCGTGCTGACGGATGCCGTCAGCGCGCAAAGCCGCGAAATTCAAATAATATTTAAAGCCCAGTCTGTCTGTTGGTAATTGCCAATGATAGAACTTGTTTCTAGTGGTTCCTGAGCCTTGTGTGTCTGATCTGTTCTGTATCTAGTCTGTTTGATTACCCGTGTTTGACCCAGCCTGTTCCTGACTATTCTGCATTCTGTATCCTGACCCTTGCCTGCCTACGACAACTCTTCCTGCTTAACCCCTTGATTGACAACCCGGTTTGACCCTTGCCTGCCTGACGATTCTTCATATCTGCCTGCCTCGACCTTGCCTGTCTGACGATTCTCTTGCCTGCTCCATTTGTACCGTGACCTTCGGCCCAAAAGACTCTGCTAACAGCCGTGCCCCTTCGTCAGCCAGAACATCTCGCCTTGCACCCCTCGTTAAGTCCAGGTGGCACCCATGTAAGCTGAGGGCTCCTCCCGAAGCCCAACGGTGGTCACACTACTGGTGAAGCCGAGCCGAGACCAGGGTGCTTGGCATTTATTCTGGTATCGGGTGCCAGCCGTGACACATCCCACCAATAATGTCTTGCCAAAATGTTAGTATTGAGGAGAGACCCTGGCAATTTTGGAAAAGTATTGCAGGAATCGGATGTATACTGTATAGGCTAACTGGCACCATTCATTAACGCTACTAACGCCCACACACAATCCTTGCACTCCTTGTGCCATAGTACCTGCCAGTCTACTCTAATGAATACTGCACAAGCACATTCATCGACACAAGGGAACCCTGGACTTACCCCCAGCCTGTTACTTGCCAGTGCACACTGGAAATTATGCCATCTAACACAAATCCTAAGGAAATTGCTTTCATCACAGCTTGAGAGTGATTTGCAAAACAGACACATACGTTATGTCCATATTGATGCATTGCATACATGTTAGAATTAGTGCAAATTAGGCCGTGTCAACGATTTTGTGGAAATTGTTGGGAAAACACTGTATTGTAGGGAATAAAACATGGCAAATGGTATCTGAGAAGTGCACATTGCAGTATTCACTGTGTTCACCAATGAACCCTTGTGAGTGTAATCTGCTGCAAAAGAGGGTGACTCCAGCCATCCATTGTGCTCCCTCTTATTAGTGCCCTCCCTAAACCTTCCATTTATATCTTCAGCAAACAACCTAAGCATGCCATTTTATCCATTACCTTCCTTTCATTTATTCCCCTGACTCACAGACCAAGCATCCACTCATTTTCCCAATCACAGCACGGCTGACTTGTTTGCAAAATATGTAAAAATATGTGAAAAAACATATTGGTTAAAAAAAACTCACAAATAAATTGTAGAATACATAGGGAAAGATAAAAAAAAATACTTATTATGCACGACAGCCCCCCATTACAATAATTTGCAGATGAACATTTAAGATTAGACTGACATTTTTATGGACCAACAATGATAATGCATATGATAAAGGAGCCTGTGTTGCTTTAAATGCTTTTATCTGGTAAACACCTTATAAACAATTTTCATGTTGGTCCATTAAATATAATTCTGGGACATGCACATCTAGACACAACACGGATGCAGAATTTTGCAGTTCTGTTGCATGGATGCTTTGCAGCTGCAAGACTCCCACTTTGTACAGCCAGAGGCTAACTGTATGATACTGTGGGTTGATGTCCAATACCAAATTATATATTAGACAATGAAAATAAATATTAAAGTGCTGGGTGTTTCACTACACAGTTTGGATGAGGTCCCTGTCCTAAAGAGCTTACATTCTATTTGGTGTGGCCAGGAGATAGAGAGTCATACTTCTATACAGTAAATGCATGTGTGTGTGTTGGAATAACTTCCCAACAGAATTAGATTTATTTTGCCCATAGATTTACGTACGCATATACTGTATGAGTGCCACTGTCAGAATAGGGAGGACGTGTTGGTATATAAAGAAACCTTAAGGGATTAGCACTGCAGTATATTTCCCATTAACATGATTATTAGTTGGATGACTACTGAATGTTAGGAAATGACATGTCTTTCTGCAGAGGAAATAAATGTGTGGACCTGCCATTCAAAGGGGGTTAATGCATAACCCAAAAGGGGGATTATAGGCTTATTGGTGCTTTTATAATAACAAATGCCAGATGGACGTGACCTTGGGAATGATTACTTCAGATGATTTAAGGTTAGTTAAACAGTGTTTCAATGTGCAGAGGAAGAGAACATTGTGACAGCAAGAGACCAACTAGAAATGGCTTGTGAACAGGCTTGCCGGCTTGTAAACACAATAAAGAAACCTTGAATGAGGTCAGTAGGCATAGCATAGGGGCAAGCTGGCCAGAATCGATTTGATATATTAAAGGTTTTAATGGAAATGTTGTGTTTGTGTTAATGGGTGGAATCTGTCATTTTAAGGTTGAGATGTACATTGGACTGTAAAAACATAGGTTACACAACAAATGCAGTACCTCTACGTACAAATATCAGGCAAGAGAAAGAGTGGCTAACAGTTTCTAAGGTAGTAATGAGCATCTCTGTTTCTATATTATCTAATGAACAGGTTTATGAAGCTTTTTCATGATTTTCCTCACTCACACATAGGTGAGCAGTGAAACGGTGAGTCATTAGTGATGGTAACCAGCTCTTTTATAGGTGAGCGGATCAAACTCTTGCACAGGGGGCTGAGTCATTCCTGACAGTAACGACCGTTGCTTATAATGGGGTTCAATTATCTGGTCATTAGACCACGAGGAAACACGCATTGCTGTCTACCAGTTACCATAGGAACAAGTTGATTACTCGTCGCAAATGGACCTTTAGCGGGAAACATGCCTTATAAGCATGCCTTGTCTCCTGTTTTCCACTTAAATAGAGTCTGGAACAATGACTGGCACATGTACATTAATAAGTGTAGGAAGGTATCGTGATCATGTTAGCGAGGAATTCCCCACAGGCAACCACAGTAGCTGATTAATTTCTTGATATAAAATGTTCTATAGTAGAATGTCAGCCATTCTTAATCTACATAACTGCTGTCATAGCAATATGGACTGCATCATTGTTATATCTATCCTAATTATTAACTCCTTTTTCTACTGTATATCTTGTCATCTTTCTCTGTCACCCACTTCAAACATAACTGTAGTCAACAAAGTCTGTTTTGGGCCTTGTAGTGATTGGGAGGGCTAACACCATTCCAAGGAAGGTTAGAGTCTACGAAGACCCAAGAATGTCCCAGTGGTTTAGACACTGAGAATGATAGTTTGCCAGCAATACTTAGTGGTGTATCGCAAGGTTGGGAGGTGGTGGTGGAGCTTGTTTTGACTTTCCACTTTATTCGTTTGCTGTATTAATAGAAATCAAAGCAGCATTTATAAACTTCTGCAGGACTATTAAACAATGTAGGTCTCTATAAAAAGATATTGCATAAAACAGCTAATTTGTAAAACCCAGCTTCATGTAAATAAACCATTTTCATAATAATATACTTTTTTAGTAGTATGTGCCATTGGGTAATCATAAATAGAAAATTGCCATTTTAAAAAATAAGGGCCGCCCCCTGGGATTGTATGATTCACAGTGCACACAAACATACCAAACAAACCAAACCTGTTAGGTCACATGAGCCAATTAACAGAGTTGTGTCTTTTGCTTCCACGCTTCTTCCTGTCACAGTTAGGGGGTTATTTATCAAGTCCGAATTTATCTCAATATTTTCTGCTACAAACTCCGATCAAATCCGCTCTGGTTTTTGCACTTATTTATTATTAAACTTTCCCGAAAATTTGCTTTGCGGGGGAAAAAATCAGATTTGCAAGATTTTTTCGGATTTTTCATCTGATTTTCCCGTTTTTTTGGATTTTTCATCTGAAAACTCTGAAAACGAACGGTGTATTGCACGAAACCCAACGCACATCAAACAATCATTGGGACTTCTCCCATTGACTTATATGCAACCTCGACAGGTCTGAGATGCCGGATTTTCAGATTCTGACTTTTCCATCCTCTGGTTTTAATAAAGTCCGATTTTATAAAAAAAATCATGACGTTTTTGTGATTTTTGCATTCGGAGTTTAGTAAATGACCCCCTTAGAGTTGTAGTGTTTCTGGTCAGCTGATCTCTGAGGCAGCACACAGACCATCACAAAATGTTGGCTCAAGGCAAGAGATGTTAAAGGGCGTTATTTACTTTAATATATATACCAGTTTGGTAAGATTCTTTAATATGCCACTTAATTTTATATAATATGCCACGTAGGGGCTGATTCACTAAGGGTCGAATATTGAGGGTTAATTAACCCTCGATATTCGACTAGGAATTGAAATCTTTCGACTTCGAATATCGAAGTCGAAGGATTTAGCGCAGATAGTTCGATCGAACGATGGAAGGATTATTCCTTCGATCAAGCGATTAAATCCTTCGATTCGAAGGATTTAAATCCAACGATCGAAGGAATATCCTTCGATCAAAAAAAGTTAGCCAAGCCTATGGGGACCTTCCCCATAGGCTAACATTGACTTCGGTAGCTTTTAGATGGCGAACTAGGGGGTCAAAGTATTTTTTAAAGAGACAGTACTTCGACTATCGAATGGTCAAATAGTCGAACGATTTTTACTTCGAATCCTTCGATTCAAAGTCGTAGTTGAAGGTCGATGTAGCCCATTTGATGGTCGAAGTAGTCCAAAAAAAACTTCGAAATTCAAAGTTTTTTAACTTCAAATCCTTCACTCGAAGTTAGTGAATCGGCCCCTTAATTTTATATAATTATCTGTTGCTCAAGTATTCATTTTGGGGGTATAATTTTCCTTTAAGAAGAACACTAAGGGGTCAATTTATCAAAGAGTGAAGTTCCGTCACTAGAGTGAAATTCAGCAGCTCTCAATTCATTTCTATGGGATTTTGAAAGGCGTATTTATCAATGGGTGAAAGTGAAAGTTCACCCTTTGATGAATACACTTTTAAAAATCCCATAGAAATGAATGGGGAGTGGCGGCATTTCAGTCTATGGCGGAACTTCACTATTAACTTCACTCTTTGATAAATATACTCCTAAGAGCTGGGATACAATGAACAGTTTGACTGTCCTGTAATACCATTTCAGGTTTAGCCTTGCCTACTTATATATACACTTCCCATGCAACCTTAAGCTGGAAGGATCCGGCACATGTCCCCAGTGTCCTGAGACAGCATTCTATCATGGCAGCATGGCCAAAACAAGTGACTTTGCTGAGTGTAAAGGTCAGCCTGCTGAATCATCTGGATATCTCTGTTGCTTTTTGATACTGTCATTAATCACAGATTTCTCCAGAACGTACTTGCCACCAATGGGATATGTAATGCAGCTCTCTATCTCTCTCTCCAGGTACATCTCATATTTTTCAAACCCATAGTTGGCAACTCATGCCTTTTATTACAACTCCATTTACAAAAAAGTTGGGACATTGTGAAAAATGTAAATTTTGTAAAATAACTTTAGCAGCATTTAAACCTGATATTTAATTGATTATTCCATATAATAAGGGGCAGAGCATTCCAAAATAGCAATATGCTATGATTATGTTTATACTACACTACGGGGCAGATTTATCAAGGGTCGAATTTCGGAGATAAAAATACTTCGAAATTCGACCATCGAATTAAAATACTTTGACTTTGAATATCAAATTCTAAGGCGCAAATTCACCGAAGAGCTGAACGCTAGCGTTAATTCGCTAGTGTTTGGCATTTTCGTTACTGCGCAAATTCACTAACGAACGCTGGCGTAGTTTCGCTAGTGTTACTTCGCATCCTTACGCCAGGCAAATTTTTGCTAGCGACGTAACTACACAAATTCACTAACTTGCGCAGTGTACTGAACGCTACCTTTTACACTAGACTTCTTTCGCCACTTCAGACCTGGCGAAGCGCAATAGAGTAGATAGGGATTGTTTCAAAAAAAGTCAAATTTTTTTCTAAGTCCCAAAAAACGCTGGCGTGTTTTCTACATGATGGGTGATAGGCTGAAAAAGATTGAAAATGTTTTTGGGGCTCCCCTTCCTCCCCCCTACATCTCCTGACTCATGGCAACTTACCTAGACAGTGGGCACATGTGTAGGGCAAAATAAAATCTTTATTTGCTGATTTGAAGGTTTTCTAGGCATTTGTAGTGCTGATACGTGTTCCTCCATTGAAATTTGAATTTGGCGCCGTATGCAAATTAGCCTTCGCTAGCATAACTTCGCTTTACATAGCGAATCAACGCTAGAGCAACTTCGCAACCTTACGCTACCCCTGTGCGCAACTTCGGATTTTAGTGAATTTGCGGAGCGCTGGCAAAACTACACCTGGCGAAGTGCGGCGAAGTGCGGCAAAGTTGCGCCTGGCGCAACTTCGCATCTTAGTGAATTTGCCCCTAAGTTCTTTCAGCGAATTTGGGTATCCTGTGGTCAAAGTAAGATCTTTCGATCGAACGATTAAATCCTTCGAATCGAATGACTTAAAAAAACGTAGAAAACTGCTCTAGAAGGTCCCCATAGGCTAACATAGCACTTGAGTTTAGGTGTAGGATAAATTATCTGGAAACCTGTCGGCAGGTTTAATTTGGTGAAGTATTGAAATCTAAGTTTTTTTAAAGAGACAGTACTTCGATTATCGAATGGTCGAATATTCCAACGATTTTACTTCGAATCGAAGTCGAAGTCGTAGTATCCAATTCGATTTACTTCGCAAAATTCCCTCAAATTCACTTCGACCCTTGATAAATCTGCCCCTACATATTTTGGGTCTTACATACCCTTTTTCAAGTGCGTCACTTAAATAAATAAATTTGTCAGAAAACATTCCCATTGACTTCTATTCAACCGCACCAGCTTTTACTTGCAGAGATTTTTTCTGGTGACATTTCGTGGTTTTATTCTTTAATAAATGGCGACTATTTAAGGTTAGAAAGAATATTTTTAAAGTATATTCATATTCATACTCATGTTTTTCAAGTTGATTTTTTATACATCAGCCCCTAAGTGTATATGGTCATGGTGACTTCTAATATCCTTATATTTTACAATAGGGGCACACTGTTGCTATTCACTATACACTGTTATTTTTAATATAAATATATATACACATAGTCCTCCATGCTTTAAATCAGAAGGGTGTATACATCAACCATACAGATTAAAAAACTGACTAATACAAAAAAGCGCTCAGCGTTTACAATATAATACCTGTCTCCTAGGCAGTTGGTGGCCATAAAATATCCTTGAAATTATACTGGGGGAACATTCACTCAGAACATGTACTGGATGCCTGGAATCATTTAACAGAAGGAGTGTTGTTGTACAGCAGTAGATGAATGCATTGAATGGTTACTTAGGATGCGGCATAAGTAGTGATGGGCGAATTTGTGGCGTTTTGCTTCGCTGAAAAATGAGCGAATTTCCCTCGAAATTTGTGAAATGTCAAAATTTTTTTGACGCCGGCCAATCTTCGCGGCCATTTCGCGAATCACCCAAATTCGCAGCAAATCCGCACCTGGAGAATAAATTCGCCATCACTAGGCATAAGTAACGACAGATATTTTTCAGGCAAGAGATACAAAGAGAGACAGAAAAGTCGGAAGTCAAGGTTGTCACCTGTCATGAAACGCTAGTGAAACTTCGCCAGTGTTCGACTATAGAGACGCAACTTTGCATTTCAGTGAATTGGCATAGTGGTAGCAAATTTGCGCCTAACAAAGTGGTGTGCAGTGTGGCTAAAAAACGATCGTTTTTCCTGCTCATCCCCGGTGTTTCTGAACCAATGTGGGTGTGGCTGGGCAGCATGCCGCCCCCTAAAATCCTGCCGTCCTAGGTGGCCTTTCCACAAATCTGGGCCTGAATGTCAGGTCCAGTTTTAATGCCTGATCTCCACATGACATTTCTGACTTTATCAATAAACTTTATGTGTACTCGGAATATCTGAGAAAAAGGATATTGGCACACAAGGCAGTATTGTGTATCTCTGTGCGATTTTTCTAAATTGCTTATACTCTGAATATCCGCCGGTTGACAGGTGAGCCCACTCAGTCCATGTGTGGGGTCATTATCCCACCTGGAGCAGGACTTGCTTTAGTAGGTGATTGGATAAGGAATACTGACCATCCATGTGCAGGGCAGAACTGTGCAATATCCAATTTTCCCTTAAAATGACCAATCACACATTCCACAAAATTGCCCATTAAAGTGATCTATTCAGCAAAAGTGGATCCAAGGGAATACAAGACGGCGGGGCTATTTCCAGTTTTGGGGCCCAGGACAGAGCAGACTGTGCGAAAGAGGTAAATCAAATCCTGGATTCAGTTTGGAATTCAGGGTTGGATTTAATTTGGTGTTTGGAAAATGTGGTATTTGTCCAAATCCAAAATGTATGGATACTTGCAATACAAAGTACCAACATCCAACCCCCTTCAAGTAATGTTGAAGAACAACCTTCAGCATCCTTTTGACAGCCTTTGGTACTGTTGAAGGGTGAAAGAAGGTAATGCAACATAAATATATCACTGTTGTCTTATTGTCCCACTGTTGCAATCCTGCCCTGTTGTGCTTGTTATATACCTCAGTACCCAGAAAATGATATAGTAAATAAAAACTCATTAATGTATACTAATTGTACTTGGACCATAGACAGTATCTCACTGGTGGTGTCTCCTGAGGTTGGTCTCCCCACCTTTAAGTTAGCAATACAAGAACAGCACAACTCAGTTATAGGTGCAAAGCTTTATCTAATGCTGCTCATGCTGTGTCTTTCACTTACAGCAGCCAATTCCACAGGGCACAAATGGTGCTGAAAGTCAGAGGAAAGCATTGGTTGATTACCTGCAAACTAAGCCAAGGTCCAGGAGATAATCAAATTTCTATGATAGAAATGGAGAAGGCATCCCCAGTGTCCCTATATGATTTGATTATGGTGTCCTCATGCCCAGTAAACCAAAGTTGATAAGCTGATGACACCGAGGTCTTGGCTTTTACTAACCTGCGTGTTGCCTAAATAAATTAGGTGCACTTTGTTCTGAACTAATCTAATTCAGAGTCGCATCTAATCAAAATATCTTACCGTAGAAACATTGTAACATATGGGCTGCAGATGGCAGGGTCCTGACCTGAATAAACTCTACGAGTGCAGGAAAAAGCACAGCAAGCATTGTATTAGATCAGGAGAAGATGGATTGCCCCGCATAGGCAGCCGTAGAGAGCTGGGAGACTCTGAATTGGCTGAGATGGTTTATTCTTACATCTATTGCAGAACACACATTGGAAACGTTAAAAAGCAGGGCTGCCATTAAAGGGAAATGACAGCCCTTATTCTAAGTATGGTTTTTACTACAACAGTACAGTGTGGGTTCATACAGTAGGCTATTTTGTGCACAGAGCATTCCTAGTATTTGCATTTATTTATAATTCCATCATTACTACCGGTACTTGCTGCAGCAATATAACTGAAGAGCCCCCATTCTTACTGATTGCTGCTTTCTATAGCAATGACATTAAAGAAAATCACCCTACTGCATGATGCTTCACAAAGTAATATAACTAAAAAGAAACCTCCCCTACTGTTTGATCTATCCTATTGCAGTATCTCTGGAGAAACCGTTACCACCACCACCACCCCCCATTACTACTTGCTATTTCATTCTTTTACATTGAAGAGTCCTTCCTTCCCTGCTGCTTGTGGTTTCCTGCAGTGATATCCTCAAATAAACTTTCCCTGAGCTGATGTGCCCTATCTAAAAGCTTGCTCTACCTTTCTTCCTGACCTGAGCATTAGCTTGTGGAAGCTTCAGAGTGAGCTTGTTCTTTAGGGTCTGTACTGGACAGCCCAGTTGTGGCTGACAATTAGTGATGAGCAAACTTTTTCACCAAGTTGTTTGGTTTGTGCTGGTTGTAAAAACAGATAAATTCACTCCAACCGTGTGGCATGTAATGCTCACACCATCTCTGACCTGCCTCAAATGACAATATCTTGCCCATCAGATATCTCCAGCCTGCCGTCTGATGTAATAGGCTTCCCCCTTTCTACAAATTTTGCTTCCCGACAAAGGCACCAAGGGTGGCCCTATTGCCCCTAGCTCTGGCTCTCATGTCTCCTCTTGTCTTCCCTCAGTCCTGTTTTTATACTTCGTCCTTAGTCCCTCTCCTTCCTGTACTGTCTGTACACTCACTCCACCCCACTCCTGCTTTCCTGTCACCAACTGCTGTTTTTGATTTTTTGCCCCTTCCATAGTCACTTCTTGGTCACAATAACTGCAGAAGAACTCATTAAGTCCCTTACATCATTCAGCAGTATCTGATTCAGGTGTACGCATGATATTTAACTGTTCTTTATACCCATGCAAAGGATGAAACTTGGATCATTGCTACAGGAGAGAATGGTGCACTGAATCCAATTCAAATTGAGCTCTCTCTTTCTACAACACCCACTACAACCCACTTTTCTACAGAGATACTACTATCCCCACTAACAGATCCTGCATGACCTTTACCAAAATAATCTTTATAGGTACCTTGCATGTTGTGTTTTGAGGTCAGGACCACAACATGGCTAGTTATATCTGTGCCCGTATAGTTGCATTTTCTGTAACCATCATGATAAACCATGGGACAGCGTCCATAATTTTCACCCCATTTGCTTCTTTTAAAGGAATAGTTCAGTGTGAAAATAAAAACTGTGTAAATAGATAGGCTGTGCAAAATAAAAAATATTTCTAATATAGTTAGTTAGCCAAAAATGTAATGTATAAAGGCTGGAGTGAACAGATGTCTAATAAAACAGCCAGAATCCAACTTCCTGCTTTTCAGCTCTATAACTCTGAGTTAGTCAGTGACTTGAAGGGGGGCCACATGGGACATTTCTGTTCAGTGAGTTTGTAATTGACCCTCAGCATTCAGCTCAGATTCAAAAGCAACAGATATGACCCATGTGCCCCCCCCTCAAGTCTCTGATTGGTTACTGTCTGGTAGCCAGGGCAACCAGTCAGTGTAAACAAAGAGAGTTGAAAAGCAGGAAGTAGTGATCTGACTGACTTGTTATACATGAAATCACTCCAGCCTTTATATATTACATTTTTGGCTAACTAACTATATTAGAAACATTTTTTATATTGCACAGCCTATCTATTTACCCAGTTTTTATTTTTACACTGAACAATTCCTTTAAGGCATTTGATGACACTAAAGTAGGTCCAGATTGGCTGGCATTTCAGGACTAAAGAGCCCCCCACAGGCCCACTAAATAGTGGCATCTTACAGCAGCCCCACTGGCATTTGCCAGAATCCACAGATTGCCAGTCTTGACAGGGAAGGTGCTGGGAGGTCATGCATTTAAAAATGGTAGCTGAAAGTTGAGCCTTTAACGCCTTCAACAAAGCTTTGTAGAAGATAACAAAGTCCACCAGGACACAAAGCATTTTTGTATGTACACACATAGAGGCCCATTTTTTGCCATTATGATTTTAGTAGTTTTAGAAACCATGAAAAAAACAAATTTTCTCTAAAACCACAAATGCCGGGCCGGATTTCGTGAAATGGTGCCCTAAGGCCACATGGTCCTAAAGCCGGCCGCTTCTGCGTGCACACGCCTTCCTCCCCTGCATGGTCCTAGCTGGAAGCACGCGAGCGAGCTAGTTTTGAGTACCCAGTGCTCCTTACGTATGCGGCTGGACGGCATGCCGCCCCTTAAATTTTGCCGCCCTTGGCGCAGGCCTTTGTTAATTCGCCACAAATCCGAGCCTGCACAAATGCCAAGCAATTTATTAAAACAGCCTTATATAAAAAGCACACATGGAAAAACGTGGAACTCATCTGAATACTAATATGAAAACCTGGAGATCCTCTAATTTTTCATGCA
Source organism: Xenopus petersii (assembly GCA_038501925.1). Classification (NCBI taxonomy): domain Eukaryota; kingdom Metazoa; phylum Chordata; class Amphibia; order Anura; family Pipidae; genus Xenopus; species Xenopus petersii. The sequence continues at coordinate 33,620,478 of CM076686.1, forward strand.
AATACAAACTAAAAATAAACCCCGAAAACCTTGAAAAAAAGATTTTATAAATGGAAAAGAACAAATCCCACTGACTTGTTCATGAACTTGACAGCTTTTAGGGTGAAGACGCACAGAGCTACTAACAGCTACACACAGGGGTGCTTCGCCAATGAGGCGAGTTGAGGCTATCGCCTCAGGCGGCAGCGCCCCACTAGGTACCAGGGGCAGCAAAAATGCTGCTCCTGGTACTTTAAGAGCGAATTTCTGGGGGAGGGGGGGCAGCAGCAACTGCTACTGCCTCAGGCGGCGGAGGGGCCAGGATCACCCCTGGCTACACAATAGCTACAAATAGACAATAGCAGAAAATTTGCTCTGATAAGACATTATGTATGTTTTAGAAGCATTTAGCAGTTTGAAACTTCTAAACATTGTCTATGGCAGGGTATTTTCTGGTGTTTTGTAGCAGTTACTAGTAGCTCCGTGTGTTTTCACCCTTAAATGGCGAAGTTTTGTATTAGCATTTGTTTTGTTTAATAAGTTACAAATTCTTTGAGGTTTAGAGTAATAAGTATAATCCACGATTCTTCTCTCTAAAAAATATGATTGTGAATACGAACAAAATATGAATGTTACTAAAACGGCCTCATAAATTACTACTTGCTGGACTGTAAAGCACTATCTCCTTTCTGTTGGTTTCATTTTTAGGCTGCCAACTGTCACATTCTAACCTGCCAGCCAGGTTTTAGCTATGCTGTTATATTGTCTTTATGATGATCAGGCTTAATGTAAAAGAAGGACTTTCCCTTACTCTGTAGTATAATCATAAGCTCCGTCTATAAGACAGTTCTAACCTTTGTTTTTGTTTGTGCCTCACAGTAGTGGAATGGACAAACCACCTATGTGGCAAACCAATGTTTTCCCCAAATCTCACACTAACTGACTTTTAATTTGAGCTTTCAGGAGTACAGCATCTAGAAGAGCAATGAGGCTTTCTTTGCAGATCTCATTTTAATTGGCCATTAGGCCCCTCCCAACACTGCCCTGTGCCCCTAGGGGGGACCAGCCACACAGTTTTGGAATGACTGCTGTAAAATTGATTCAATACAATCAATATGCAAACGAAATGTGTTAAGGGATGGCTGCAGGTAGGAGCAACAATAAAGGATTGATCTTGTTTATGCAACAAAAGGGCAGCTGCACACACAGTATCAATGTTTTCATTTATGTCTCTTGGGGATTGGCCGCTGCAATAAAAGGTGCACATTTTCTAGTAACCTATAGCAAGCAATCAGTAATTAGTATATAGTCTACTATATTTAAAATAATGAAAAGTGCTTCAGTATAAATAACATGCATGCAAGTTAGACACTTGGGGGCAGATTCACTAAGGGTCGAATTTCGAAGTTAAAAATACTTCGAAATTCGACCCTCGAATTGAAATCCTTCGACTTCGAATATCGAAGTCGAAGGATTTAGCGCTAAACATTCGATCGAACGATCGAAGGATTTTTCGTTCGATCGAACGATTAAATCCTTCGAATCGAACGATTCGAAGGATTTTAATCAAACGATCGAAGGAAAATCCTTCGATCAAAAAAAGCTGAGCAAGCCTATGGGGACCTTCCCCATAGGCTAACATTGACTTCGGTAGGTTTTATCTGCCGAAGTAGGGGGTCGAAGTTTTTTTTAAAGGGCAAGTACTTCGACTATCGAATGGTCGAATAGTCGAACGATTTTTACTTCGAATCGTTCGATTTCGTTCGACTTCGATCGAATTCGAACGAATTTAACCAATTCGATGGTCGAAGTACCCAAAAAAACCTTCGAAATTCAAAGTTTTTTTTATTCTAACCCTTCACCCGAATTTAGTGAATCGGCCCCTTAGTAGTAGAATGTCCGGGGGTATCCTTTGTTGAGAAAGATTTGGGGATTTTTGTGCATAACAAACGGTCTAACTCTTGCTTCCAATGGCTACTGTGACAAATAAAGTTCTGTCTTGCATAAAAAAGGCAATATCTCAAGGGAAGAAAACATAATTTTGCCTCTTTATGGGTCCTTGTTAAAGGAACAGTTCAGTATAAAAATAAAACTGGGTAAATAGATAGGTTTTACAAAATAAAAAAATGTTTCTAATATAGTTAGTTAGCCAAAAATGTAATGTATAAAGGCTGGAGTGACTGGATGTCTCACAGAACAGAACAGAACACTACTTCCTGCTTTTCAGTTCTCTAACTCTGAGTTAGTCAGCGACTTGGAGGGGGCCACATGGTACATTTCTGTTCAGTGATTTTGCAATTGATCCTCAGCATTCAGCTCAGATTCAAAAGGAACAGTTATGACCCATGTGCCACCCCCCCCTCAAGTCACTGATTGGTTACTGCCTGGTAACCAATCAGTGGAAACCAAGGAGCTGCAAAGCATGAAGTAGTGTTCTGTTATGTTAAACATCCAGTCCCTCCAGCCCTTATACATCACATTTTTGAGTAACTAACTATATTAGAAACATTTTTTATTTTGCACAGCCTATCTATTTACCCATTTTTTATTTTTACACTGAACAATTCCTTTAAGGCATCACCTTGAGTATGAAGTGCGGTTTTGGGTTCCTGTCCTTAAGAAAGATATTAATGAGCTGGAGAGACTGCAAAGACATGCAACTAGACTGATAAAAGGGATGGGGGATTAAAACCAAGGAAAGACTGTTAAGGTAGGGTTGTGATGGGCATTTGCTAGGGGACATAATTAATCTTAACACAACTACATTAGAGGACATTTTAGACAGATAGGGGGGAATGTAATTAAAGTCGCAAAAAGAAAAACAATTTGCACCAATAAGAATAAAAATCCACATCTCACAATGTAATATTGTTCCTTAAACTGTTATTGCATTGCGAATTGTAATTGCGCATTGCGAAGTTTAATTAAGAAGAGCTTGATGGTGTCGTAATCTTTTGGAGCAAACATAACGACTTTTTCAGTAAGAAGTTTTATTACATTTACTGCCCATTGGCACAAACTATAAAATTGGCGAACAGTCTTCCACTATCAGAAATGGCCGCTAAACAGTTTCCGGGTTCGCAAAAGCTATATTAAATTTGCGCAAAGCAAAATTTGTTCGTGCAAAGGCATAGCTGTTTGCATTGCGAATAGTTTTTCCGTTACCGACTTTTATTACATTCCCCCAATAGTCTTTTGCTCATCTGCAATTGAAATATACAAAGGTTCCATGAAACTGTAGGTACAGCAGTGAATATGATATTCCCAGAAAGGGCCAATTTGATGCCATTCTTTTTCCCAAAGTTCTGTATTGTTCTTGGTGTTCTGTTCTTTACTACAAGCCCGTCTCAGCTACCAAAGTTCTCTGGCAGCATGTTGCAGGCACTAATGGAGTCCATGAAAATGATTTCATGGTGGATTTCATCATGTATGCCATTTGCAACTCAATCGTCAGCTATGTAGATAAGATAAAGGTGATTGTGATTACTGCAGTAAAGTGTAGGGCACCTTCTCAGCCATGCCCAAAGCATCTGGTTACTTCAGTACTAGAACCTTTTGCAGAGATTCTATAGTGACATTATGCTAATAAACCATCTTCACATTCCATGGATTTCTTCTGTTCAGTCATTCCTGGTTAGAATTGAATAAAACAATGTCCCAGAGCCTGCCTGTGTGAGTGTCTTTATACAGATCAAGAGACAGTGGGAATCTCGGCCCATAGTCCAGCTCTGCAGCAGAGTCAGATAAGATACATTACATCCAACATCCACCCCGGCTAACAATTCATAACCAGCAGCCCCAACTTACACATAATTAGTTTCTAATCATACGCTGAGCAAGGAGAATGTGACGTGATATTGATCTGCTTTCTATTATGCATTCATGCTTCCTTGGACTTGTTTACTCTAAAACAACGTATGGGATGATATGTAAAGGTAGACACACACACACAAAGAAAGAGAGCATATAATCCATCATTCCTGTTACAACTCATTGGAAAATGACATTTCTTTGGAAAATATCACTATATGTGATATGTATATATAGTATATGAGAACGATGGGGAGCTTCTGGAGATACTTTGAAGACATGAAGACATATTAACTAAGTTGGTGCCAACGGTAACGTGCATGAAATTGGTGTAAAATGCCTTTGTTTTATGAAATTTGGGTCCTAAAGGTGCAGTTCTTTCCTGTCCTACCATAAATTATATAACTCAGTCCTGTTTGTAGGGCTTATAGTCAAACCTTAACTAAAGACAGTACAGATAAAGAAATGAGGAAGGGTTATTAATTCAATAAGCTTTATCAAGGCGATTAAGTTGTGTCATTTCTAGCCTAATCCTTTCTACAGCTTTAGTTCTCTTTAAAGGGGTGGTTCACCTTCAAGTTAACTTTAGTATGTTATAGAATGGCCAATTCTAAGCAACTTTTCAATTGGTCTTCATTATTTGTTTTTGAATTATTTGCCTTCTTCTTCTGATTCTTTCCAGCTGTCACTGACCCCATCTAAAAAAAACAAATGCTCTGTAAGGCTACACATGTATTGTTATTGCTACTTTTTATTACTCATCTTTCTATTCAGGCCTCTCCTATTCATATTCCTGTCTCATACTCAAATCAATGCATGGTTGCTAGGGAAGTGTGGACCCTAGCAACCAAACTGCTGAAATTGCAAACTGGAGAGCTGCTGAATAGAAAGCTAAATAACTGAAAAAAAAAATACATAATAAAAAATGAAAACCAAATTGCAAATTGTCAGAATATCACTCTCAACACCATACTAAAAGTTAATATAAAGGTGAACAACCCCAAGCACACTTCAGCAGAGTTTAGGAGGGATCATGTAACAAAAAACAATCATAAACACAGTGAAGTGTGCAAAGTGCAATTTTCAGATGCAAATCACCATTTTTTTATCCCACAATGCAGTGCCCCCCCCCCCCAATTCCAGCATAATTGCGGATAGGTAGGTAGGTTGCGACCTATGGCCAATGAGTCCAGAGTGAGGATTGGGTCATTTCTGGCACAAGGCGTTAAAAGACCATCAGCAATTGGTGCAAGTCTATCATGTCTACTGACAAAAGCTGCTGTGGGAAACCTGGAATAATGAACATGATCAGGGTGGCGGCAATTCCAGGTTTCCCCAGAATCACTAAATGTACTTTCCTATGATTGCCAAGAGGCAGGATGGATGCAACGGACACTCAGAACAGCTATATGTAAATGCAAGGAGCGTTCATGATGCTATTAATAAGAGCAATACTTGTGCCCATTTTAGAGCACTTGCGACTGTGTTCTACACCCAATATACTCACCCTCTGCGGGCAAAAAACAATTCCAGATTTACCAAAACATTTCTAGTTATATGGCTCGATTAAAATACATCTCTGCTGCAGGTCAGTACAGGAATCCCCATGGGAGGCAACAAATCTGTATTCTATTCCAGGAGCCGCTGCCATATAACATACAGCTCTCTGCATACATGGGAGAACAGGCTGAGTGAGTAGGCCATAAAGGAAGACGAAGAGGATTTAATACTGGAAAAAACCCACAGAAAATCATCTATCAACATGCAGGCTAAAACAAATTGGTTCCAGGCATTAATGTATTTCTACTGCACTCTCCTAAAGCTGATCGAGCTCCTTGTTGTGCTTTAGAGCGCAGGAAAGAATTCCATGTATTGGTCCTGACCTAACAGAGAGCAGTATGGGTAGAGCTGTCTAGTTAATAAAGCGTTACATAGTGATGTGACTCCTGACCCATATCTGGGGCTACTCTTGTAAAAACCTAAAGATTAAAAACAGAAAAATGTGTACCCACTCACCAACCATGACTAAACCTCTGAAGGCAAAGACCCTGTCTATTACACATAATATTGTGGATTGGAAAAGTGTCATCAATAATTAAAATATGGCTGTTTAAGTTGAACCGATTCATCCATCAAACCTCTCCATTCTGAACTAAATAAAGCTTGTGACCCATTGCTGACACCCCCAGTGAAACTAAGGATAAATTAGCGATCATATAACCCTGAGTCCTGCCCCAGGACCATAATGGAATTCCTTTGCAAGTGCATGATGAAAAGTTGCACCAGTTTTCTAACCCCCTAGCAACCAATTATCAAATAGCTTTCATTAATATGGGAAAAGATAGTTAGTGCTCATTAGTAGCGATGGGCGAATCTGACCAATTTCGCTTTGCCGAAAATTCACCAAAATGCGTTGAAGTCTATGGGCTTTTTGATATGGGTTACTTGCTTTGTTACAAGGTTTCACCTGTGCCTGTAAATAAAGGCTGTTTTCCATTTAAAAGGACAGTCATGCCAGAAAATGAAAATTCCTTAAAATATGTACCTACACAGAACATTTTTTTTAACCTTGTCTTTTCTAAATTTAAAATTACTCTAAAACCACTGACTAACAAGGAGATTAGTGACCCAGCAATTAATCCCCAATAGCGCAGGTGACTAATCTCATCTGAATGCTTTCCCACTGTAAAGAATACTCACCGGCAAGATGGCGGATTATTATTGGATTACGAACCTTGCTGCCTGGATTGACCCCCTTGCCTGGATTTTGTTTACTCTTTAGCCTAACCCTTCTGATACTGCAAACTGTATTGAACTTTAAGCTTCCTCCTTGGTCTGCAAAACTCCAACAGAGCCTTCGGGCCCTGACATCCACCATCAATAATGTAAATTGCCAGTGGGAAAATGTATGAGCCACTTTGGCTTTTTGAAGTCACCCAAAGTTTCAGAGGCCATAAAAGCCACTAACTTGGCCCCGCCAGGGTCGGTGGGATAAACCCGGTGGGCACCGTGGGCCGGACCCGTTCACACCATGAAGCCTTTAGAGTGGCTTTTGACCTCCCTCCCTGCCTCTCCCACATGGCAACAAAAGGAAGAAGGTAGGTGTGGGGGACCAAAATTAGGTTGTGGCTCATTCAGGGGGGTCAGAAGGAGCTTTGCCCCCCAGTCCAACGATGGGGCCCCACCTTATAGCTTATCAACCTGTATATGTGCCTCATGATAGGCCTCCCAACCGATATCTGATCTATAATCAGTCAGACAAGAACTTCATTGATTCATTAATGAAGTCTTCTTCTGATGGGTCTCTACAGGCCTAATCAGATCATTTGCTTGGGGCCAAATCAAGCAACGGGTTGCCTCTTTTAGAGGCCTCACTGAACAATATGATCTTTATTTCTGTGTCCCTCTTTAGTTGCCTTTGGGGGCAGGTCATGAATATGCATCACCTGCAACTTTATTGAACACCAGCAGGATGACTGGGGCTTTGTATGGAGAACAGAATATGTCAGATATGATGGCAATAAAAATATTTCAGCCCCACGACAGAATAGAAGTAATTATTATGCCAAATAAAATGAATAATTTCTCTGTTGTGATGTTCAAGTTTGATTGAGAAATTATGTTTAGTTGTACAAATTAAGGAAAAATAACATTTAGACACAGGAGGAACATTCAGAATACAACAATCCAAATGGAAAACCTAAAGTATGCTGTTGTATGAACCAGATTACTGACTGGTGGTTTCTATATGCTATGGTTTTATTGAAAGAAAACAGAAAGAATATTTATTCCCTGCTAGGTCATGGGATGTTATATCCAAACTTCCAACAGCCTTTGGCTGCTATCTGGTCTAAATATAATATACACTTTGTGGAACATAGCAGAACCATGTAATTACATAAAGCAGCTGTTGTGGCTAATAGGACTAGAGACAGATCTGACGCCTGCGTTCCACTTTATGTAACAAGAACCAGCGCCGCTCATTGTAATATCAAGTCTGCATCTGCCCTGTGTTCTTTTGATCCCTTGTCTATATTAGTTGTAATCTTGTAACTGAGGCTCCGATTCTATGTCTTGTTTGCCCTTCTTGTGCTTTCAGTTAATATTTTTTCCTCTCTTTTGCATCTTAGATCATTTCCATTATTTATGGGCACTTCTGAAATCACAGAGAGAAGCAAACAGACACTGACAAATTACACGCTACATTTCTGGCAAGCAACATGGATGGCTGCAATTTATCTCCTAGAATATTGTGGGTTTCAGGTAATCTCTGCAGCATTAAATAGACCCAGAATGAAAAATCTCAACTGCTTTGGGTTGAGATAGAAGAGAATTGCTGACTGCTATATCAGGTATCCTATATCATAAAATCCATCCTTTTGTGCGTTCAAATTACACAGGCGTAGAGACTAATGTCTATTAAGCAGAAGGGAGGGGGAAGCATAATGTGTAAAGGGAAGTCATAGAACACATGGAAAGAAAGAAACAGGAGAAGGAGGCAGTGGTGCAACTGAATAAAAGACAAGAGACAGAACAGGAGAATAGAGAATGGAATGTAGTACAGGAATCTGTTATCTGAAAACCTGTTATCCAGAACTCTGAATTATGGGAAGGTCATCTCCTGTAAACTTCTGTTTAATCAAATTTATAAAAAGGATTACCATTTTCTCTATGATAATAAAACAGTGCCTTGTACTTGATCCAAACTAAATTATAATTATTCTCTGTTGGAGGCAATACAATCCTATTGGGTTTATTTAATGTTTAAATGATTCTTTAGTAAACATAGGGAATGGAGATCCAAATTAAGGAAAGACTCCTGTATCTGTAAAACCCCAAGTCCCAGGCATTCTGGATAAGAGGTCCCATACATGTACAATGCAGAGGGAAGAGAAGCCAAGGTCTAGTGGGGTAGAAGGAACAGGGCATACAATGAGCTTTGGAAAGTATTGGGAGAATAAAGAGAAAGAAAGAGAAGAAAGGAACAGGGGATATTAGAAGAGGCCTGCTCACGTAAAGGGGAGTAACAGACTAAAGCAGAAAAAATAAGCAATAAAGCTGGAAAAAATGATTTATGACATATAGTATAGTATATAGTATATGACACTGAGTTAAGGTAACCAGGTTGAGAATCAAAGAAGAGCAATGGAAAAAAAAGAATAGTGACAGAGGGAGAAGAGCCTGGGACTGCAGCCAAGTGAAGTATAAAGAGGCCAGTGGCACAGTATTAAAAAGAAAAATAGTATGAGTTGTTGGACCTTGATGAGCACAAACTGAATTACAGTGTATATAACATCTCACATGTGAAAAGCCCAGAATATGAAATAGGTGCAGTGAGCCAAGAACTTTAATACCGCTGCCAAGTCTTCATCCTCCCTGAATCTAATTTGTCCCTAGGGATTTTCTCTACGCTGTTTGCATGAAACCCGCTGATTTGTAGCTGCCAATCAAGGCTTTGCCAGTGTGCGTGTACGTGTGTGTCGCTCTCTCCAGCCTGAATGCACGGAAGTCTCCCTGGGAATCAAGGAGTTAACACGTAGGGCATTGCTGCAGTCATAGTGGAGCTGTGTAAGGGAAGACGGTGCTATAAGGAAAGGGCTCCCTCGAGAAAAGTGGATGCTGGTCTCAGCATGATCCTAAAATCCATAAACTATTCTAGGCAGTCAAGAGAAATAGAGGTTTGAGAGGAAATGGAAAGGATGAGGATTGGAAATCAGCTAAAAAGTATGTGGAAAATAAAAAGGATGATGGAATTTCCAAGAGTCCTGATCTCAGGCATTGCTCCATAAGACAACTAAACAGCAATACGGCAAATCCAAGCTCCCTCTGATGTGAGTCATATTCATACTCTTTTATAGACGCTACAGTATGTGATGATAGCATGATTCCCAATAAACAAAGGCATGCAAAACAATGTAATGGAATAAATATAAATATTAATACTTTCAACAAAAAAAGATAATAGTGGTATTGTTTTCATTTTCCAGGAACATCGGAGTACTGGGGTGTTTTGTGAACAAAGATTTTTAGTGAAGCAGAATTCAGTTGTATGGGATTAAATCAAATGTGAAAAACTGGCTGTGCAAATTTAACAATTTTGCTCATTTGAATGCAGGTAACTGCTCAATACTGATTACTGGCAACACCAACTTGGTTGGATTAGCTTGTTAAGCCTTGAACTTCATAGGCAGGTGTGTCCAATCACAAGAAAAGGTATTTAAGGTGACCAATTGCAAGTTGTGCTCCTGTTTGACTCTCCTCTGAAGAGTGACATCATGGGATCCTCAAAGCAATTGTCAAAAGATCTGAAAACAAAGATTGTTCAGTATCATGGTTTAGGTCAAGGCTACAAAAAGCTATCTCAGAGGTTTAAACTGCCAGCTTCAACTGTAAGGAATGTAATCAGGAAATTGAAGGCCACAGGCACAGTTACTGTAAAACCCAGGTCTAGAAGGCAAGAAAAATACAGGAGTGGCATATGCGGAGGATTGTAAGAATGGTTACAGACAACCCAAAGATCACCTCCAAAGACCTGCAAGAACATCTTGCTGCAGATGGTGTATCTGTTCATCGTTCTACAATTCAGCACAATTTGCACAAAGAACATCTGTATGGCAGGGTGATGAGAAAGAAGCACTTTATGCCACAAACAGAGTCATTTGTTGTATGCAAAAGCTCAGTTAGACAAGCCACAGTCATTTTGGAACAAAGTGCTTTGGACTGATGAGACAAAAATTTAGTTAGTTGGTCATAACAAAAAGCACTTTGCATGGCAGAAAAAGAACACCGCATTCCAAGAAAAACACCTGCTACCTACTGTCAAATTTGGTTGAGGTTCCATCATGCTGTGGGGCTGTGTGGCTAGTTCAGGGACTGGGGCCCTTGTTAAAGTCCAGGGTCGGATGAATTCAACCCAATATCAACAAATTCTTCGGGATAATGTTCAAGCATCAGTCACAAAGTTGAAGTTACTCAGGGGTTGGATATTCCAACAAGACAATGACCCTAAACACACTTGGAAATCTACAAAGGCATTTATGCAGAGAGAGAAGTACAATTTTCTGGAATGGTTGTCACAGTCCCCCGAACTTGAAAATCATCGAAAAATCTATGGGATGATTTGAAGCAGACTGTCCATGCTCAGCAGCCATCACATTTAACTGAACTGGAGAGATTTTGTACGGACGAATGGTTAAAAATACCGCCATCCAGAAACCAGACACTCATCAAAGGCAATAGGAGGCATCTAGAGGCTGTTACATTTGTAAAAGGAGGCTCAACAAAGTATGTAATATCTCTGTTGGGGTGCCCAAATTTATGCACCTGTCTAAATTTTTTATGATGCATATACCCTGTAGCATATTTTCTGTTAATCCAATAAACGTTGTCACTGCTGAAATACTACTGTTTCCATAAGGCATGTTATATATTAAAAGGAAGTTGCTACTTTGAAAGCTCAGCCAATGATAAACAAAACTCCAAAGAATTAAGAGGGGTTCCCAAACCTTTTCATATGACTGTATACGAAGAGAGAGAGAGAGAGAGAGAGAGAGAGAGAGAGAGATTACCATCCAAAGTCCAAATTGTTATACAACAATTCGACACATGGGATAGTTTCAATGAAAGTGGCTAGAAAAGTCATTAAAATGGCTGAGCATACATCGGTTAACTTTTAGTATGTTTTAGACTGGCCAATTCTAAGAAACTTTTCAGTTGGTCTTCATTATTTATTTTTCTTGTTTTTAAATTATTTGCCTTCTTCTTCTGACTCTTTCCAGCTTTCAAATGGAGGTCACTGATAAAAATAAATGCTCTGTAAGGCTACAAATGTATTGCTATTGCTACTTTTTATTACTCATATTACTATTCAGACCTCTCCATATTCCAGTCTCTTATTATTACTGCATGGTTACTAGGGTAATTTGGAGTCTAGTAACCAGACTGCTGAAATTGCAAACTGGAGAGCTGCTGAATAAAAAGCAAAATAACTCCAAAGATAATAAAAAATGAAAACCAATTGCAAATTGTCTCAGAATATCTCTCTCTACATCATACTAAACGTTAACTCAAAGGTGAACAACCCCTTTAAAGTCATTCTAATTTTTAGATTTTCATATATAAATCTGACCACTTTCTGGAGGCATAGAGAAATGTGACCAGATATAATTCAAAACTAGTGATGGGCGAATTTATTCGCCAGGCGCGCATTCGCGGAAAATTGCGTGATTTGCCACCGGCGAATAAATTTGCGAAACTGCAGCGAAAATTTAAAAAAAATGACACCAGCGTCAAAAACGCCCGCCGGCGGCAAAAAACGGATGCCGGCATAAAAAACGGACGCTGGCGTCAAAAGCGAGTCACCAGCGCCGTTTCGCAAATTTTGCGGGAAATTCACAAATTTTTCAGCGAACCGAAACGGCGCAAATTCGCCCATCACTATTCAAAACATGAGATTCCTCTTTAATCCAAAACATTATAAATTTATGAGCTGCATCCATTACCAAATAAAAAAAAAATTGTCAGACGTGTTAACAGATTGTTCCTTAGATCTGGGCTTGAAATTTAATGTTTTATGTAAGTCCAGCAAAGTCAATTGTGGTGAGATTTTAACACTGATTTGGGATATTTTCTCTGAGTACAGTTCTTTCCACATACATATTATATTGGGGCAATACCATAAGAAATGGAAAATCTTTATGTTGTCTTCTTTATGCATAGGACAAAAAGAGTATGTTGACCCATCACGATATTTCACACATTGATCTATGATGCTGGTCTCTGCAGTTTTCACAATTGATACTTTATTATGGTTCCTTATGGAGGAAATCAGTTGTTGAGGGGAAGCACTTTGTGATAAATAAAGCCACACCCATGCCCTATGCAAATTGACCTAAGCGCAAGATCACTAGCGAATTTTCGCTAGAAACACAAACGAATGCTAGCGCATCTTCGCTAAGGAATGCTCGCACTGCCGAAGTAACGCTAGTGAAAAGTCGCCAACGTTCGATGCCCAGGACGAAACTTTGCATATTAGTGAATTGTTATAGTCGTAGCACATTTGCGCCTGGTGAAGTGGTGCGAGGTGTGCAAAGCTGACGCTGGTGAAAATTTGCCCATTAGTGAATCTGCCCCTATAAATCCTGACCATTTACTACTATATTACAGCCTCTGCACATAGAATTCTGCTCACTTTCACTGCAACAGTCTCAGTTTTCATTGAGGTTCCTTTTTTTGTCCAACTGAATCTGATACTTTCACCCCAGACACTGAAGAACAAAACATTGTGTTCTTTAGTCAGTCCTGATTTGTTTTTATTTCTTTGTTTGCTTTTCATTTTACATTTTTGTTTTCTGGTATAATCCAGAAATATTTGAGTGGATTATCCCAGAGTAGATCGAGCCACCACCTGCTGTCTCTGAAAAGAAAAAAACATTTTACATATTCAGCTCCTTGTGATTAAATTCCAGCATATTAAAAACTCTGCCCTCTTTCATTATTGAGGACATTTGTGTTTTTGTGGCACTGAATAGTCAAATCTGTAATCCGCTGAAGCCCTTGGGTGCAGGTAAAATGTTCGGTATGTTTACAAGCTGTTTAATTGGAATTCCTAAGGCATTAGGTTTGGAGATATTGGAATATCTATACAGTATCTATACATATTTATGTAAACCCGTATATGTTGCACACCATGAAGAAACAGTCAGCGACCTGGGTGCTAATGCAAAAAATAATTAGTCTGTTCATACTGATGGCACTGACAGGATTTTCATGAAAGGATAAATTGAAGAAATATACTGTAGGTTTATTGATCCAAGTGGAATAGGAAGGAGTTAAGGGTAAGTGTGCTTGCCAACTGCCCCTGCTCACATAACTGCACACGTTAGGCACAATTTTGGAAGACAAACAGATGTGACAACAGAGCTAAGTGATGCACTGAAAGCCTAGTCCTACCATATACACAAGGAACCACTTACTTGTGCCCGACGACCATCCGGGGGAAATCATACAGTATCGGGTGGTGTCTGTAAAGGAAAAAAAGACATATGAATGGAGTAATGACCGAAGAAATGAAATAAAGCAATGTACCCAAACAATAGTTGCCAAAAACATGATCTCAGCATAGGAGCAAAAAAAGTCAAAATTAGAAATACAGCCTTACTGCACAGTGGAGCTAGCTGGATTTATAAATTGGACATTCTAGCTCCACGAGGCTTGAACTAATCTCTAACACTGGGATGCTTTATTTAAATGTGTTCCTAGGGCTAGCTGGAGGTTGATAGCCATGCCATTATTTTTCTTCAATTTATCCTTTTGTGCCATCATTACGGACAGATCATTATATATATATATATATATATATATATATATAAGAACAGCACAGAAACCGGCACTCTCGATAAGGGTTTAAAGTATGCCTGGGTGCAGTGTCCAAAATCAGCATAAATACATATCCAAAAAGCGGTCCGCACTCTCAGGTCTTATAAAACACTTATATTTATTTGAAAAGGTTGGCTGACGTTTCGGCCTCCACCGAGGCCTTTCTCAAAGTACAGAAAGATGAAAATGAACATGCTTAAATACAATCCTTGGCGCGAAAAAATCCCTAATTGGACTTGGCTACTTAATTACATCATCCCTATGCGCCCAAAAATTAGCATACCCTAACGGATATTTGCTCATTCAGTACTACGTATATACACAACCAGCAAAACTAACACACCCCCCTGTTAAAAAATCTGTTAGGATCATTAAAAACATACTTGTAACTGTTCCATGGCAAGGATACAATATAGCTATTTAAAATCCATACTGATGTCATAAATAATGTTACAAAGTAAAAACTTGAGTAAAGATTGTAGGTCTAGAAGGAGTACACATACGTTTATAATACTATAAAAATATAAATAGGCATTTGGGTATCGAGACTTAGGCTGTATTAAAACTAGCTTACACCTAGCTTAAAAGCAGGCATCCCAAGGGCAGAAAAATATAATAAAACGAAATATATAACAAATGAGTGCTTCCAGTTACTAAAACATATAATAAAGTGCAATAGAAAAACGTGGATAGTGACCAAACATCCCCATATCGATGTATAAACTACCCTTATTTAATATACTATTAATGGGCAAACAACTTTAGTTGCTAAGGTGGCAAAACCATAGAAAGAAAAAAAGGCAAGAAAAGAAAAAAAGGAAAGAAAAAAAGGAGACAAAATATTTAAATAAAAATAAAAATATATATATAAAATATCACTATCCCTCAGTATGTGCATAACCCCATATAGAATCTAAATTTAAAGTAAAATAACACATGTTGGTATGGGTCCATCATCCCACTGTCCTGCTTTTAATGGGCGCCTAAAGGAAGGTCAGAGTCCCTACAGTCCGTGATGCGCATGAAACATGCGTTGTCGCGATGTATGGCTTTGTCGATGGCTACTCCGGAGTGCGGTCAACTAGTACTATCAATCATGGGCCAGACGTTCTCCGTTGCCCTTTACACGTTGTCCCGCTAAGCACATAGCGCCGTATCCAGCCTTGTGTGGCCGCGGCTATCGCCTTAATGCTGTTCCGGCTTCAATAGGGCAAACAGCCCTAGATCGTCACACCGCTGGTCACACTTGTTGGTCCACTGCCCCAGCGTATAGCGATCCAGCTTGGTGCTATTCCGGCATCAATTGGAAGGGTCGTCCTGGATCATCTCGCCGCTAAATCGCAGGTACTAATCTACTGCCCCGGCAAGCAGCGATAACGCCGCAGTACTGCCATGGCGTGCAGCGATAGCGTCACAGGAATCAATTTTACACCGGCATCAACAGCATGGATCGCTCAGCCCCATATCATCATTCGATCGTTATTAGCCCCACAATAGGGAGTATATAGGACTCCCATAAGGCCACGACTCATCGATTCTTCCATTGCCGCCTCCTATTAGACCCTTAAGACCTCGAAGGGAAGGGGTGTTGCGTCCCTCCAAAACAGGGATTCCATCGTCCATATTTAGCATTTCATAGGTTAAATAGTCCAAATAGTTCAAATAATCACACGGGTGCCAGGTTTAAAATAGTAAGAATACAAGAACAGCACAGAAACCGGCACTCTCGATAAGGGTTTAAAGTATGCCTGGGTGCAGTGTCCAAAATCAGCATAAATACATATCCAAAAAGCGGTCCGCACTCTCAGGTCTTATAAAACACTTATATTTATTTGAAAAGGTTGGCTGACGTTTCGGCCTCCACCGAGGCCTTTCTCAAAGTACAGAAAGATGAAAATGAACATGCTTAAATACAATCCTTGGCGCGAAAAAATCCCTAATTGGACTTGGCTACTTAATTACATCATCCCTATGTGCCCAAAAATTAGCATACCCTAACGGATATTTGCTCATTCAGTACTACGTATATACACAACCAGCAAAACTAACACACCCCCCTGTTAAAAAATCTGTTAGGATCATTAACTAATAACGATCGAATGATGATATGGGGCTGAGCGATCCATGCTGTTGATGCCGGTGTAAAATTGATTCCTGTGACGCTATCGCTGCACGCCATGGCAGTACTGCGGCGTTATCGCTGCTTGCCGGGGCAGTAGATTAGTACCTGCGATTTAGCGGCGAGATGATCCAGGACGACCCTTCCAATTGATGCCGGAATAGCACCAAGCTGGATCGCTATACGCTGGGGCAGTGGACCAACAAGTGTGACCAGCGGTGTGACGATCTAGGGCTGTTTGCCCTATTGAAGCCGGAACAGCATTAAGGCGATAGCCGCGGCCACACAAGGCTGGATACGGCGCTATGTGCTTAGCGGGACAACGTGTAAAGGGCAACGGAGAACGTCTGGCCCATGATTGATAGTACTAGTTGACCGCACTCCGGAGTAGCCATCGACAAAGCCATACATCGCGACAACGCATGTTTCATGCGCATCACGGACTGTAGGGACTCTGACCTTCCTTTAGGCGCCCATTAAAAGCAGGACAGTGGGATGATGGACCTCGGTGGAGGCCGAAACGTCAGCCAACCTTTTCAAATAAATATAAGTGTTTTATAAGACCTGAGAGTGCGGACCGCTTTTTGGATATGTATATATATATATATATATATATATAAATATACATAGTCCATGTGTTTTCTCCGCACTCCAAAAAGGGCAAATGACCCAGGTGCTACCCATAATGAAGTAGATAAATGTAGAGATAAATGGGTGCACACCAGGAACGTTTAAGGCAAGGTTACTTTAAAAATTAAACATACTTTATTGAAATATTAAAAACAGGCCTGTTTTTAATATTTCGATAAAGTATGTTTTATTTTTAAAGTAACCTTGCCTTAAACGTTCCTGGTGTGCACCCATTTATCTCTACATTTATATATAAATATATATATATATTATCACACAGAGAAGTGATATATATATATATATATATATATATATATATATATATATATATATATTTAGTCAATGTGGAACCCCGCAGGCTATTGCAGTAAGAGTGCAGGTACTTTATAACCACGATATATGACATCAGATGTCACGATGATGACATCAGATGTCACGATGATGACATCAGAACTCACCGTTTATAACTGATGACATCAGAACTCACCGTTTATAACTGATGACATCAGAACTCACCGTTTATAAGGATATAATTTACAAGATATTCATAGCTTTTGTGTTTTATATATTTATATATGTACAGGCAGTAGAGATGTCGCGAACTGTTCGCCGGCGAACTTGTTCGCGCGAACATCGGGTGTTCGCGCTCGCCGGAAGTTCGCGAACGTCGCGCGACGTTCGCCATTTTGGGTTCGCCATTGTTGGCGCTTTTTTTTGCCCTCTCACCCCAGACCAGCAGGTACATGGCAGCCAATCAGGAAGCTCTCCCTTGGACCACTCCCCTTCCCTATAAAAACCGAAGCCCTGCAGCTTTTTTTCACTCTGCCTGTGTGTGCTGAAGAGATAGTGTAGGGAGAGAGCTGCTGCCTGTTAGTGATTTCAGGGACAGTTGAAAGTTTGCTGGCTAGTAATCGTTTTGATACTGCTCTGTTATTGGAGGGACAGAAGTCTGCAGGGGTTTGAGGGACATTTAAGCTTAGGTAGCTTTGCTGGCTAGTAATCTACCTTCTACTGCAGTGCTCTGTATGTAGCTGCAGTGGGCAGCTGTCCTGCTTCTGATCTCATCTGCTGACTGCTGCAATAGCAATAGTCCTTGTAAGGACTGCTTTTATTTATTTTTTTGTTGTTTTACTACTACTACTACTACTACTACTACTACTACTACTACTACTACTACTATAAGAGCCCAGTGCTATTAGTCTAGCAGTGTTGGGGAGTGGGACTGGTGTGCTAATCTGCTGCTCCTAGTAGTTCAGCAGCACCAACTTTAATTTTTTTTTTTTAATATTCATTCTTTTTTTATTTAACTTTTTTTTTATTTTACTACCGCTGTAGTAGTGTATAAGTTGACCTTTTAGGCATTATTTGCCCTGTAGGCATTTTTTGCCCAGTGTGTTATTCAACCAACTGCTATCTAGCTGTGTGCCCGTGTTCACATTCTGTCTAAATATCCATAATATTACCGTCTCCAGAAAAAACACCGGAGTGACTTTTTTCAAGCAGCCATAATAAATTTTACGTAATCCGTATCCATCGCTGTAGTAGTGTATAAGTTGACCTTTTAGGCATTATTTGCCCTGTAGGCATTTTTTGCCCAGTGTGTTATTCAACCAACTGCTATCTAGCTGTGTGCCCGTGTTCACATTCTGTCTAAATATCCATAATATTACCGTCTCCAGAAAAAACACCGGAGTGACTTTTTTCAAGCAGCCATAATAAATTTTACGTAATCCGTATCCCTCGCTGTAGTAGTGTATAAGTTGACCTTGTAGGCATTATTTGCCCTGTAGGCATTTTTTGCCCAGTGTGTTATTCAACCAACTGCTATCTAGCTGTGTGCCCGTGTTCACATTCTGTCTAAATATCCATAATATTACCGTCTCCAGAAAAAACACCGGAGTGACTTTTTTC
Organism: Xenopus petersii; assembly: GCA_038501925.1. Lineage (NCBI taxonomy): Eukaryota > Metazoa > Chordata > Amphibia > Anura > Pipidae > Xenopus > Xenopus petersii. The sequence goes on from CM076686.1 coordinate 33,639,304, forward strand.
AAGCAGCCATAATAAATTTTACGTAATCCGTATCCATCGCTGTAGTAGTGTATAAGTTGACCTTTTAGGCATTATTTGCCCTGTAGGCATTTTTTGCCCAGTGTGTTGACCTTGTAGACATTGTTTGCCCAGTTTTTTTGGACGCAGCCACTGAAGCACAGTTGCCAGAAAAAATATGCCATATAAATGCTGAAAATATAAATTTTTTTGGTTGCAGCCACTGAAGCACAGAGGCCAGAAAAATTATGCCATATAAATGCTGAAAATAGTCATTTTTCGCCATACGTTGACCTTGTAGACATTGTTTGCCCAGTTTTTTTGGTTGCAGCCACTGAAGCACAGAGGCCAGAAAAAATTAAACCAGTAGGGTTTGCACCCTAGTTTGTAACGGTGGCGGAGGGAGGAGGACGCTAAAGGACAGCTGTGTGTGGAGTCATGAGGCTTGAAGAGAAGGACAGCTGCATAGAAGTCAGAACAAGTCTTCCGGCGTGCAGTAACCCTCCGAGATCCACCCCTCATTCATTTTAATAAAGGTCAGGTAATCGACACTTTTGTGACCTAGGCGAGTTCTCTTCTCAGTTACAATCCCTCCTGCTGCACTGAAGGTCCTTTCTGAGAGCACACTTGAGGCTGGGCAAGACAAGAGGTTCATGGCAAATTGTGACAGCTCTGGCCACAGATCAAGCCTGCGCACCCAGTAGTCCAGGGGTTCATCGCTCCTCAGAGTGTCGATATCTGCAGTTAATGCCAGGTAGTCCGCTACCTGCCGGTCGAGGCGTTCTTTGAGGGTGGATCCCGAAGGGTTGTGGCGCTGCCTTGGACAGAAAAACATTTGCATGTCTGACGTTACAGACCGGCCAAAGGGCTTTGTCCTTGCAGGTGTGCTCGTGGCAGGATTACTGGCACCTCTGCCCCTGGAATGTTGATGAGTTCCTGAAGTGACATCACCCTTAAAAGCATTGTACAACATGTTTTGCAGGCTGGTTTGTAAATGCCGCATCTTTTCGGACTTGTGGTATGTTGGTAACATTTCTGACACTTTATGCTTGTACCGAGGGTCTAGTAGCGTTGCGACCCAGTACAGGTCCTTCTCCTTAAGCCTCTTGATACGGGGGTCCTTCAACAGGCATGCCAGCATGAAAGACCCCATTCTCACAAGGTTGGATGCAGAGCTATCCATCTCCGCTTCCTCATTATCAAGGACTGCATCATCCACGGTCTCCTCCCCCCAGCCACGTACAAGACCAGGGGTCCCCAAAAGGTCACCACTAGCCCCCTGGGAAGCCTGCTCCTGTTGGTCCTCCTCCTCCTCCTCCACAAAGCCACCTTCCTCCTCTGACTCCACTTCTGGCACCTCTCCCTGCGTTGCAGCAGGTGCCTGGGTTCGTTCTGGTGATTGCGACCATAAATCGTGCGCTTCCAGCTCCTCGTCACGCTGGTCTACAGCCTCATCTGTCACTCGTCGCACGGCACGCTCCAGGAAGAAAGCGAAGGGTATTAGGTCGCTGATGGTGCCTTCGGTGCGACTGACCATATTTGTCACCTCTTCAAAAGGTCGCATGAGCCTGCAGGCATCGCGCATAAGCACCCAGTAACGGGGGAAAAAAATCCCCAGCTCTGCAGATCCAGTCCTACCACCCAGTTCAAAAAGGTACTCGTTGACGGCCCTTTGTTGTTGCAGCAGACGTTCCAACATAAGGAGCGTTGAATTCCAGCGAGTCTGGCTGTCAGAAATCAAACGCCTGACTGGCATGTTGTAGCGCTGCTGAATGTCAGCAAGGCGTGCCATGGCTGTGTAGGAACGTCTGAAATGGGCCGACACCTTTCTGGACTGGGTGAGAACGTCCTGGAATCCTGGGTACTTGGAGACAAAACGTTGGACTATTAAATTTAACACATGTGCCATGCAGGGCACATGTGTTAAATTTCCCAGTCTCAACGCTGCCAACAGATTGCTTCCATTGTCACACACCACTTTTCCGATCTGCAGTTGGTGTGGGGTCAGCCACCGATCGGCCTGTGACTGCAGAGATGACAGGAGTACAGATCCGGTATGGTTTTTGCTTTCCAGGCACGTCATCCCCAAGACAGCGTGACAACGGCGTACCTGGCACGTCGAATAGCCTAGGGGGAGCTGGGGGTGCACAGGTGTGGAGGAGGAGAAGGAGGACCCAGCAGCAGAGTAAGAAGAAGAAGAGGAAGAAGACGAGGTAGAGAGCGATGGAGGAGTAGAGGTGGTGGCAGAACCGCGTGCAATCCGTGGCGGTGACACCAACTCCACTGTTGTTGTTGTTGTTGAGCTACCCATTCCCTGCTTCCCATTCCCAGCCATTACCAAGTTCACCCAGTGGGCAGTGTAGGTGACATACCTGCCCTGACCATGCTTGGAGGACCATGCGTCAGTAGTCATATGGACCTTTGGCCCAACACTAAGTGACAGAGATGCGGTAACTTGGCTCTGCACATGTTGGTACAGGTGTGGTATTCCCTTTTTAGAAAAAAAATTGCGGCTGGGTACCTTCCACTGCGGTGTCCCAATTGCTACAAATTTGCGGAAGGCCTCAGAGTCCACCAGCTGGTATGGTAAAAGCTGGCGGGCTAAGAGTGCAGACAAGCCAGCTGTCAGACGCCGGGCAAGGGGGTGACAGTCAGACATTGGCTTCTTACGCTCAAACATGGCCTTCACAGAAACTTGGCTGGTGGCAGATGACTGGGAATGGGAACAGGTGGTCAAGGTGGAAGGCGGAGTGGAGGGTGGTTCAGATGGGTCAAGGAGAGCAGAGGTAGAGCAGTAAGATGCTGGACCAGAAGGAGTGTGACTTTTAGTTTGCCTGTTGCCTTTGAGGTGTTGCTCCCAAAGTGCTTTGTGCTTGCCGCTCATGTGCCTTCGCATAGAAGTTGTACCTATGTGGCTGTTGGGCTTACCAAGGCTCAGTTTCTGACTGCACTCATTGCAAATTACAATGCTTTTGTCAGAGGCACACACATTAAAAAAATGCCACACTGCTGACTTTTTGGAAGTCTGCGATCTGGCGGTAACAGTAGAAGTTGGCGGCATTGGCGGCAATGGCGGGTGCGTTGGCCGGCTGAACACAGGTGCCGATACATGTTGTTGCCCTACTGATCCCTGCGGGCTGGCCTCCCTGCTTCTTCTAAGTCTTATTCTCCTACTGCCTCTCTGACTCTCCGTCTCTCCATCTGAACTACCCTCCTCTTGCTCTCTTCTACTAGGCACCCACAAAACATCAATCTCCTCATCATCATTCTCCTCAGATGCATCAATTTCTTCTGACACATCACAGAAGGAAGCAGCAGCGGGGACCTCCTCCTCCTCCTCATCACTCATCATTATGTCCATCTCTGTCGTGTTCTCTGCCAGAATTAAATCTGGTGTAACGTCCTCATCTCCTTCATCTTCTTCTGCCAATAATGGTTGCGCATTACTCAGTTCAAGAAACTCATGGGAAAATAACTCCTCTGACTCCAGTGAAGATGGGGCACCGGTGGTGGAGGAAGTGTTACGTGGGGTGGCCATAGCAGTGGAGGATGAGGAGGATGTTGTGGTAAAGTTAGAAACGGTAGAGGATGGGGTGTGCTGTGTAAGCCAGTCAACTACCTCTTCAGCATTTTGGGAGTTCAGGGTCATTGGCTTTTTAAAACTGGGCAATTTGCTAGGGCCACAGGATTGCATAGCAGCACGGCCCCTAGCACGGCCTCTGCGTGGCGGCCTGCCTTTGCCTGGCATTATTTTTAAAAAAACAACAACAACAAAAACTCAGTTGGTTTTTCTGGAAACGATAATACACACAGCTAGATGGCAGTTTGAAGAAAACAGTGTGCAAATAATGCCTACAAGATCAACGTATACACTACTACAGCGGTGGATACGGATTACGTAAAATATATGAATGCTGCTTGAAAAAAAGTAACTCAAGTGGTTTTTCTAGAGACGATAATATTATCAATATTTAGACAAAATGTGAACAAGCTCACACAGCTAGATGGCGGTTTGAAGAAAACACTGTGCAAATAATGCCTACAAGGTCAACGTATACACAGCGGTGGATACGGATTACGTAAAATATAAGAATGCTGCTTGAAAAAAAGTCACTCCGGTGTTTTTTCTGGAGACGGTAATATTATGGATATTTAGACAGAATGTGAACACGGTCACACAGCTAGATAGCAGTTGGTTGAATAACACACTGGGCAAAAAATGCCTACAGGGCAAATAATGCCTACAAGGTCAACGTATACACAGCGGTGGATACGGATTACGTAAAATATAAGAATGCTGCTTGAAAAAAAGTCACTCCGGTGTTTTTTCTGGAGACGGTAATATTATGGATATTTAGACAGAATGTGAACACGGGCACACAGCTAGATAGCAGTTGGTTGAATAACGTATGGCGAAAAATGACTATTTTCAGCATTTATATGGCATATTTTTTCTGGCAACTGTGCTTCAGTGGCTGCGTCCAAAAAAACTGGGCAAACAATGCCTACAAGGTCAACGTATGGCAGTTGTTTAAAGAGAACAGTAGATTACTAGCCAGCAAAGCTACCTAAGCTAAAATGTCCCTCAAATCCCTGCAGACTTCTGTCCCTCCAATACAGAGCAGTATCACGCAGATTACTAGCCAGCAAACTTACTATCATCTGTCCCTGAAATCACTAACAGCTCTCCCCCTACACTATCTCTTCCAAGCACACACAGGCAGATTTTTCAGATACATTTTTGCCCTTGATCCCCCTCTGGCATGCCACTGTCCAGGTCGTTGCACCCTTTAAACAACTTTAAAATCATTTTTCTGGCCAGAAATGTCTTTTGTAGATGTTAAAGTTCGCCTTCCCATTGAAGTCTATGGGGTTCGCGAACCGTTCGCGAACCGCTCGCAATTTTGCGCAAGTTCGCGAATATGTTCGCGAACTTTTTTTCCGACGTTCGCTACATCCCTAACAGGCAGGGCAGACCTGTAGGTGGGGCTTGCGGTGGGCACAGTCAAGGGGGCCCAGGAAATTTTGTCGTACGGGGCCCTGCGATTTCTGATGGTGGTCCTGTGTACAGGTATGGGGTCTGTTAACCGGAAATCAATTATCTAGGAAGCTCCAAATTATGAAAAGGCAATCTCCCATAGACTCCATTTTATCCGAATAATCCAAGTTTTAAAAATGATTCCCTTTTTCTCTGTAGTAATAAAACAGTACCTTGTACTTGATCCCAACTAAGATATTTTTAATCCTTATTAGAAGCAAAACCAGCCTATTGGTTTAATTTAATATTTACATGATTATCTCATAAACTTAAGGTGTGAAGATTCAAATTACAGAATGACAGTAGTGAGTGTGCTGACACAAGTTCAGGGTATACTGAATCAGAGTTGGGCTGGTCGGAGTGTAAGCACCAATGTTGCCAATAACCCCATGGTAACTGCAAATGAAAGGTGGACTGTTGAGAATTAAGCTGCACACACACCCACAGTATAGAATTAATAACCAACACATACTAATGGTTTGATTCCATTCTCTGAAGTCATTCTGCTGATCTCTTCTGGTTTCTCTTCTCTACATTGTTTGTGGAAGTGCTCAGAACCTTGGGAATGAATTTTATACCCCATGAAAATGTGATTTATTCACAATATTTAGCATGCTGGGGTTTTAATGCCTTACACGCCGACCAGCCCAGCTGTGCTTCAATATACCCTGCACTTGCGTCAGCACACTCAGTCCTGTCGTTCTCATGAATCGACATTGTGGACATCAGTACGTGGGAATTTCATTGTCCCTATAAAGGCCAGGGAATCAGGAGAAACAAGCAGTATGAGCAGAGACAAGTCATCCATCATTATTTGCACTGGCTTTGGGGCAGAAAGCCACACCGATGTGTCAAAAAAGGAATGTATCAGTGCATGGCCAGCAGCTTAATAGCGACACACTAAAGAAACATGAAATTGGTTTGTATGTGAAGATCTGGCATTGCTAGGCAATATCCAGCCAATATCCATTGGCTGCTAACTAAAGGGAGTCAAGTACAGAGCTTTATGCCAATGTCTATTTCCGTCTTTTTCCTTTAAACTGCCCAGAAATATGCCTGGGTAAGATTCTCTTAGAAAGAAAGACCATAAAGGGGGGAACTGGAAATTTCATGCAGTGTAAATAAGTAAATGTCACACTGATTGTTTTTGTGCTGTGCCGGCACAAGGATTGTGGTTAGTTTCACTCGCTATACTCCATGGAGATACACCAGCACATATGCCCAATGTAATGTGTCATCACATTTTCCTCTCTGCAAATCGGTCGCTTAAAGGGGAAGTGTCACCCTAAGAAATAATTGCAAATCCTATTTTATGATGTTAGTCAAGCAAAATAAACTTCACTTGCACTATATAAATTAGTTAAATCTTGTTTCTTCTAGTGCTGGAATTTAAAATCACATGAAGCAGGTAGGCACCATTTTGTGGACATTGTTATTAAAGGACAAGGAAAGTTAAACTAAAGAAGTAGATTAGAAATGTTGTACATTATGTTTTGTGCTTCTGTATCAGCCCAAGGCAACCACAGCCATTTAGCAGGGAAAATCTGCTAAAGATGCCCCAGTAGCTCCCCATCTTTTTTTCTGCTGATTCACTGCACATGCTCTGTGCTGCTGTCACTTACTGAGCTGACTCAAAATATACAGTAAATATAGAATATAAATGTCACAGTATAAGGCTGATTAGTAATTAATACAGATAATTACTGCATGGCAGCACAGAAACCGGTGCAACCAGCATCATGATTTAATAATCAGCCCTGTAGCATCAGCTTATATTACAGACAACCCTCATTGTCTGCTTGATAATTTGCCACGACCCCTAAGCTTAGCTTCTCAACAGCTGCTCAGAGTCCACTGAGCATGTGAGTGTCGCAGACACTTTACAAGATGGTGACCCCCTGTGACAAGTTTGAAGTCCTGGATCATTGCTGCTATTGACAAGCTGAAACTTTAGGCTGGTGCAATAAGTTCATTATATAAAATATGGCATTTTTAGCCACATTAATGTTTAGGATTTAGTTCTCCTTTAAGGCAAGCTTTTCATCATGCTAAAGTCTTGATTATGCACCAGAATGGGGAATCTGATGTCCATGTCCTTGCACTGGCTAACCAATTAGATGGTGAGGAGAGAAGGGAAATGCGAGGAGTGCAGTGACATCAAGTGCAGAATTGAATGTGTAAGTGTTGCCATTCTGCTTGAGAGATGGGATAACCGATAGCTCAATCTCACGTGAGCCTGCAGATTTCTTTAGACAGAGGGAAAACTGCACACAGACAGTGACACCAAGCTTCTCTTGCTTCAAGAAGACATAACTTTATTAACACTTCGGCATTAGCAGACAAAGATCATGTCACATGACACTGTGTCAGTATCAGATTATTATGGGATCTGTATGAGAGCACATACATTAATACATATATACAGAAAGTAATTGTCTGCTCCACCTCCAGCATAGAGGAAGGGCAGGCAATACAGTGAAACCTCGATTTCCAGTCCCCTGATTTTAAGTTTTACTTATTTTATATCTTGTATTTGTGGTCCCATCAATTTATAATGTATTTCACTGGGTGCATTTCCCTGATTTTAAGTCATGTTTCCCAGATTTTACATCAAAATTTTGTCCTGATGTTCCCAAAAACTGCTTTTTTTCCCCTCTATGAATGTTATTATTTGTGAAATAAACAGGTTTAAAATACTAACCAGATGTATAGTTTGCCATGGTTCTGCCTGTAAATGGTCAATTCCACTTAGTCTGCCCCTTAAGGCCGAGTCAGACCGAGTCAGCAGCTTATTGGCCCATGTGTGGGGCCATCCCACGGGCTTCCCCGATCGATATCTGGGCAAAAGTTGGGCAGTAGTGATGGGCAAATTTGTCAATTCGCTGGTGTCAAAATAGGCGCCGGTCTCAATGGGTGTCCGTTTATCTTCGATGGCGTTGGAACCTTCGCTGGCCAAAACGGGGCAAATTCGCACATGGCGAATAAATTCGCCCATCACTATTGGGCAGATCTCTATCGGGCAGGTTAAAAAATCCAGTTGGATCGCGGCCACATCTGTGCGTTTATGCGGTCCCGTGATCCGACCGCCGTATCGGATATCAGCCCGATATCGCCCACATCAATGTGGGCAATATCGGCAAACGAGTGGATCTCTACATCTATGGCCACCTTTATACAGTCCTGCATCAATCACTTATTACTTTAGGTTGTGTACTTGACTGACAGAGAGGCCTTGCACATGTCCCCCCCATAGTGTAACATTAACGCTGCAGTGCTTAACCCTTGTTATTAACACAGTAGATTTTGTATCTCAAAGTAAAACTGACTCCTGTGCGTATATCCTTCAGTACTTGAAGAAAAAGTTACTTTAACACAATTCCCTGATTTTATATTTTCCCGGATTTTGCATTATTTTTTCCTGGTCCCCTGGAAAATGGGGGTTCTACTGTATATGATTGACATGATATGATGGATTTTTGAATAAAAAAAGAATTCAAGTTTCATGATAAATTTGAAAAATACTTTTATTATACAGCTTTTTATGTCTGGGTGACAGGTCCCCTTTAAAGGAACTGCATTGGAGGGCAACGTAGGGCCAGAGTTCAGGGCGAGGGTACGTACAGAGTGATACTAAGATGGCTTAATACCAATCAGTCTAGAATATTTTACTTGTAATGGAGCCATAAAGTTAAAAGTGCCACATAAGCACCTACTTTACATGCTGTTATTCTTATAGCAGAAGTAGAAGAACAGTACAGATTCAGAGATATTATCTGACTGCAGGCTGCCTGTTAGATGATGATCTGAACCTGGTTTCTGCAAGCCATTGCAGTGGTCTTTACCTATACTTTTAACAGTGGAAGAAGACATTAAAAAATGTCCACCAATGACCTGATACGTACACCAAATTAGGTGATCAGTCTGACCAGATTTCCCATTTGTCTGGGTAGAGGGATAATGGCAGAGAGCAGCTCAGCCTAAAGGCCAAATTGGATGTGATTGGGGACAATGTCCAGTTGATCCCAAAAATAAATCAGAAATTCAAGCTGGAAGATCAATTATGTTAACATGTAATATGTTATTATGCTGCGCTACGGCCAAATGACTTCTACACCAATGTTTTCCTACTTCTGTAACCTTGTTATGAGCAAAAGGAAGTCCCTGACCAAAGATTAGACTTTTATAGGGGGGCTGAACTGGAAAAGTCCAACTACCACTGCATTGGGAGTCAGCAAATTTAATGCTATACAAAAATTCATACTGGCTAATGGCTCAACTGTACGAATAAATTGGCCTTGTGTGATCAACTGTCTGGGGTTGTAAATTTCCCACATTTATTAGAACTTTTTTGTCATATAGTTAAAGAGAAACAGTGACTTATTTCCTGAGACCCATGTCATTGTGATTCTATTATCTTACAAAAACACAACAGCTTGGCTTTTTTATGGCTGCCATTCTAGCTATACAAATATCTGTCGTTAGGAAGTGAAGAAAGGTGGGAAATACCCTGGATCCCACTCTTTGTGAAATATATAAAAATATATAAATGTCTCTTCTTATCCACAGATTCATCTCATATTTGAAGGAGACCCGGTCAGTAACATTCTGTATTAGTGCTGCCCAATTCTCCAGCTCTTGTTAAACATCATCTTCCGACTTCTCTCTCCCTTAAAAGGATCAGTAGAGCTTCTCTCTCCCGGGACCCACTTTAAGGGATCTGTACAGCTTCTTTTCTCTTTCTATTTATGATGAAGATGGCCTATACACCCTTAGCATCCCCAATTCTGCATTCAGAAATTACATTTTCTTTATCATTCAAGGGGAAGGTGAGCCTCTATTCCACCATACAGGTGGTTATACATGGGTTGAACAGTCTGTGAGCCAAATTGATGGATACAGTGCTGCAAAATATGTTGGTGCTATATAAATACATGTTAATAATAAGGTACAAGCATTACATGGTGTGTCCACCTTTCGCATTTGGGCCAACAGCCCAGATCATTGGACTTGCGTATCTATTTGGATCAACCAGCCAACATACATGCACCAAAACTAAGGTTTATCATTGTGGTTATGGCCAGTTTTAAGACCGCTTGCACAATAAAAACTTCTGTCTGACTTTAGTTGCATGGAGTTGGAGGGTTGGTTCACTTCATTGAGCTGTGTCTGATCCTAATCTACAATAGAAGACATAATTTAACTGTTTAGCACTTAAAATGCCATTAGCATCTACTCAATCATATGAAAATCCAGTGCAACTCAGAATAGAATTCTTGGTTTACCTGTTTAGGACAGGCCATCATTTGAAAAAGGACAACAAAATGCTTTTTTGTTCATATTTTGTTCATATTCATTTTGTACAGACCAACTTCATGTTGAAGTCGGGATCATTAGGTAGAGCATTTCTAGCGAATCTTTGGACTTTAGTTGTGCTTTAAATAGTGTGGGATCCCAATAACATTATGATGAACAAGTATTTCTAGTAATTAGCACAGCTTGTACGGGATTTGCTTTAATGGGCACACAGTGTGGGAAATATATAAGTGTGTGGGCATGGTTTTGGCACTTACACATGCTGTGACTGCGAGTCTGTTTCTGTTTAACAAGCACATTCATTATTACCGGAATAAATATTTTATATAAAGTGGGGTTGTAACAAGGGTGTGATCACACGTTACAAGCTGATGCTCTGCACCCACCATTATTGCTACATTAACCTTCTAATCGTATGCCATGAATTTGAATTATCTAGAAACTGAACAGGCACAGTCACAGATATGTTGCGGTTTATTGTATTATTATTATTTCCCGGTGTGGGGGAGGGGTTCCATGCCAGGCTGCTGGTGATTTCCATATTGTACATATGCTTTAAAGGAATGGTAACATCTAAAAATGAAATTGTTTTAAACAAAAAACAATATCATATAGTGGTGCCCTGCACCGGCAAAACTGGTGTGTTTGCTTCAGAAACACTACTATAGTTTATATAAACAGGCTGCTGTGTAGCCATGGGGGCGGCCATTCAAGCACAGGATACACAGCAGATAACAGATATGTTCTGAAGAATCCCATTGTATACTACAGAGCTTATCTGTTATCTGCTGTGTATCCTGTGCCTTTTCTCCCTTTTCAGCTTTAAATGGCTGCCCCCATGGATACACAGCAGCCTGTTTATATGAACTGTGGTTGTGTTTCTGAAGCAATCACACCAGATTTACCAGCGTAGGGAAACAGTATACTATATTGTCATTAGTTTAGGGCACTTCCATGTTTTGGTGTTACTGTTCCTTTAAATATCCGGTGTGTCTGTCATATGAAAACCACAGTCCATGGACAAGACTTCAAGTTGATGCCTCCTGTGTTGGAACGCATTGTTACCCGGCTGTCCCTGACTGTTTTTTTAAGGGGTTGCTAGGAAAAAACAAAATGTATGGGAATGTGACATTTCTCTTTGAATCCTAGTTTTAGCTCATATTCTTCATTGCATAAACATGTAGGGGAAATGCAGAGATACTTTTCCCCCCCAAGTGTCATGCCTCTATGTACAGCAGTTTATAGTGCAGAAATCATTACAAATAATCTGTGTCATGATATTTAGTTAAAAGATAGAAATATTCTGTATTAAAGTTATGCCTGTGTCCTCTCCCCATTAGATATTCTAATTGCTACGTTAATTAAATGTTTATTGGCGTGATTTTTGCATAGTTTACCTCCACCACATGTAATCTACTTGTGCACAGGAAAGCAGAACACTAAATCCTTTGCTCAAGGTTCTGCTATTTCCAATGTTGATATCCAAGGCTGCTGGGCAAGGTCATTCCAGAAATGAGATCCCTGTAATGTTCAGAGGAAGCATCACATGATTTATGGCAATCAAATCAGATCTGCTGTCGGGAGTTCAGGGCCTTTGGGACCTTGTCTGTGACTTGGCAGATGAGCACGAGGGGTTAATAAGGTTGAGTGCCGAGAGCTGCCATATCTAGCAGAGACAGGGAGTGGAAAAGAGGTCAGTAGCTCCTGGGGGAGATGGACTCAGATAATCATGTCTTTTGATAAGTATCTTAGGGGACGTGCAGTAATACCTGCCTACAGGGATACTGTGTATACCACAGCACAGAAAAAACACTCCTGCTCTTCCTTGAATATATGGAGAAGAGGAACATACAGTGACCAAGGTTCCCTTTGAGCAAAGTAATAGCATCATCTGCTCCAGTGAGGACATCAAAACGTTAAAAGGGGGACAGAGCAGCAGTGGAAGGCTCTGGATGCCCAACCTATAACTCTCCTGTTGTTGCTTTGCAACTCCCAGGCACCCTGTCAGCATTTAACTGTAGTACAACAACAGATGGGGGGGGGTGATGGAAATGATACAGGCATGATAAATCCTTGGGACCTGGGGGTTTTCTGATAAGGAATCTTTCTCTTAAAGCGGAGAACTCTTTCTTAAGGCTACACAAAATATTTAAACAAAATAATGGCCCGAAAAACATTTTCGTAAATAAAGTCTCTGCCGTAATAAAGCGTTAATGCAAAATGAAATGCTCAGAAAAAGGTCTGGGTATTATTACATGCTGCAGAGATTGGAACAGAGTGTGCTGTAGGATCTTCCCCTTCCTAAATGTACGTACTGTATGCACTGCTGCCAGTCTCACTGCCCCAGCCCTGCAGCCCCCCAATGATTCATACATACAGTATAAGCTTTCATGTATTTAAAGCTGGACATACACATCAAGATACCCATAAAAATAGCTGAACTGGACAGATCCAGATGTTTGCAAATATGGATGTACTGAATCCAGGATTCAGTTCGTGATTCAGCCAGGATTCAGCCTGTTTCAGCAGGATTCGGATTCGGCCCCGGCCGAACCAAATAATAATTTGCATATGAAAATTAAGGACAGGGAGGGAAATCGCGTAGCTTTTTGTCACAAAACAAGGAAGTAAAAAATGTTTTCCCCTTCCTTTGCATATGCAAATTAGGATTCGGTTCCGTATTCAGGCGAATCTTTTGCAAAGGATTCGGGGGAACGGCAGAATCCAAAATAGTGTATTCGGTGCATCCCTATTTGTTAATCAGACCTAAGGTCAAATCACATGGGGGATATGGTCCAAAGAATGTTACATCCAGCCAGCAGATATGTTATTAAGGAGTATTATTTTTACCCCACACAAGAGTCCATAGTCTGCTTACTGAGACATAAACAATTACACTGGCAACCTTTTGTCACCCTTTGTATGAACACCTTGATTTAATAATGATTATTAAGTCCCATTTTGCTGCTGCTCTGACAGTACAACCATCGAAGTGTCCATAGCCGAACTAATATGGATTCCCTATTTATATATATATATATATATATATATATATATATATATATATTTAACTTTTTCTGTTGGTAGAACCTCCCACCTCATTTATTTGTATTGATATTGAGTGCACTAGGAAATGCCCATACTGAAGACTTGTGCTGTCCAACTGTTTTATCATAGTAACCCAAACATTCACTACACTTTGGGGCCCATTTATTTAGCTCAAGTGAAGGAATAGAATAAAAAAAACTTTGAATTTCAAATTTTTTTTGGCTACTTCGACCATCGAATGGGCTACTTCGACCTTCGACTACGAGTTCGACTTCGAATCAAACGGTTCGAACTAAAAATCGCTCGACTATTCGACCATTTGATAGTCGAAGTACTGTCTCTTTAAAAAAAAACTTCGACCCCCTACTTCGCCAAGTAAAACTTACCGAACCTCAATGTTAGCCCATGGGGAATGTCCCCATAGGCTTTCTAACAAATTTTTGGTCGAAGGAAAATCGTTCAATCGATGGATTAAAATGTAATAGTTTTTCCTTCGATCGAACGAATTGCGGTAAATCCATTGACTTCGATATTTGAAGTCGAAGGATTTAACTTCGACAGTCAAATATCGAGGGATAATTAACCCTCGATATTCGACCCTAAGTAAATCTGCCCCTAAATGTTCAGCAGACATATTATTGTTATAAAATGATGTTTTCCATCAAGCAAGTCTTAGGACCATCTGGACCTCCAGTAGGATGTATATTACGATATTATGAGTTCTATGTACTATATAAAAACAATTGGTCTGGGGCCTTAAGACTTTTTGTAGTCATGAAACTCTTTGGCCCTTCAGATATCGGAATATTTGTCGATATTTCTTATAATGCATGATATCAATTTGCTTATACGCATGTGCAGTGGTATGATCTATAAACCTGTTATGCAGACAGCTCCAAAATACAGCAATATCATTGAACAATGGTCCATTTTTTAATCATTTGCTTTCACTCTGTATCTTGTACTTTCTATTATTAAATGTCACTTGTCTGTGAATTCACTAGAACGGGGATGAGCAACGTGAGGCCCCAGACATTGTCAATGCTGACAGGTGACCTGCAACCATTAAAGATGGTCCTGCCGGTGGCACGCCGGGAAGTCCTCAGACAGTAGTGTATCTTCAAACACTATCACTTGTCACCCAGTGTCTCCCCAAGGCTGTGTCATACTGAATAAACTGTGCACAACACACAAAAGAAGAGCAGAGCTACAAAAGAAGGCAGGAACTTTATTATTATAATTCTTATAATTATTATTATAATATCTTCTGAATGTTACATTGTTGCTTTATTGTATGAAACAATTCAATATACAATATACAAAGGTGAGTATAAAATGTCCTGTGACACTGACACTGGATGGAGCTGAGTGTGAAAGCTATGGCACTTAACCCTTTGTCTGCTCAAGGGCATGCAATGCTGTCCATAACGATACATACCATGTCCCTTTCATGAGCCAAGGGATTAAAGAAGGTCAAAGATGCAGCCAGGGTGCTGGTGATGTTGTTTGTTTGTTTTTCCAGAGAAGAGCTTTAAGACTTGGCTGTTCTACAACTAAAGCCTAGACAAATCAATGGCTCTTTTGCCACCTAGTGCCCTTGGTGGTCAGTGGCATAGCACCGGTTATTGGAAATGGCCCTGCATGTACTTCACAATCAATGACAGTATCCCACCACTGGAGGACAAATACATTTACTGATAACAGTTATTTAAAAAAACAAAAACTCTCCATTCCATCAGCACCTCCACTGGACTCTAGCAACTGACAGACAGGGGGTGGTGTATTATGGGAAAGACCTGTCTCACAAACAATAACCAGCCAGTACATAAATGGGCAGTGTGTTTGCTTCACGGTACCCAAGTGAGGTGGAGGCTGACTTAGAGTGACTTGATGTTTCTTTGGGTTTCATTATCTAAAGTGCATTTTATAATAGAAATTCCAGTGCCAAGCTGCTCAAGTTCCAAGGCAATGGAAGGCAACCTTTAGCTCTTTAGTAGATGCTCAATAGCGTCTACCAACATCCTAGATGCTGTCATTGATCAACAAGAGGAAGAGGGACAGTTTGTTTAATCTTGTGCCAAGCTGAAACCAATAATTTTGATGAGAATGAGTCTAATAGTTGTCTTAATGCATCACAGTATGTTTTAGCAACCTATCTGTTCTTGAGCCTACTTCTTCCATTTTTCTCATCCCTCATTTTACCCTTGGGCTTGTTTTCCTTCTGTGTTACTGAAGCAACATTTTGTTCAGCAGAGCCTGTCCAGAACTAAAGTCCTCTCTCCTGACATTGGACAGAAAACACATAGCTAGAAACTGGTCTGACCACATGTGCCATCCTGTGCAACATGGGGGTGGACAGATACATTTATAGGAAGAGCATAGTAATGCTACTTTTTGTTTACATGCCTGAAATTGCAGGTGAAATGTTTTCTTTACCCTTAAAATGACTCCATTAAGTGGTACATGCCATTTCTCAGAGTAAAGACTCTTGTGTTTTCACAAAGGCAGCACTACCACACAAGGGTGACCTCTAGCGATGATGCACAAAACCATCTCACGACAGATGTGCTTTGCACATTCCAACTCAAGTCAAGGAGCAAATTGTTGTTACATATTTTTTCTGTAATTCTTTCCTTTGTGACTTAAAGTTGCAGCAACAATGTCACTTATGTGAACAGTCATCTATGAGCTAATACTAAAAAATAATACTAGAGCTGAACCCCTGAATCATTCGTGAAAGATTCAGCTGAATACCAAAGCAAAACCTACTTTGTATATGAAAATGAGGGGCAAGAAGGGGAAAACATTTGTTACGTCCTTGTTTTGTGACAAAAAGTCACGTGATTTCCCACCCGCTGCTAATTTGCATAAGCATATGCAAATTAGGGGTGGAAGGACTGGGACAAATCTGAATCCTGCTGAAAAAGGCAGAATCCTGGGCAAATCCCAAACTGAATCCTGGATTTGGTGCATCCCTAAAAAATACACATTGCATTTAGGATTAGTGATGGGCGAATTTATTCGCCAGGCGCGAATTCGCGGCGAATTTGCGCGATTCGCCGCCAGCGAATAAATTCGCGAAAAATTTTTTATGTCCTTGTTTTGTGACAAAAAGTCACGCGATTTCCCTCCCTACACATTGCATTTGGGATAATTCGAATAAGTACGTTTTTGTATTGATTCATAACTCCCATTTGCCCCCACCACCATGTGTATTCAGTCAGCAAATGTTGTCATATCCATACATATCCATTTCTTCATCCCCTATGTATATCTAGTCAGTGCAATGGATCAGTGAAAACAGACAAAAATAGCTTCCTCCACCCTACTTATTACTGCAGGATCCACAGATATCAGGCAGCCGTGCTCTGAGGGTACTTGCAGTCTTGCATTACTCAGTTTCCAGCTGGTTGTACCTAATTGTTTCCCTACCAGCAATAGGTTTCCGGTCATTTTATCTAGGTCAACAACATGGTAGAATTTCTACATAGTCAAAAACTGAAATGATAACCCTTTCTAGACAGTTCCATGATTCTGGGATGTTCAAGGCAGGTAACAGATTCCAAAAAACATTACATGTATTTCACAGGACAATGCCCAATACCCACCGAGCACAATAGGTGCAGGATAGGGGTGATATGATCTCTACTAAAGGTTCTTTCATCAGTCAAGGCCAAGCAGTTTATCTGCAAATCAAAAATATTCACTTCTTCTATTGAGATTACTGCCCAATTCCCTCCTTTCTTACCACATAGCCTAGCAAAGTATAATACTTCAATTCTTTGCTGACCCCAAAGATAGGAAAAATCTAGGCCAAGAACATAGAGTGGTGGTAGAAGACGCAATGGTGGATATAGTCTTATGCAGAGGCTTGCTAGAGCATGGCAAACTGTGGCTCATGTTGCCACCTAAACCTTAATCCAACAACACACGTATAGGGTCACTCCTAAAGAACCCACTGCAAAAAATAAGCAGCTTGTTCCATCATATATACATATCAATGTTCTATCTTTAATAGACTTATCAAAAAGAGATAACCTAAGTGTGGGTTTATAAAAGTCAGGGCAAAAACAGCACCACATTTACTGTGAAGAAATGTTTCCATCAATATTATAGAATATTTCAGTGCAATTAGATTTGCTACATGTTTTGCATCATTTCAGGTCAAGATACTTCTTCACAGTGACTCATGGATATCAGGAGTGCACAATGCCCAGGGCATTCTAGTTCTGCTGGGCATTTTTTTCAAAGGATATGAGGACAGTGTGCTGGTGGATAACTCCTCAGCCTGGCAAACCATGGAGAACTGCCCCTTTACCCTTTAATAAATATGCCTCCATGTATGTAGCAGTGGGTCAGACATCTCAGCTGGCAATTTTCAATTGCACTCGGGGACCAACAATGTGCTAAAGTTAATAGTTAATAGAGTTAATAGTCAAGATAACACAACATACCGAGAGTCTTCAATATTTGGTTTCCCAAGGCAACAGCTGCCCCAAATCCACAGCACAAGGAGCTACAGTTAAGGTGCTATGTATTTTGTATAATTTCATTATCAGAAAGCAAATGTGAGCTTTTTGTCCCTTTATGTTGGTTGTATACTCAATAAACCCATGCAAATCAGCAGACCTTCATCAACCCCTGTTAAGCCACTCCTTGCTTGGGATACTTAAAACAGCATTCTTTAGAGTTAAATAAATCTATCAAGGCATCACTCACATCAAAATAAATTATGTCAGTCTGTAGCTTTTACTAAACCATGGAAGTCCAACCAGGAACTTGCAAGTGTTTATAAAAGTCATAGACTTTTCTTCAAACTCTTCAGCATTCAGACTGCTGGGAGATCTAGTTGAAGTTGTATGGCTCCATGTTGGTATTCCCCATTCCAGGCAGCCATCATGTGAGTACAGATGGTACTTACATGATTGTAGAACAGTAGTCATTTCAAATGCTAATTTCCAGGTTCCCTGTCTAGTATGTTACACACATATGGGCCTCCAGAAGCAAAAGTGGGTTTGTATTGGACGTTTTGAACAAACCTGTCATCTATTCTCAGATAGAGTCTCAAAGGTCCAGCCAAACACTCTTTATACCTGTAAATGAGATCTCGCCTTCAAGGATATGTATATCTAAAAATAAAGCCACTGAGTTAACCAATTTTGAAAGCTCTGTAGAAGCTCCGAAGAGATATGCATAATTGTAGGAGGACATGCCTCCATGAAGAAGCCAAGATCTGTAGAGTTATGCATACATGTAAAAGGCATTAAGAAGCCTATGCTAGAGATCTGATCAACTGTAGTTTAGAGCAGTGCAAAAATTATGGGGTGTTTAAAAATATAGAAAGATAAAGAAATGGGAGCAAGGCAGATACCCCTTGAGGATGGAGGGTGGGGTAGTGCAGAATAGGGAGGAAAGGAGAGCAAGCATTTCTAAGATAAGGTCCACCTGTTACCGACATGTCTGCCATAGAAGTGGTAACAGGCAAATGAGGGCATTTGGAAACCCCTTCTGTCTGATTATAGTGGTGGACAAGATACACCCAATGTCATTAGCCTAAACAGTCGAGGAGTAAGGGCTGGGACAGAGAAAAAGGAGAGAAAGATTGAAGTAAACTGGGAGCAGGATTAATAGTGGCAACAGGAATGTTGATGTAGTAAATAAATTTGTGGCTACTCAAAGATGACTGTCTATAATATGACATTCCAGACTTTTATTTTGGTATTCTTTTCTTGTAAATTTGGCTTTTGATAAAAAAGTAATCAGAGATCCCTCACTTTCCTCCGTGTTATGTCCCCCCAAAATAAATGACATTTAATGTTTTTATGAATCTTAACCCTGCCAGGTGAAAAGATGCATGAAGTTTATTTGCATGGCCATTGGGCCTAGTTAAGGATGCTGGGAGTTGATGTTGATGGAGGGCCACGGGCTTTACAATCATTCTTAGAATCATCTCAGCCAGTCAAAAGAAAAACTATTAAAGGGATACTGTCATCATATTATAATTATACACTTTATTCTAATTCCGTTTGCTTTTTTTTTTAAACAAAATAATGTTCTTTTCTTTCCATTAGAGATTTATATATATACATATATATATATATATATATATATATATATATATATATATACTGTATATACATGGATTCAGTGCATTCGTTTACTTTGCCTTATTTCAACCGCCTTAACTCTTCCACTCTCATGTTTCAGTCAGCCACAGGCATTCCAAAAAGGCAGCAGTGCAGTAAATGTTCAGAAAAAGGGTATTTTTTTTTATCCTGCAGTGTCCTGTGGGGCACACACTGGTGCTGATCCTGAGAGTATATTTAGAATCCCTGCCGCAAAGCAAGACAGGGCTTCTGTTGTTTGGCAGAATGTACCTAGAACTAATCACGTGAGTCTTAGAAACTGGTTTCTTCCTCTGCTTTGCACAATATTGTACATTGATTCAGACTTTGTCGACAGTATCCCTTTAAGTGCCCAGGAAGATAGTAGAATGTTGGGATAATTGAGTGCATAGTTCAGAAACTAATCACTAGGCTGTCTCGATATGATAAATACAGTGACAGCATAACCTAGCCATGCAGAAAGGTCTGTCATACTAACAGGACACATTCCTTCTCCATCAGGTTCCTTGACTATTCTCCCCCCTATTAAAAAAATCCTTTTCAGACAATAGCAAAAGATTTAATACAATCCATTGGCCCATTACAGACTATGTAGGTCATAACATAGCTATGTAGTGGAGGCAACTGGATAATATTCTTGATATTTTATTTTTTTAACTAAGGGAGAAGACAAAAGGAATGCCTGGAGACATGTCTAGTCCTCAGCACAAATCCTATAAGCATGAAACGCGAGATCTTATTTAGCAACTTATGTCAAGGTCAGTGAAACTTGTGCCATTAAACCGGTGCCGTTAGAGGTATTCTGAATAGACATCTTTTAGCACCAATTATTAAATCATCCTGTCTTGCATTATTAAGTGACTAGAAAATCTTAATAAATAAGAGCTGCATTAGTAAAGCGGCCCTGCCGATTCCTGACCCTTGGGCTGGATTTTTATCTCTGTTAAAAAAAAAAAGCCATTGCTTTCAGTTCAAGACAGGAACATATTAAATGGTAAATGGATTTCTACATTTAGTGCAATTGCAAGCAGAAAGAAGGATAGGAGTTCAGCATGCAACAGATCACGTGCTTAAGGAACCTTAAATATATCCTCCAATATGCCCTTTATTTCATTTTAATTTCCCTTTTTTTAACAATGGATATATGGTCCAGACCAAAAGGTGTCAAGCAGATATAGGGAAGAAATGTATTTTGGTTGAGGCTTCTTCTCAATCATCTTGAAGCAAGTAAAAACATTCACCTTTGGCCTGGGAGGTGTTGGCAGGAGCATTACAAGAGACAGGAGAGTCTGGGATGAAAAAAGGTTCAGAGAGGGGAAATCTGATTTAAAAAAAAACAACTCCGCCAGCTTCTCTATAAAGATAGGGCATAGAAGGTGTAGGTATGAATTTACCAACAGTTAGATATATTATCATGACCTTATGTAACTGTATTCCACGTGGAGAGTTTACAGATAGACACTTTTTTTGCCAGGTGACAGTGCGATTTTTCTTTTGTGGATGTGTCAGCCCAAGTCTCTGCCAGCTTGTCTTTAAACAACATAAACTGATTATGTACGTAAGAAAAGACATGGAATCTGGAATCTCTGGCCTTGTTCACCATCACATGCCATAAACATTTCAGGGATTAAAGGATATTTCTACTCGAGGTCTGATGGGTTAATCACGTGCAGTGTGATCATGAGTTACTCAGCCCATTCTGTGCACAGGTCTGACCTGTTAGTGGTACACGAGGACAAGTTTTTTTGACTAGCAAAGCCTTAAGGTCTACGGTTGGCAGTATGTCTCACACTGCGTACTTGACAACCCGTAATCCCTTACTTTTATTTTATTCAAGACGGGCTGTTCAAAAGCAATCCCATTGGCCCAGAATTGTAACTATCTGCAAGGAGAGTGTTACCACTTTGTCTTGGATTGTTTTTGCCATAGTACAATGCATTTATCAGTGCCTTGGTCATGGAGATAAGCAATGTTGCTGCAGTTGGTGACACTCTAAATGGCTTATATCTGTTATTCTGTACAAAATAGGTAGCCCCTGTGATTTCCTTACAACAGGCCACCAAAAGGCATTATGGAACACTGGTCTCCTTATATATTGTGCTCTTCCTGAATACAGTGACTTGGCCTTTAACAGTTGTAACTGAGCAGAGACACAGGAGGTTTTTTAGGAAAGTTATACGTTCCGCAATGCTGTACAAAAGGATCCAATAAAAAAAAGTTATATTCACAAACATTGATATGAGCTACTAGAGCCAGAGATTTTAGCCAATTAAATCACTGGCAGCTACTGCTGATTGATATTAACTATACCAGCCAGCTCATTTCTGCAATGCAATGGCAATAAGGTCCAAGGGCATTCCATTAATCAGACACCCTCCCTCCCCCCCATCATGCTGCGTGAGCCCAGTTCTCAGCCGCTGTATTTAAAATGTCCTCACACATAAGCTGAGTCACTGGACTGAGTCCTGCCAAAGTTGGGCACCCCCATCCTGGGCAAATCCTTATTCCTGATCTCATATATGGATTTCCTTTTTGCTTGTACTCCCCTGACTGCCGTCTTGATCTTTCGCCAGCCCAAGTGGTTCAGCTCCGCCAAATTGAGCACAACACATAGGCCACTAACTGCAAACATAAAAACCAGGAATACTGTCTTCTCTGTTGGCCTAGACACATAACACTCCACCTCTTTGATGCAAGGATATCTGTCACATTCATACATGGACGGGACATTAAACCCATACAGGAAATATTGTCCCACTAGGAAACCAATCTCCAGAGCATTTCTGAAGACCACCTGGATGATATAAAATCTGGAGATTCCTTCTTGGCGCCTCATCTTGGATTTGGTGGTTCGAATGGATGGGTTTGGAATTTCCTTGATCTCTAAGCAGTCAGGCTCAGCCTCCTTGGTGGAGTTCTCTGTGTTTTGCAGGACACCATTAACCAAGGTGTTTTTAATCTTCTTGCTGTCCTCTCGTTTTACAGTGTCCTGGTCTCTGTCTACAGTTAAGAAGACTGTCGAGTACCGTCTCTCCCTCTGCTTGGCCGACTGGTGGACAGAGTAAGTAATAAAGCAGAGACTTGGTGTACAGACCATAATAATTTGAAATACCCAGTATCTTATATGAGAGATTGGGAAAGCCCTGTCGTAGCATGCCTGATTACATCCTGGCTGAAGAGTGTTGCACACAAACATAGTTTGCTCATCATCATAAACAGTCTCTCCAACAATGGCCACGATAAGTATCCGGAAGATGACAACCACTGTCAGCAGAATCCTGAAGGCAAAAAAAGCATCTTTAATATACAGAAGAAATTATACTTATAGATGGGGGTATCAGTTTTGAGTATTTTGAGAAATATCCTTATTTTATGCTTATCCCTTGCAGATGAATATATCCAGTTATTATATTGTTCTAAAGCAGGTAATTTCACACTGTGCCATTAAATTCCAAGTAATGTGCTGCAAAAAAAAACTGTAAGCTCTGCATATAAATATAATAAAAATATGTTGTGACTGTCAGCAGAAAAGGGCTAAGGCAGAATATTGATCTCAGCTCAATTTGGTAACAATCGGCATGCTGCACATACTGGGAGAAGGGGAGAATGCCAAAAATAAACTCAGCAGTTGTAGGGACTGCAAATTTGCATGCAAATTGTCTTTCAAACCATTCCCCAGTGACACAAATAGGATGTATAAAGGGAAACAAGATAAACGTAAGGCAATTACTTTCACAGTATTTAAAATTCATTCTTGCAGGAGAGAGGACATTAGGTGCTGTGCTATCCATGCATGCATTCTGCAATTATATTCTTAAAAATCTAAAAAAAAAAAAAAAAAAACCTAATATCACTCAGTTTAGTCTAATAGCCTTTTTATCGGAGTAACTAGTATTACTAGGTTACATCACATTTCCACTGTATGTACTGCAGGACCCCTGTACCTCTACATAAAATAGCACAACGAATCTGAAAACCCCCCATAATTAATCTAATATGTTTAGTGGGCTTCTGGCAAGTTAAAAACAAAGACTAAATAATTTGTGGCAGTTAAAAAGGCCAAGAAATGAATGTTGTAATGCCAATTCTTTTAATAATGCAAAATGCCAACTCTCCAAATCTTCCATAAATGTTCCAAATTGTCCAACCCGGAATGGTGTGCAATTCTACATCATCTTTCCAAAGTTTCAAGGGGTTGAAAATATTTACTCTGTAGCCTGTATTAACTCTGCGGCCACGGGGAGTTATATTCGGGATAGTTGCAATGAAGTTTGATAAGTCTGGTTCAGACAAAACAGCAGTTATATATTGCATATATATAATATATTAGTATATGAGGTTAATTTTTGAGATACAGGCCCCGTTCCTTTCCTAGTTCAGCTCTGCACATTGATTTGGAAGTCTGTTACTTAGAACACTTCTTCCTGAATGTTCATGCCAGAAACAAATGGAACTGCATTTCATTACAGATACCATTTGACAGCATAAGGGTGAGAGAGTTTGGATGGCTAGTGTGTCGGACTGGGACACCAGGGGGGACACCAGGGGCCCACGGAAAAATCTTAGACCAGGGGCCCGCCATAAAACCTTAGGCCAGGGGCCCACTCTCAGTACTAATATTCTTCATCTCCTCATTCAACCTCTATTCTCCTTGTCTGTTTTCTTTATATACTATAATCTATTTAGCCTCTTTGTTCTCATAGAAATAGGGAATGGCCATGAAATAGGCCAAAAGTTTAGCAGCATGAGGGCCCACTGACACCTGGGCCCACCGGTGTCCCGGTGGGCCAGTCCAACACTGTGGATGGCACAGTTCTGAATGCAAGGCACTGGAAGTAAGGAGTTACATTTAGTGAGGACACAGGTCCAAGGGGAATGGTTTGTCAATATCCTGCCCAGAAAGCTTGTCCTTTCTCATTGATGTCTAGGAGGAGCTGTCCAGTGCTGAAACTGACCCTGCAGGGGAATGTATACTGACAGCACATCCATTCCTATAGCCTGGCACCCATACATGAGCAAGCTACACTTCTTCTCTTGTTGGGGTATATATTAACACTCAATGTTTAAACTGGACATCTAAACATAGTGATCTTACAGTAGCAGATAGGTCCACTGCTTTCTGATTCCTAATTCCATTATGTCAGAGAAAATTGAAGTGTTATGAGACAATATGATGGAAAAAAAGATTTATCTGAGTCATCTGAATTATATGAGTTATAATGCATTGCTTTGCATTGTTAGTGGAGACTCCAACTGTGAATGCGTAAATGTGATTTTGAGCCCCATGAACTCTCTTATTAGTGCTATAATATTGTTACTTTATGTCTTGGCTTGCTCGGCTCTGTAGAATGGATAACTCAGCAGCACAGCTTCTAGCTCCGTGGGACAAAATGCACTTCTGCGATACAAGTTGTGAGTCTACCTTCCCTGAAATATACGTATGGACCTTTGCATTGTATTTAGCTGTATGTCATGTATGAGTGCTCCCAGCTTTTCCTTTTCGTAGTTTGCAGCCATTGTATTTAGCTGTATGTCATGGTGTGATGAGTTTATATAGAGCACAACTGCACGGTTTAATTAACTATTTTTAAATTGCTATTTGCCCCCAATGTATAAATTACTGCTTCTGTCTATGCATATGTTTGCCTGTGTATGATTGTGTAAGTTTGTGGGTCTATCTGTATTTGTGTATGTATTATGTGTATGAGTGTATGTGAAAGCATGTGTGCCTGTGTATGTATACGTGTGCCTGGATGTATTTTTATTTGTTTTACTTGTGTGTGTGTCTGTCTGTCCATGTGTTTCTTAGTGCCTATATTATATGTTTTTATGAGTGCATTTAAAACTGTAAAAAGCCTGTACCACTGTGTATTTGTACAGCATATGTGTGTTTTTCTACATCTATGTCTCTTTTTGTCTGTTTGTTTGTGTGTTTTTGTCCATTTCTTTCTGTGTCTGTGTGTCAGTATCATTGTGTGCTTTTACATATGTGTTTGTATGCATTTATATGTGTCTGTATCGCTCTATAATAAAGACCAAATGTATCCAAAAGTCTGTATTTGTGTATTTATCCAGAATATATGTGCATGTATTTATCCATATGTCTGTATTTGTGTATACATTTGTGTTTTTTCTTTGTGTGTGTATATATATATATATATATATATATATATATATATATATATATATACATGTCAAGCATATTTTTCCAGATATATTGCTCTTAATGCTATTATGGATCAGTAAGCCAGAAATGAGAACAGAAGGTGTATGGCCATATATTTTACTGTGGTCATGACAAGTGTTCCCTTGTGGAGCTAAATGCTGATAATTAAACGGGTAATTCATCAATCACAAGCTTTGCTTGTATCAGTTATATCCTGCAGAAACCAATCTGTGTGACAGCCTCTCAAGAACACAACGATCTGTTTAATTATCTTGTGCATTTTTCAAAGGCTGGTGTGTATGATGAATTTCTTACCTATGTGTAAGGTTGTAGAGTGTATGAGCAGTGCTGGAATACAGCATATGTGTGTATGCAGTAAGAAAGAGCATTTATAGGCAACTTGCTGAGGGTGCAGGGAAAAGGAACCTACAGGAGCAAGTCACTGTAGTTAATAGGCAGCATGGTCTTCAGCGGTACGGTAATTGCATAGCGTTAACTACCAGTACACTCCTTGCATAGAGCTGCCTCTCGCAGGGAAGGTTCCATCTCCTGATCGCAGGGACATGCCATTTGGAAGTTGCACTGTAATTAGGCTTGACAGGTAAGGGGGATTTCACTC
This sequence comes from Xenopus petersii, assembly GCA_038501925.1. Classification (NCBI taxonomy): domain Eukaryota; kingdom Metazoa; phylum Chordata; class Amphibia; order Anura; family Pipidae; genus Xenopus; species Xenopus petersii. The sequence continues at coordinate 33,665,610 of CM076686.1, forward strand.
TAAGCCCATTCTATTGTAGGTCACCAGCAAAACCCTACACAACAAAACCAAGCACTGCTTTCAACAACAAGCAAACCTTATACTCTCAGCTCTAAACTAAGTGTAGTACAACCATGTCTTACTTTCTGATTAACCATAATCAAGCATACTGTGTAAAATACACCAGCGTACAGACACAACGGACAGCTCGTATTCTCATTCCCCTCATTCTGATCAAAATGCTTCATTGCACATTAGAATAGGCACATACAATTCCAGCAACATAACCATTAAGATAAAGTGTAAACCAACATTTTTTGCATTATTTCTTCTAGTTTGTAGACTTTGTAATAACATTCTGAACTCCACATAAAAACAGATAGAGATTATCAAAAACTGCTTTGCCAGATCCCATTTCCAAACCTTGTTTCTTTCTTGATCATTTGGTATAAGAAACTCTCATAAGGGAACATGCAGCAGGAAACCCAAATCACCATTTATGTTAGTGTATATTATATACATTACTTACCTTCCTATCATAGTACTGTGCTGCTGCACAGCAGCCTCCAAAAGTCTTTCTAAGATAGTCCATTCTCCCATCGCTGTACATCGGAGACCTGGTTCTGCGGGGAGGCTTTACACCTTCTTCTGGGGAAGCCACCAGGGTAGGTGACTTGTGCTCAGAATGCACTAATCTGTGGCTGGGTAATCAAAGGTGCCCCTACACGAGTAGGCTGCTAGCACTGTCTTACTGCCTGTAATCTCCCTTTAAGTAGTCTCTGCTTGCGTCATGAAGACAGGTCCCTGGCCAGGAGCCAGAGAAAGCCAGTGGGATTCTGCTAAATGTTATTATTGCAAAGAAGGGAGGGAAATGAGAGAAAGGAGAGGCGGAGGAAGCTGGTGTAATACATAGATAACAGATTAATTTGTGATCAAGTTATTCTGTTTAATCTGGTCCACAGACTGCAAATCCAGAAATGAGAAGAGCAGACAGGGAGTTAACAGAAACCTGCCAATGGGTTGGACAAGGGCTGGACTATGTGTTTGGGAGGCAGGTGAACAGTGCACTTCTTAACCCCTCACTTGCAGCCTGGAACTTGCTGTCTGACAGAATCCTTTTTTTCACCAGGCTAGGGCTAAGTTGAATGCACACACCACAATCACACACATATATTATAAGCACACAAACTCACATACACAGTCACATAGGCATACACATGCTTTCAAACACACATATACAAAATAAACACAAAGACAGACCCACAGACATAAACAGTCACACACAGGCATACATAGGCAGACACAAAAACATAGATTGACTTGACAGTGCCGTAAAACACACAGGTCTGCAACATCTATTTCAGACTCAAAATCTGTAGTTCATTTTGACCGGCAGAACTAAGAGCTGAACTGCTGAGTTATCCATTTTACAGAAACACAGCAAGCCACTACATAGAGTAACAATATTATAGCGCTAATAAGAGAGTGTGTGGGGCTCACACATCACATTTACACGTTCACAGCTGGAGTCTGCTCTAACAGTGCATTATAATTCATATGCTACAGATGCCTGTGCAGCATGGAAACCTTATGGCAGCAGACCAAGTTAATATTTTAATGCTATTCCATTACATTGCACCGTAACACTTCAATTCTCTCTGACATAATGAAATTAGGAATCAAAGGATTAGTACATGTTTCCTAGGAAGCACTGAACCTGTCTGCTGCAGTTTCAGCTTTGACTGTTAATATATACCCCAACAAGAGAAGAAGTGTAGCTTGCTCATGTATGGGTGCCAGGCTGTAGGAATGGATGTGCTGTCAGTATACATTCCCCTGCAGGGTCAGTTTCAGCACTGGACAGCTCCTCCTAGACATCAATGAGAAAGGACAAGCTTTCTGGGCAACATATTGCCAAACCATTCCCCTTGGACCTGTGTCCTCACTAAATGTAGCCCCTTCCATCCAGTGCCTTGTATTAAGATCTGTGCCATCCAAACCCTCTCACCCATATGCTGACAAACAGGGTCTGTGTTCTGATTTAATGTGCATTGGGCACTGGCATAGAAATCGGTCTGTATGTGTCAAAAAAAAAAAAAACTCATATACTAAAAGAACACAATATATAACTGCTGTTTTGTCTGAACCAGGAATATCAAACTTTATTGTCCTGCAGCTATCATTAATGTTACCCCACTGCAAAATGTTTTTAAGCCTCCAGTAAGATGGCAGGTTCCTCAGGCACACTAAAATTCAACATCATTCTTGGCCATATGAGTTGGAAAGTCTTGGAGAGGATTCTGGGAGTTGTAGTTTACAGCTTTTCTAAGGCGAATATTTTGAAAAGACCTGTCTATAGATATTTTTTACAACTTCTTAAGAATTAGTGTTTAATATGTCAATTAACAGTCCACAAAATACTAAGACTAGGGAGAGAAGTGAACCTTAGTGCTTATTTAGGGAGCATATGTGCTCCTTATTGTGCGTCCAACTAGTGTATCATGCATGAACATCTGCAGTCCTTACAACTGCTGAGTTTATTTTTGTCATTCTGATTGTTTGCAAGCTGAGCTGAGATCAATACTGCACATTATGACAGGAAACTATTTATCCAGGATGGAGAGGCCCCCTAATGAGTACAGTGATGTGCTATTCTGCATAGCAGCACCCTCAAGAATGGTATATTAGGGTGACAACAACACCCTTCTAATGCTATAAAATTGGTATAAAAGTAATGACCGTTAATAGTTCAAAGAGAAAAGTTAGTAGAGCTCTGCAGTCACTGATACTTTTACAGACAAATAGGATGCATGCAGACTAGAAGTCCAGATGGCTGCCTTCCGGTCAGCCACTCATTAAAATGTTGAACACTGCAAATCTGCAGAAGAGAAATGCTGTGCCTGGTAATGGTTTTGCATTATTCTCAGTTAGCTGGGACTAATATATTTTGGGACTTATTGTAAGCATTGCTGACCCTAGCATTTCCCAGTGCACCACCTGGCACAGACATAGGCATATAATATAACAGCAAACATCATGATGTGATGGGTTGAGCTCTTAAATTAGTGTAAATCATACTATTTTGGTGAGAATTACCCAAAATCCCGCATGGGCATATCACCAGGCCTGGATTTGTGGAAAGGCCACCTAGGCCCGGGCCTAGGGCAGCAGGATTTTAGGGGGGTGGCATGCTGCCAAACCACACCCACATTGGTTCAAAAACACTGGGGATGCGCTGGAGATACAATAATTTTTTAAATTTCCCATGCGCCAATCCCCATTGATGATGAAAATTTGCACAAATAAAGGGAGGGGTAGGGGCGACGAACAGCAGTGGGCCTAGAGGCACCCACTATGTATATCCAGCCCTGCATGTCACGGACTGGTATGTAATTAGAGCAGGGAAGAGAAGGCATTTACATACCATAGTAATTGTTAGAAGTAACACTCAAGCCGTATGAAACAATCCCAAAAATATCTTGGCTCCATTTATACAGGTTAGTCAGATAGTTAAGTTGGGTTGAAAAAAGACCAAAGTCCATTAAGTTCAACCCTTCCAAAGTTGGACCTTTATTATTTTCATTTCCTATTGCTCAGATCTTCAGACTGTTGGTCAAACAATGAGAAAGGTGGCCATAGCTGTGAAAATGTACCAGTGTATGGTCGCCATTGCTGAACTGGTGCTGGAGGCATGGGATGATAGGGTTGGAATAGCAGGAGGAGAAACCATACATTTAGGCCAGTGTGCACAGAATGTTTTGATTCTGGGGGTAATAAATGCCCTTCATGCCAGCAGCCACCTCCCATTCTCTTGAATGGGAAATGGAATTCTCTAGGGCTCACTGTATTGCCATTAATTCAGTATCATTTGAGAATGCAGGAATCAGCACTCTTGAGGGACACTCTCTCTTAATGGCACTATAGGGCTCCATTGAGCAGCATCTTTCACATTCATAAGACCTATAAGTGACTAATGGCCCGATTTTAATTTAACAGTCTAATTGTTGCATTTAACAGCAGTGTGTCAATCACAAGGGGCTGCGTACCATAGCCCTTAAACAGCTGATGGTAATAAATCAAAGCAACTATCTTATTGCCATGTATTTCCCATCTTCTCCATGAGAATGAATTAACAGCTCCTCTGCTGGGATTTGTGTTTGCCTTCCACTGGATAAGGGTGTTTTGGAAAGGCTACATTTTATGGGCTTATCTTTTTAAACCCAACTTACTCTGTTGCTATACTAAAAATATAATATTATGGAGAAAGAGTTATAGAAATAACTGCTTAAACGCCAATCGACTTTTAGCCTTGAGTTATCTACCTGTTATGTCTTTAAAAAAGTGCAAAAAACAGTTAGGCACAGGGATGCCTTGAGTCAGCCATGAAACATTCATTTATAGTCTAGTAAGAGGCAGAGCAGTGTGGCCTTTACCTGGGCCACAAGTATATGAGCACTAAGGGTCATCATTTTGCATTAGTTGTTCTCTTGCACTCGAGTCTGGTGCAATAATAAATTAACTTTGTCGTATTGCTTCCTAATTTGGATCATTTTTCGACAAGTTCTATTTTACTAGCTAAAAAGTGCAGAATGCTGCTTGACACATTTGCCCTTAAATTGCTGCCATGTGGATTAAAGGCTTTTTAAAGAATCTTCAGGAGTACTGTCCTCTACTAAAGGTATAGTGAAAGTAGTGGATGGAGTGGACAATCCATGGAAGGGCACCCTTTGAAGATGTGGACATTGATTAGAATATCTGATTCACTGGCCATCCATCTGTGTCGTTAGATAAATTATTAGCACCTTGCAGAAAAAAAATACCTTTCATTAAGGCAGATTTAGAAGATGTGTGCATCAATTGGAAGAATGTCATTGCAAGGTACAAACAAGAACTGTCACATGTTATGCTTTTTTTTAACAAGTCAAGCTCTTAAATGAGCATAGGTTGCACAAGTTTGATGAGCATAACCCAGAATCCCCCATGGCAGGGGGTATAACTACAGAGCAAGCAGAGTGCCCAAGAGGTATAGGGGGTCCCTTGAAGCTCTCATTAATTAGCCATTTTAATACGTATTGGTAAAACAGGTCAACTTCTGCATATTTAAAAATAATTTAAAATCTAGTTATGCCACTGCCCCATGGGCATGTCACAGACTGGCATGTGCTTAAGTCATGGAAGAGAAGGCATTTACATGGAATAGTATTTTTAGATGTGAAGCACATTAACTCCCATAATCCCACCAGCAGCAAAAAGTTCATTCCATCAGTATATCTGGCTCCACAGTTGCAACTTTATCTTTTGTTTCTTGCATAAAGGTTGGATCTTTGACCAGAGACTGGCCTTTTGGTATTAATAGGTAAAGAAATAAATAGACAGGCTGTTTTGATCATTTTGATCAATGAAGACAGAATGGGTGACAGTTTCTTTAACTAATAATGAAAGGAGCAAGGAGTAAGTCACCCATGAAGAGTTTGTTTTGCTTTCCCCTTAGAAAGACATTATTTTGTATTGAGCATGACAGGTTGAAGGGAAATGAGGTATTTTGTTTTGGTCCAACAGCACCAAAATTGACTCATGAGGAAAACAATGATGCAAAAAAGATGCAAAAAAATGCAATACCATATAGAGGGGCATCTATGATACAGATACATACAGAAGATTTTTGAGAATACAGGATACTAATCTAAGGGGTGTATAAAGGTTTCTGGGAATCAAAGTTACTCTAATGTAGATTTTTTTCAACTCTTTGAAGTCCGACCTTTGGTTAGGGCCACATTTGGCTTATAACAAGATTTTATATATTGAAAACATTGGCATAGTCATTCAGTCACAGTTCCGAGAATATCTAGCTCAGCAAATATGTCACCACCACAAATTTCAATGAAACTGAATTCAAACCACAAGAGATGAAAGTTCAGTGAGAGTCAGATATAGGTTCTAGCATATTATGGGGAGGTGTTCTGAAGCACAGAAGGACAAAGTAATTCTTTCTACTGATTTGGGATTTTTTGATGAATACCAAATTCTCCAGAACAGATGTGGCTTAATACTGAACTGAATCTGAAGAATCTGCAAATTCAAATTAATGAAAAATAAAAAAAATGGCGTCAGTTGTGAGCAAAACATGGTTGTAGTTAGCTGTGAATTCACTTTATTTTACTTTCTACTTAGGATTTAGCTAGGGTTGCCACCTTTTCCCGTATTCCTTTCCGGACAGGGGGCGTGGCCATGATGGGGCAGGGTGGGTTGATGATGTCAAAAGGCTGGTCAATGACATTGCAGGGCGGGGTGATGACATGGCGATCAACAATTGGTTGGATGCCATATCAGTCTAGTTGAATCCTGCCGAGTTTTCCTAATTTGGAAAATCAGGCAGTTTTGATATGGATAGCCCTGCTGAAAACGAGGCTGTCTGGGTCAAAACAGGTGGCAACCCTAGATTTAGCCAGTGTATTCAGCCAAATCCTGAACCAATTCCTGGATTCAAAGTGTCCTTTAATGCTGATACATATGGAAAATGAGAAACGATCATCCAAAAATACAAATTGTATGTGTAATATGTTATGGAAGAGTATTCAAAATGTCTATTTAAAAAAAAAATTACATTTTGAGCAGCAATAGGGAAACATATTTTTTGATTTTCTGTGAATTCAGTAGTAGCTTGTACCACCCACCCCCACTTTTCACTCAAACCAGTAGTTGTGTCCTTCTTTATGTTTGACACTTTATCTTTCTTATAGATATTCTGTCATGGTGTTCACAGATCCCATGTAAAGCTTTTATTCCAATCACTGAAGGATGTAGAGGTCTTGCTAGTATGCATTAAAATATGGCTATTTATTAGGGATAGATACAGTATATCATACACAAGCAGTGCTGGGACTAGGAGATTTGGTACCCAAAGTAAATACTGCAGATAGTACACTCACTCATATGTGTCCTGAAGCTAGAATCATCCTTAATAGTTTTTTATTAAACGCTAATAAGCATACCCAAGTGTACATACTGTATACAAAACACGGTTCTTCAAACATAATTATCGCGTGCTGAGACTACATTCATAGGAAAAGTATTTTACCTTTCAGTCTGTCCTCCTCTAAGCAATATCCTTCCTTTCTTCATGGGCCTTGCCTTCTGTCAGTGCATCATAGCATTGTTACTGGTCAACAGTAGTGATGGGTGAATAAATTCGGCAGACACAAATTTGCGGCGCGTTTCCGCGTTTCAGCGCATGCAAATTAACTTGCAAAACTGTGGCTACAATTCATCGACAAAAAATCAGCCATGTCAAAACAGGGGAAGGAGGTTAAAACAGAAACCTTGCTAAGTTGTCTTTTCTGACATAGCATAGGGCAGGCAGCATACAGCTCAAGCCACAGCAACCCAGCAATGCATTGGTAAATAGATGCCCCACTGATTTTTAAAATAAGTCTATGGATGTTCTCTACAGGTGCTCCTACCAGATGGATCTCAATAGCAACTCCAGCCGAACTGGGGTAGAAATAGGAGGCGTGCATGAGGCCTGAGTTGAGGTGAACCTCTCATACTTTTCTTTTAGCTGTATAAAATTAACAGTGTAATTAGACTTAACTGGGCCCTGTCGTAAAATCTTTTAGGGCCCCCAAAAACTAAAAATATGAATTTGTATGTTTATTAGGAAACCACAGACCCCTGTATAGTTTTAGGATCACCACCAGTCACTGCGCTGCTTGTTACAAATTAATATATATTATATCATTATTACCTGTACATAGGATTAATAATACAATTACATTTTTTTTGCAGTAACAGATCTAAAGATTTGCCCTTGCCATTATGGTAGAATCAGTGGTAGAACTACCTATCAACAGACCCTTTGACGACTGGGGAGTCCCAGCAATGACCAGTACCCTCCCTTCTGCCTGAAACAATGCAGTCACATTAATTGGGCATGGGAAGGAGTGAGTTGCAGTAAAGGGAGTTCCCCAATTTTTTTAGGGGGAACCAGGAAAGTAAATATATTGACAGGATATGACTATATTATATACTTCAAAATGCTCCAGCTTTTCCTTTGATTACTTGCATGCTAGGTATATACAGGTATGTGGCCTGTTATTTAGAATGCTCGGGACCTGGGGTTTTCTGGATTATGGATCTTTATGTAATTTGGATCTTCATACATTGTCTACTAGAAAATCATGTAAACATTAAATAAACCCAGTAGGCTGGCTTTGCTTCCAATAAGGATTCATTATAACTTAGTTTGGATCTAATACAAGGTACTGTTTTATCATTACAAAGAAAAAGGAAATTATTTTTAAAAATATGGATTATTCAGATAAAATGGAGTCTATGGGAGATGGTGTTTCCCAAATTTGGAGCTTTCTGGATAACGGGTTTCTGGATAACGGATCCCATACTGGTACAAGCAAGCCAGTTATACAATGGCCCTATAGCTATGGACTAAGCATCCTCAGCTTGCTGGTCAGTTCCAACTGACAGGAATGCAGTGCATTTTCTATTTCCACGTAAATAACATAAACCAAAGTAAACTGAAAGCCACGAAATTTGAACATTGTGCCGTGATGCACAGAATTAAGAGACTGCATTCTTTGCATCATATCTAATAAAACTTTTCACCATCCATCGTAGATAAGTACTTTCCAGGCTTGTGTATTAATAGCATTTAGTCTGTGAATTTATACATACATATTTTGCTCTTTATCTAAATGAACACTGGTCAGGGGATCCCAGTGCATCCTGGGAACAGATTTCTGCCCCTCAGGACAGCTCCCAATGTCACCTTTGGTTAAACATACAATCCGGTGCTAGCTTATAAACTACTGCCGAGAGAGGAATAGAAGTGACTCAGTAATGCTGTTCAGAAAGTGATCTGATTTCTTCTTCTTTTCATTCATGGGTCTGGGAGGATTAAGGGATTTTTATCCAGTCTGCCCTACATAAGTGCCACTTTCTAATGATCAATATTGTTTTCTAACAGAGTCACATAACAGGGAGAAAGTGAGATTACAGAGCAAAGTATTATAGAGCTCAGTTTCAATCACATAAGGGCATGCAGAGGCATAAGTAGCTAATTTACTTCAAGGGGCCAAACCCTTATCCCCACATTGGATCAGGTACCCACAGAATACCTGAAAAGCTAAATTTTGGGGAGATAAAGTGATAATTTTCTGCTCCGTTGCATTCTGTGCTTCTGAGTGATGTCACTTCTGAGATATAATGATGTCACAATCTGGATTATAAATCACATGATGGAATCCCATTGCAGATTGCAGCTCTATAGTAACTCTCTATATCATGCTTAATTAAAGTGGGGCAATCCTGCCTCTCCACGAGAGGCAGCTGCAGAATGATGTGCATGTCCTCATTTGTTCACTGCATGCCACTCGTGTAAATAATGCAACCTTGCTAACTCAGTAGCTGCTGATATGGGAGCCTTCAAGAGCTACTGAGCAATTTATCGCCACAATAGTGCAAGCTAGAACACTATATGTTTTCTGTAAAATATGTTACCATACCTGAGTAAACAGTTCTAGAAGCTCTCTCTGTTTCTTTAGAATAACAGCTGCCATATTAGCTTGGTGTGACATCACTTCCTGCCTGAGTTTCTCCCTGTTCACTCATAGCTCTGGGCTCAGATTACAGCAGGGAAGGAGGGGGGAGAGGAGTTAACTGAGCATGCTCAAGCCCCAGCCCCGCAGGTTTAAGATGAAAAAAGGAAGTCTGATACAGAAGCCCATGTGTACACAATAGAAGAAAAGAAATGCAGTGTTTCTTTTAACAAAGAGGGTTTACTGGTGTATTTATATAGACCTTTCTGATAAAGCGTATTTCGTTTTAGCCTTTCCTTCTCCTTTAAGCCTAGTCTTTCCCATTGTTGATCATGCCTCCCTTATATTTCATGCAAAACAGCAGTCTTACTATAGATTGTAGCACAAGGTCACCCAAAGCCATATTTCCAAACCAAGCCACTGTGACCATGATACTTCTGCCCCTAGTCTAGTTGTGATGGAATTCATTTGCTATTTCATAAATAATTGTTTATATCAATTATAATACAGGTAGTAACTATTTTCACAAATTCCCCAACATTTTCTCCCATATAAAAATACATTAAAATGCCCTTTATCCCCTTTCCTGAGTTTTAATTTGATATGCTCCATTGCCTTTCCATATATTCCTAATTATTCTTTCTATATATAGATCTTAAGTCTATGTCATTTCCATTTATGTGCCATATACCAAGCCAAATGGAGCCACAAAAACTGTTAGGGTGTAGGCTTATGAACACCATATAAATATCTCCATTCTGTAAGCAATCTATATTCTCATTTACAGAAGTCCTGGTGTTTCAGGCAATTAGGAGACATCTCAAAACCTGCAAAGATATTTTTCTTATTATTCATCATAGCTATCCCAGCATGCAAACTGTCCATGCTACATAGAACTGTAAAATATCTAGGAAAAGAAAGCAAACATCAGACAAGGACTACAATTTATAATAGCGCACCCTTGACTTTCCCATGTCATGCCCATACGGATGCAATATACACCTGGTTAAATGAGCCCCCCCCCACCATAAGGTATCCAATTAGAATCTTTCATACATGCAATGGCATCTCTTTAATAAAAATAATTGGAAATGGCTTGCTTTTGAGAGACGGCCGCATGCTTTGATTCCTGTAGCCCCCAATTAGGTAAATGCTTCTTTCATGGATCTAATCAGTTTAAACCCCATATGTAATAAAAGGCACTAAGTTTGCCCAGTAGCAGTAACCCATAGCAACCAATAAGATGTTTGCTTTTAAACAGGTGACCAGTAAATTCTACCTGCGGATTAAATGCTATGAGTTACTGCTCCTGGGCAAACATAGTGCCTTTTTTTACATATGGGGGGGGGGGGCTAGTGTTTTACCTATTGTGTTATAAGTGGTACAATATAGCTGGAGTAAAGAATTCATACTGTGTAGTGCATGTGTCTCTATAGAGAATGGAAGAGGAAAATTATTTATTATAGGGAGAATGCCATACATATGGAGAGCAGCATGAATAATGGGAATAGGGTTCCAAAAGTTATGTAGGGAACATGCTATAGAAGAGACATGAGCATTCTGTAGCTCTTCGTGGGCTGTTGGGGATGTGAGAGTTGCAGTCCAATTGTATCTAAAGGACAGAAGGTTGATCATCACTGTAGCACCACAACACTGCAGAATGTTTACTGAGTGGATGGTCATGAGAAAAGTATCATATTTGTGAGTCACAGGACATTGCTATGACATGTTACAGCTCAGCAGGCTTCTTATTG